>JAOQMM010000003.1:10791211-10818190 GCA_027563515.1 Erythroxylum platyclados | reverse complement strand
AGGACGCGACTCAGGAGGGACAGTAAGTGCGGCGACCAAGCCAAGACCTATTTGTATTTTGGATAATGTATGAGTTTTATTTTGGGACTATGTTCTAGTCCTCTATTTTATTGTTTTGGAATTGTTAACCGACACTGATAGTTTGGCTCATAATCAATGCATGTATGTTTTAATTCCGTTGCATATGCATGTTTTATTTCTTTTGCACATTGTATGTAAATTGGATTGCATGTCTAACAACTTGGTAAATTACGCTTCTGCATGATTAAGTAAAATTGGTAAAGATCGAGTGAGCAGCGAGGAGAGTGAGAGTAGCGCCTTGGTATTCCTTCCAGGGGGTATTGGGGCGTTACACTAATAGTTAAGTGGTATATTATGGAAATCATCCGTATGGGGATGGTTCTAAGCTTAGTTTTATCAAGGTTTATTCTAGGTTTCCATAATCGCAAAATAGGAGGTTCTCCATTACAATGCCATGGTCCTCGTTTAAGGATTTCAATGGTCTAAGATTCAATAAGGAATGAAAACAAAAGGAAGTCCTCCCAATTAATGAGGACCTTTCCTACCCATAGTTGCATTACTTAACCCCTGCCTATATCTTCAATGCGGAAAAAAGGTGGTATTTATTGAATGAAATATCTTACCAAAGTACTTTGCCACCTAGAAACCCTAGCTTGTAGAGCTTCTATAAAAAGGGACCACTTTAACATTCTCTTCTGAACTTGGAGGATTAAAGGTAAGTTTGGTGCTAGGGGATGGATCCCTAACCGCTTAAGACCAGGTTTGATTTTAAAAGGATTTGATTTGTGCTTATATTGGTATTTGCAGGATTGAGGAGAGCAAAAGGGAGTAATACCTGACTGTCTTGATTGTTTAGTGAACGAGAAAGTAGGATGGTTCGATTTGAGGTGGAAGTAAGTTTATTTCCAAAAGTAGTTTTAGGGTTCTCCAATTAGTGGAGAACCCTAATTGATTTTAAAAGGATTTGATTTGTGCTTATATTGGTATTTGCAGGATTGAGGAGAGCAAAAGGGAGTAATACCTGACTGTCTTGATTGTTTAGTGAAGGAGAAAGTAGGATGGTTCGATTTGAGGTGGAAGCAATTTTATTTCCAAAAGTAGTTTTAGGAGAACCCTAATTGATTTTAAAAGGATTTCATTTGTGCTTATATTGGTATTTGCAGGATTGAGGGAGCAAAAGGGAGTAGTACCTGACTGTCTTGACTATTTAGTGAAGGAGAAAGTAGGATGGTTCGATTTGAGGTGGAAGCAAGTTTATTTCCAAAAGTAGTTTAACGGTTCTCCAATTAGTGGAGAACCCTAATTGATTTTAAAAGGATTTGATTTGTGCTTATATTGGTATTTGTAGGATTGAGGAGAGCAAAGGGAGTAGTACCTGACTGTCTTGATTGTTTAGTGAAGGAGAAAGTAGGATGGTTCGATTTGAGGTGGAAGCAAGTTTATTTCCAAAAGTAGTTTTACGGTTCTCCAATTAGTGGAAGGAAGCATTTTGTGGCATAAGCAACTTTATAAAAGCAGGTTCTAGAGTAGGATGTTTTCTTGAGACAAGGGTGGCCAGTTTTGTTAGATCTTTAGTTGACAAAGATGGAGTTTTTTCCTTAAAGGAAGAGGTCAAAGGATCTAGGCGATAAGTGTCCTAGTTCCGATGCCAAAAGTAGTAATAGGTTTTGAAAAAAGATGGAGTAGAGGTATTTAGCTGAATAAGGTTAGCGTTTCCCAGCTAAGTAGAGATATTTAGCTATAAAAGGTCCCACCTACAAACCAAAATGATAGTAAAAGAATAAAAAACTAAAATGATAAAACAAAATGATATTGCTCAAGATGAGTTAAACACATGACAGTCATAAAAGGGACCAAGAACACTTAAATGAGACAAAATAGGTCTCTTTATTTACTTTACTCAAGACTTATAAAATATTAAGAACGGCATGAATGAAATTGAATATACTTCAAACGCAAATGTAGTAAATCAAGCCATTTTTCTTAGAAAACTTATCGTTGGTTTATGTCAACGCCAACAGAAGGCTACTTTTATTTGGGTTGACAACAAATCAATAATGTCAATGACCAAAAATCTAGTTCATCATAGATGAATAAAGCACGTAAGTTTGATGTCTCATGTTATTGGAGAAAAATGGAGAAATAACTCTAGTTGATTGTATTTCAGAAAACCAGATAGCATATACCCTGCCAAAACCTTTGTCTAAGTCAAAATCTGAAATCCTAGATAGTTTCTAAAAAATATGTAAAGTAATCTTGTTTTTAATCTTTAATTAGTTTCATTTTAAATTTTAATATCTTGAAATAAGAATAAGATATGATTAATTCTTATTTAAATAAAATCAGTTATTAGAAAAATTAGTTAAATTATCTTTATTCACGTATAAATATCATATTATCACAATATATAAAAATGTACTTCCAACAGTACATTCCTCTCTTAAAGTTTTTAACAGAAACTGAGGCCGGCAGCGTAGGGCCACTCCACCACCACACGCTCATTCTCGTTAAGCAGTGGTTGTCGAGACTGTCGCTGCTTTTAGTACACAGATTACTTATCATCAACTTGTAAGGAAGTTCTTCAGTTAAGTCTGGGCCATCAATATCGTTAAATACAGCAGCAGATCCGACGAGCATCGCCTTACTCTGCTTTTGTCCTATTTCCCTATTTTGTTCTGGGATTGGTCCATTTTTTCTATCATAAATGACATGAACTACTTTCTATGCAAAAGTTTCCTTATTGGTCTAATAGCAATAAGTTTGGAAAATTATTCAAGTACATTTCATGTTTTAGGACCCAGAGAAATGAACATTTTTTTAGCATTACTTAACCATCAACATTGGCTTTAGGGCCTTTAAACCAGTGTCGAGCACTCAATATCCAGGAAGAAATGATAAGAATCAGTAAGCCACCAACTGCAACTGGAGTGTAATTGAGTGTCTCATTGGTGATGGGGTAGGCTACAGGGAGTGAGAAGAGGACAGAGATGGTCGCCACCCAAATGACTGCGACCCAACCAACAAGGATACTATACCGACCCAGGTTGAATGGTCCTGGGACGAAGGATTTGCGTGCCAAAGTTACCCTAAAAAAGGTGGGTAGGGCGTAAGCAATATACAGTCCGATGGTAGCAATAGATACCATGGCCTGAAATGCCACTGTGCTGCCAAGATACTACATGAAAATAACACCGAGGGCCGTGAATATCGATCTTAGAAACAAGCAAAGAAGATACAGGTAGCACACTGGAAATGTCAGGTTAAAAGGCATGATCGTGTCAAATAAGGATAAATTAGACAGGATCAAATGTCAATACCGTTAATGCCATGCAAAATGAGATGCTTGCAGAGAGCCAAACAGCATTTATAGGGACCTCCTGCTTGTTCACTTTGTGCCAAACTGAAGAGAATGGCATGGCCCCGTCTCTAGAAAATGCATAGACCATCCTGAGAATATTTTGTGTGTATATATATATATATATATAATTGCTGTTATTATCTCTGAAATTGCTTCCTGACAGATGAGATGCCAAAAACGGAAAAGGTGAAAGATAATAGCAAGAATACCTGGAGTTGCTGGTCACTGAACTCATACCACAGAAAAATATTGCAACAGAAACAACTCCTAAACAAATAATTCCCCCTACTCCACTCCCATATCTATTCTTGAATGCTGAGTAAAATATTTCAGCAATGGCATACCCACCAGCATCATTGTCTTTACTCAGGAGATAAGAAATGTTTGTAACTCCAAATGTGACTCCAACTATGTAAAACCATCCAAATATAGCAGATATTCCAATGGCACTAATAATTCCCTTTGGTCCACTCGTATCAGCATTCTTGGTTTCCTCTGTCTATAGACAACAATTCACAGAAACAACACTATTCAGTTTCAGTTCTTCATTAATTACAAAGCATAGATAAAAGTAAGTGTTTAGTTATTCTAGCAAACTAGCAACTGTTCATAAATGCGTTCATTTACAGGCGGATATTTCAAGTTAAAATATGCTTCAAAAGGGATTGATTGATTTCAAGAAACTAATTTTCTTTTATTCTACTTTGTCCAAGTGATCAAACATTAGGACAAACCAGGATAGATGCATGATGTCATAAACTCTAAGGAATGTATTTTCAACAAGAATTGGAACTCTTCCTAACTATAGTTATTAGAAGTTCTACAAAGATAAGTCATCTCTTATGAACTTTTTGCCATGGCTTATATTAAAATTCAATAGGAAGATCATCACTGCTTACCATGTGGGCTGAAGCATCATACCCAGAAAGGGTGTATTGACTCATCAGAAGTCCAATAACAAAAATGTAGAATTTGTTATGGATGCCTTCACCATTATCAGTGTTGAAGTGAGTGAAGACAAACTTGGCACTGGCCCTCTCAGTTGCAACACAGGGTACTATTATTGTGATAGCAACAACAGCTAAAAATGACAAGGTTGATCAAAATTTAGAAATGAGATTGGCAATAAAAAAATGCTGGAAATTAGAGCCATAAGTTCATCATACCTATAAGATTCCAGACAGCAGCCAGCTGTCCAAAGAAAGATAGTACTGAGATAGGCAGGCTATTAAGCATTGCATGTAGAAGTAAAATTCCTCCATGCATAGCAATAACAACATATTTTGATGCCTCATATCCACCACCGTTTGCTCCGCCTGTGCTAAGAAGAATGATAACTTGAAGTAGCTGAGCCAGGGAGAAATCTATACTTGTCGTAACTGCCCACTGCAAATGTAGATGCAAGTAAAAGCTGTCAGTTTATAACAGAATACAGTATCCACTGGCATCCTAAACAAACTAGGCTGCAGCAGATAATGAAATCTGCAGAACTCCATGATCAGTTGTACCTGACCAACAATGTTGAACCTGCAAAATTTAATTTGTTCCATTTAGCATATGCTTTCTGCTAGAGAAGTTTCATCTTTGTGTAATAAACAATAAGTAGTGACAATCATATAATGTTTATCTCAACTTCAACCACAAGAACAGCTAGAAGAGTAGTAACAAATTTCCAATCTGGTTCATGAACCCATGAGGCTCCAGTAGGCCGGGTGAAAGGAAGTAAATAACTGGCACTCCAATTTGTTAAATGCAGATCATCAACTTAACAGTGAGAAGTATGTGCGTAACGTGTGAAACAAAGAAACTTGACTAATATTTCATTTTCCCCAAAATGCCTCCAGTTCATAAGGAAAGCATCTCCTGTAATTCCTGGGTTGAAAACTCTTTCATCCAACCATCGTCAACACACTAAATTAAAAAATCCCATGTGCACATTTATTTCTTGGTGTTAGTGCCAACGCATTTCAAGCGATGCAATGGAATTACTTCGACAAATTAAAGAGAATTTTTCCTCAGCTGTGAAAAGACAAATCTGACATTTTTCATACGCTGAATAGAACATTTAGATGATGTCTCATTAACAAAGAAAAGACATGATTCGAACAGCTGTAACGAATAAAGTTCAGTCGCTCCCTGTAAATTGTGAGATCATTGGCGAAATGAGCCCAATCACCTTCAGTGAGAGGAGAATTCTCAAACATACTATCACAAGTTGCTTCAACCCATGGAAGGATAAGACTTCTACAGCCAAAAAAGAAAAGAGACCGGTGTACATGGCGCTATTGGGACTCAAAAAATAGGATAAAGGAAGCATTTAAAGAACCTTAATTAGGTATGTCTTTACACTTGGACTTTAACATCCTGGAAATTCTAATTTTGGCTCAGCCATGATATCCTCCTAAACAATGGAGAATGAAGAAATTGAAACTCCAAATTTGAAGCCAACTCAAAGATTCCTTAAATGCTAAGATTTGGACATATAGTTGACTAAAGGATTGGGTCGGAAATGAAATCAGGCACAGCGTAAAGGAAAACGTGATCAAAGGCCAAGTATATACAGTGCGCCTAAAAACTCATGAATCTATAAATTTTAACTCAAATAAAAATTTGAAACCCATAACCCAAAGATGACACAAACATCCGAAAAGTGAAAAGTTTTACCAGCCAGTAATCCACGACGCAAAGGGTGCCCATCGAGGGCCAGCAAGCTTTGCACTCCAATAGTAGAGACCACCAGAAGTTGGGTAAGAGGAGCAAATCTCAGCCATTGCTAACCCAACGAACATGGTGAAGCCACAAGCTACAACCCACCCATATACAATGGAAACTGGTCCACCATAAGTCAAGCCAGTATTGTACAAGGTGGTTATACCAGTTACGATGGATATGATCGAAAATGAAAATGCAAAATTAGAGAACACCCTGCAAATCCCAGAAAAGGTCACGTAATGACCCAGTTCAAATTCAAAAGACGTTGCGGGTTATCCAAGCAAAACAAAAGGTTACATTAAAGAAAGATTTTTGAGAGGTTTACGAGAGGTCACGCTTGAGCTCCTGCTTGTAGCCAAGCTCCTTGAGACGCGCAGTTCCTGAATCAAGAGGGACCTTGGACTTTTGTGTCGTTTGTGTTGGGAGTGCCATTTTTTGACCGTCTAAAGCAGTCTCACGAAAACAGTGATAAAAGGAGAAAAATTATCAAGGGCACGAGAAATACAGGACTGGATTTCGATATTTGAATCAAAAGCTTCGATTTTTTGCTCCCGGTTACCGTATGGTTGGTGGGTTGTTTGCTTTCGTGACATTGTTATAGACTTATAGCAGTCAAATAATGATGCTCTGACTTAGATCTCCCCGAATGTCAATGAAGATTTCTCTTCCAGCAAATCATCTTCGACATAGAGGAGCCAGAAAGTCGTTTGGACAAATGGTAAGTGACAGATATGTTTTATTTTTTTATAGCATCCGAACACTCACCGCGGGCCTACATCACTTCCCACCTAAAGTTAACATTCTGCTACTGTTTCAAAGTTGGATCTGCTACCTTTCAGCCTTTTTTTGTGGTAGACAGCATAATGTCACACAACGAATGTATGCTGACATCAATACTAAAGCCACGTTTTCCAAAAAAAAAATATATATATGTTCAAATTTTAATCACATAATTTAATTTATTATCATATGTTTAATTGTTAATAAATATAATAAATTAACATATTAATTATAAAATGAATTAAAGATTTTAACATTACGTATTAAATAATATTATATTTTTCATAATATCCAAATATGATAAATTAATAAAATAACTAGTGTGTTTATAATTTTATTTATTAATACTAAAAATGAGTCACATTAGTTATTAATTATAAATAGAAATATGAAATTAATAATCTTATTTATAAGAACTTCTTTAATATAAGAGATATTTGTAAATATGATAAAATAATATAAAAATAAAAATTTATACAATTTTATTTATTAACAGTAAAAATTAATCACGTTAATATTAATTATTAATAAAATTTAATTATTTTTTTATAAATATTATACACCTCAGTCTTAAAAGGATCAAGATAACTAATTGCCAAGAGACAATGCTAACCAATATAAGATAAATGAGCTTAATAAGGGGGTGGAAGAAAATAAAGGCCAGGATAAGATAAAAGTCTTACAAATTGAATGAAAGGAGATTAAGACTATCCATATAAGGAGATCTGAAAGGAAGAAAGTGAGGAATAGGCAAGGAAGTAACTAGACCTCATTCTTCTTATGTTTTTTTACATGTTTTTTTTTTGGAATGTTAAAGGAATGAATGATCCTTTCAAAAAGCATTCGATTAGGGATACTTTTGAAGAAGAAACCTCTAATTATAGGGTTATTATAAACTAAAATAAAAGCCGACTATCTTACGAATAGTCTTTGCTCTTTAGGTACTAATTAGGATATTCAATCCAACCATAAGCACCACTACAATAGTAGGATTGTGCTAGACTACAATGCAATAAGAGTCAAAATTACTAGTATATTAACTTCAAACCAGTTAATACATATAAAGACATGTCTGGAGGAGTCCAACACTCAGTTTAATGTCTTGGTGATATTCGTAATGAACTTAAAATTCCAAAGAACAAAATTGTGGAAAGATTTAAAGGGAATTCAATCATCTATGAGTCTCCCCTGGTTTATAGTAGGTGATTTTAATTGTGTGTTGGATCCTAGGGGGAAAAAGGGCACAAGGTTAAGGTTAGAGGAATTGATAAGGAGTTAAAGCAAGTGGTGAATCAGTTAGTAGTGGTGGGCCTAAGATTTGTAGGGATCTATATACATAGAGTAATAGGCAGCAGGGTAAGTTGTTTCTTAGGAAAAATAGCTAACCAATCCTGGTTAACTAAATTCCCTGAATCCTATGCTAGCTTTGGTGCCCCTATGTGTTTGGATTATTCAATGATCGAAATATTGAATTTGAATGTAGTGTTCAATTCTAGGACACAAGTTAGATTTTTTTTTAATTACCTTTCAGATAGAGATAGATTTGAGGAAGTTATGAGAAATGCTTGGAGACAGGAGATAAAAGGATGTAAGGCTTTTCAATTGATAGGGAAGTTGCAAAGACTAAAGGAAGATCCAAAATTCTTCCTAAAAAGCTGTGGCATAAATACTAATGCAACTCTTCTATAGTCTAAAGAGAATCTAAGAAAAGCTCAAGTTGAATGCTACAAGGATCTCTATAACCACAGTTTGAGAATATTAGAAAATTCAAGTTTATGTGAGTACAACTTGGCCCTATTAATGCATAGCTCCTTATTAAGGCAAAAGGATAAAGTAAATTGGCTCAAAAAAGACATCAATATAAAATTTTTCCATAGTGCTATTCTTGCTCATAGAAATAGGAACAAGATAAATATCAACTCTGATCAATAAGAATGGGAACGCTTATGGGGGAGATGGATAGAAAAGAGGAAAAAGCATTATATTATTTTAGGAAACTAATGAGTGTGAATGTCAAAGAAAGGAATGAATGTATTGAGTTAGAAGGGTTATTTAAAGATAGAATAAATAAGGAAATGAACGAATATCTGGTGTTAATGAACATAAAGTCAAGGAGATTTTGTTTATAGAATAAATAAGGAAATGAAGGAATATTTAGTGTTAATGAACATAAAGTCAAGGAGATTTTGTTTAGCCTAAGTCCCAATAAGTCCTCAGGTTCAGATGAATTTAGTGCTGATTACTTCCAATTTACCTGGAATGTTACAAGAAGGTTACATATTGAAAATGTTCAGGAATTCCTTTATAGTTTTATAATGCTACGAGAATTTAACAATATCCTTATCCTTAAGGTTAAAAATCCTAGCTCAATGTAGGATTTTTGACCTATCTCCTGTTTTAACATAGCTTTCAAGATAATCTCAAAAGTTTTACCAAGTAATATAAAGTTTTTCCTTCAAAAAATCATAAGTCAGTCCCAAGGTTCTTTTATTACAAGAAGGTCCATCAAATATAACATACTAATAGTTCAGGAATTGATAAAATATTATCAATCTAAGAATGCAACTAGAAGTTGTGTGATGAAGATTGACTTATTGAAGGCTTTTGAGATAATCTACTAGGAATTTATTATCAACTATTTGCAGGGGTTGGAATTTCCCTCTTTGTTTATGAACTGGATTAGAGAACACATATCATCCATAAAATTTAGTGCACTAATAAATGGGAATACCTCTAAGATATTTAAAAAGAACTAGGGGAATTAAACAAAGGGATCCTATTTCCCATTATCTATTTACCTTAGTTATAAATGCCTTATCTAAAATGATCCAGCTTAAAACCTCTCAAGACAATAGGTTTGTATTTCACCATAATTACAATGCATTAAGAATCAACCATTTGGCATTTGTAGATGATTTAATTATATTCTATGGGGCAAACTATCATTCATTGAGGTTATTAATAGGAACATTAAAGGAGTTCTTAGTGCTGCCAGGAATAAAAGTGAATTTCCATAAGAGCAAATTATACCTATCTTTAGATGTATAAAATATAGAGGATTTGAGCAGAATATCAGAATTAGTTGTCAATCACCCTCCTTTAACATACCTTGGGTTTCCTATAACCACTAAAAAGTCGAGATTTATAGGTTGTTGACCGCTGCTAGAATTATTCAAAAACAAAATCAATTCTTAGTAAAACAAGTTCTTAACTATGGTTGGGAGGATATAAATTATCTCATTGGTTTTAAGTAACATCCATGTCCATTGAAGCACTCACCTCCACATGCTAAAGAAGATTATGAAGGAAATTGAGAAGTCCATGAAAAACTTCCTGTGGTCTGAGAAAACAGGAAGATTCAGGGGAGCAAAGGTAAAATAGGTTGAGTTATATTTACCAAATTAGGAAGGAGGACTAGGTATAGCTTCGATACATGTCATATAGAAGGTTCTCTTGTCCAAAAGGGTATGGATATTGCTTAATGACAAAGAAGAAATATGGTCAAAGTAGATAAATGAAATTTACCTAATGTACAACAATCTTTAGTAGATTAAATCAATCAAATATCGCTCTTAAAGTTTCACTCAAATTATAAGGTTGAGAGACCAACTTTACACCCTAATCAAATACAATGTTAGAAATGGAAAAAACACGAGATTATGAACTTGATCATTTGCTCTTAAAAATTCCTCTAAATGCCAAAGTTTGTGACATCATCTAAGAAGTGAATAGGTCCTGTACTTTAGAGTATAGTACAATATTATAGCTCATTTTCCTCAGTATAATCCAAATAATTTGAAGGATGAGAAGGTACTTTGGATGCCTAACTCATCTTATATGTTCAATAATTCATCATACTTTTCAGCATTCAGAAGCTACTCTTTCACTATGGGCTAGTCTGATTTAATTTGGGGAAGAACTCTCATTCCTAAAGCATCATTTATTAGTTGGTTGGTAACAAAAAATGGACTTAGCACAAAGGATTGATTTTGCAATACTTTTGATCCACTCTGTCTTCTTCGTAAGTCCTCCCTAAAACCTTATCTTATCTATAACTTCAATGTAACTATTCTCGACCTTATGGTATATAATTTAACATACGATGAGCAAGTATTGTGGAATGAGTGATTGGTGGGAAATATTAAAAGAGCTTTAGTAGAAAAGCCAAGTACATGAAGCATGGCGGTTTATTGCTCAAAAAAACATTTAATTGTTGTATTTACACGATGTGGAGATAGCAGAACTCAAGACTGCATAAAAATATGGAGTTGAGGAACACATATTGGTTGATAAACTAATAGGATAAATTAGGGAAATTATATGTCACATAGAGGCACCATAAAAACAAGTCCACTCTAAAGGAGCATATGGAATAAGTAATCAGTTTTGTAATTATGTATTGATTTTCTCATGTATTGGTTAGCACCCTCTCGTGTGTATATATATATAACTATATATATATATATATGAGAGGGTGTCATATATTCATTTAATATTTTCAAGAGGGTAGAATAATCTTTTTCATTGTAATGGTGTACAAACTTTGTTTGAGCTAATAAAATCCTTTCATTTTTTTTTTAAAAACGATGTCTCCCAATTATTCATCAAGGTCAAATTTTATAGTCATTTAAGTTGTTCTCAAAAAACTGTTATGTATATCTCTATGTATTTCAATATCAAGCAAGTTATTTCTGTATTGTTTCTTTTTTAATTTATTTTATTTGCTTTATCAGTTAACTCCTTATATATCAATTTTGTTTAAAGAATTTTGAATTAATTTGAAGGTATAATTAAAATTTAAGTTTATATATTACTACTAAATTTTTTTATTAGAGTAATAAAAAATTACATGAGGACAAATTTGTAAATGATTTTAGTTGATATACTAAACTTTTTGTTAGTGCAATAGTTGCATGTCTATGAATTTTAATAATAGCCAATATCCAAAATTATTACATATTTTTTTAATGGTATTCTTTAGTTACCACATAATTATTATTTTAAAATTTTTAATTTCATTATAAACGAACAAAAAATTAACAAATATAACAGAGTAAGTTATGCGCTATAGAAAAAAAGTAATAGTTTTTAAAATGGAAAATATTAAACTATAATTAGTTTAATGTAAACCTCAACCTACAAGAACCAGAAAAAGACAAATTAAACGAGAAGAGATAAAAGTTGCGGTTGGAGAGTAGCCACACTTTTCACAACTACCGTATTCTCTACCGTTATGTGTGGCCAGCAGAACTTTAAGGTTAAACGGCTTAGGTGATAAGACAAACGTGGAAGGATACTATGCCGTTCTTTCCAGTTTTGAAGTGTTTGTTTCGAGAACTCCTTGCTTAAAGGGAGAAAATATAGCTAATACACAAATGACAAACAAGAGCATCAAAGGTTAATATAGAAAGTTTGAGAAAAGAAAACGTACCAACCAGTCGCCCAAGAAGCGAAAGGACTCCACTTATTCCCAGAAAGCTTAGCACTCCAGAAGTAGAGGCCACCAGTCGTTGGATACGCAGAGCAAATTTCAGCCATTGATAAACCTACAATAATGGTCAAAATGCTGACTATGGGCCATCCATATATCATCGTGAGAGGCCCACCATAGATGAGCCCAGTGTTGTACAGTGGTGTGATCCCAGACGCAACGGACATGATGTTGAAACTCACGGAAAAGTTCGCTAATACCCTGCGTTACACACGCCGTAACAAACCTTTTATTACGTGACATTCACTTTCGGTTTGTGATTTCCAAAATAACTGTTTGTTTTTTCACCCGCATCATGCAATGTAGAATAGTTATAATCTTCCACAAAGTTGCATTGGGAAGGACAAGAGACCAAACAGCATTTCATGACCAAACAAACTTGGCGAAAGAAGAAAAGCATAATTAGAGTAAATTATGGCAAGTAGAGGTAAACACACGAGAGAGTGCGATTGAGCTCCTTCTTGTAACCGAGCTGTTTCAGTCGATTGTCGTCTTCATTCTGGAGAGGGAGATAAACACCACGGGCATCATCTAAACTTCTGATTCCGCCTTCCATGTGAGAGATGAAGTGCGTGTGTACTTTTTATTTTTTTAATGGAAATTCCTTGCAATAAGAATGCGGTGTTTCTTTCGCTCTTTATTAACATAGCTTGTGTGATAGTGAGTGGGTCAGTTTCTTCTTTGATGCACACACGTTTCACAGTTGACCTCAGACTGTTAGTTCATACTTGCGTGATAAAGTAGAAAGGGGCAATAAAGTTGAATGGAAGTTGACCAACGTGTTCTCAATATTATAATTAGTTGCAACAAATGTTAGGTAGCTACCTATTTTCCTTCCTAATTCATGAAGCCTCAGTCGTCGAAATTCAAATTACTAACTTCCACAATGCAACTTCGTCTTTGCACATATTAATATTATCATTAGATCATGTACTTGATAAGTTCATAGAATTAATACAAACTTTTGTGATATAATATACAATAGATCACTTTGATTCATATAATACGATCTTCCTATAAATATAATAAAGCATTTATTGTAATAATACTTTATTATAAAATTTGTTTATCTTTCTTGAAGTTGTCCTTTATGATATCTTAAATAGGTTAATGGAAAATTACTATAGGCACATAAGTTTTTAACTTATAAACTCACATGAGTGACTTGAGATAATTCTACAAGTAGTAAGTACAGATAAAATTACGACAAATGTGTTAATTCTTATAGACTCATTTGAAACATTTTGGTAATTCAATTTAAGTATAATTTTAACTTTAATTACAATTAATTATAACTATAATAATATTAATTATGTCTCAACAAAATTTAACTTTTAAAATTGGTCTTCGTTAGTAAAAAAATGTCATATTTTACTATAAAATTTTTAAAAAAATTTATAATAAATTTCAACTTAATTAAACCACTTTTTTTTTCTTTCGAATCATCTTGTATGTGTGTCGTTAGGTTTTTAAATATATTAACAATAAATACTGAAAGTTCAAAATTGAAAATATGCAAGAATTATCTCAAAACATAGAAATTCCTAGAAAGAGAGTTTAGAGCCTTAAGGTTTTCAAAAATATGGATTTGATTGTTAGAAAGTTGGTGAAAGTTAGTTGAAATATTGAAATTTTGATGGAAATTACTAGCAGCAGATATATAAAATATCGAGAGAAACTTAATGAGAGGGTCAAAAATAGGGTCTGATATGACCTGTAGAACTTTTAAAATTTTAAGACTGTCTCACGAAATGTAAAACCTTTTGGAGCCTAATTGCTCAAGACACAACCTAAGGCACTGACATGTCCTTATACCATGGATACTACTCAAAAGAGTTTTGTTAAGATATAGTACGGACACTAATGTGTCCTAGGCCATAGATCCCACTATTCCACTTGACCTTCAGACACAATCTAAGTAATTGGCATATCCTAGGATTTAGGATAATATAGAAAACTTATGTTAAAAAAAACCTGGGATACAATTGTGTCTTAGCCTGTGGGTATATTTTTATAACAAATATCTTACATATAAGTTATAAATTTCCTATTATTGATCTATTACCCACAACTAAGGAAAATGCACCATTCAATAATATATAATATAGTGGTAAGTATGAGTCGATCCTTGATTATATATCTTAAGCTATTAACTAGCCTAAACTAAATAAATAAAAGAGACATTTTTGTAGATTTTTATTAAAGAAATATATACTAAAATAAAACCTAAATACATAACTAAGAGAATCAATAACAAGGAAAATTATTAACAGAGAATTCAATCAAATATTAATGTTTAGACAAGTTCTTCATCTAGTATTAATTTTTATTTCATGAATCAATTAACCTAGAATAGATATATTTAACTAGACTGGAAGGATCTCTTAGACACTAAAACTATACTTTCCCAAGCTATAGTCGTTTGCTCTTCATTTGGTTAACTCTTACCTCTACCGAGCTAAAATACCTTCGAATGAATTAAGATATGCGAAATCCCATGAAAGGTTTCACCTTAATACTAAAAATATTATATAGGTCTCTCTCAAGCACCCTGTACAACTCTTATTGCCTAAATTGTAGTCTACTTACATGCATGCTCTCTATAGATAATTGACTCAAATTCAAATCTATTGACTAGCATAACTAGATCATACATTAAGATCAATTAAAGGAAATTCACAAAAATATACCCCATTCATAAATTAAAATGAATCAATCTATAAAAAAGTAAAAAATGATTAGGCACTAGCTATAGTCACAACAACAAAATTAATAGAAAATAAGCAAAATGTAAAAATAAATCTAGATGAGAAATCTTAATTTTGCCAACAATTTGATCTATTGTGATGATATTTGAATTTTAATTCTTTGATGAAAATAGCCTTGGAAATGGACTCTCAAGGGTTCTTGGAGCTTCCAGTAGATAACCCTAACTTTTAGAAAGAAAAAGATAGATCTAAAGTTTAAAGTCTCCAAAATTTTTTCAAAAATTAAGGTTTTGAAACTTTATATGTGTTCTCATGCCTTTAAATACAATATAGGTCATAGCCAAAGACCGAAATGTTGATTTATTGGCTTACTATATGATTACTATATGGTCTCTAGAATGAATGTGTCTTCAAACCATGGATTTTTATTATTTTCCTTAAAATAAGTACACAGTCTTTGGCATGGATGCATTACCCAATCGTGGATCTTATTGTCTCCATCTTGATTATCATACTATCTCTGGGATGATTATGGCTCAAACTATTTTTCTATACATATCTACTTCAATGTCATACAGTCTCTTTTCAAATTGTTTCCTAGCCTAGATCCCTTGCTGTATCTGATTTATATAGGACACAGGTTGACATATGGGCTTGAGACAAATTGTGGTCTTTTAATAATTATAATTTTCTTTATGATTTTTGTTTGAAGTAGACTCCAATTCATGAATAATTTCATTTGAAGCTCAATTTATCAAAATTACCTAAAAATAAAAATAAGTTAAATAAGTTAATTTAACATTAAAATTAAGTAAAATACTTAAGAAAGTATGTATGTTTTTCATGTACATCATATAACAAAACCCTATATGTGATATTTTGGAGATCTTAAGTTTTAGGATGACTTATAAAATCATTATAGAGAGATTCTCCAGAAATATAATTCTATATAAAATTCTCATTATAGGTCATTTAGTAAACTTATCCTCTAAGAAGTATCCACATATTTGTTAAAGTATCTATAAGCTTTTGTTTATGAGTTCAACTACTTCCTTTATAAGAAATAAATATAACATATGCTAATCTTTTTAATTTATCATTGTCTAATCTTGATAGAGCAACAATTTGCAATAATTTAGAGCTAATATATAAATGCAATATGAATCTTATAATTGTAATTTCATCATAATTTTAATTAGAAATTTTATTTATCATATAGACTTTTTTCTCAAACAAGCTCCCATATAATTGGTTAAATATCTCCATACTTTATCGACTATTTTCTTCGTAATGAAGAAACATAACATATGCTAATCTTTCGACTCTATTAATATCCGATGTTAATAGTGCATTGATTAAGAACAATTTAGAGATAATACATAAATTAGTGTTAATCTCATAATTATAATCTCATTGTAATTTTATTTATAAAGTAAAATTATATATATGCAATATAAGTATACTCATAAATGCTTTTGTTTCAGATTTCACTTCTAGTTACTTGTTTCCTCGGCAAGAACTCTTGTTGTAAATTGTAATACTTAGAGAGTTATTGATACTTATATATTCTTTTTATTTGATGTTTTGAAGTAATATTATTTATTATATAAAGAAATTGTAACGTTTTAAGTACTTTATATTGTCCTTAATTTTATACTTGTATAATCTTTTTTCATATTAATTGTGATTATTATTTATATATAAAATATATAAATAACAATATTCATAGAAATGAACATATTGTTATTATTTTAAATTTCTATTATTATAATTTTTAGAAACGGATGTTGTAAAACTAGAAATTATATAGTACAATATATTGAGGAACTATTTCGTAATTTTTAAAAAATTTGGAGATTATTTTATAAATTTAAAAAATTACGTAAAATTGTAATCAGTATTGACTGGTACTAGTACAATACTGTATCAATACCAAATCCGGTATCGATACCAGTACAGGATTAATAACATTGATTCAAATAAAATCCTTGGAAAGAGGTGAATTTGCAAAAATCTTTATGAAACCATTATTTGGATGAGAGCAGACTTTTTAAGTACATGGATAGTTTAAATGCTTCTTAAGCTTTTGAGATAGAATTTGCAAAATGTCGAGCCCTATGCTGTCATGTAAATATGCATCGTTTCCGCAATACTGTGTCAAAAGTAGTTGAAAATTGGAGTGGAGAGTGAATTCCAGCTTTAAGATTTTAAGGTTGTACATTACTACATAGTGATGTTATTTTCTTTTACTGCCAAAGATCATGATGGTTCCCAAGTCAGATATCTTGCACCGGAGAGATGCTGTAAACTTCTATTTGTATAAGGATATTTTCTCAAATGTTCTTTCTTTCGGATAGATATGTTTATTTTGTCGAATTAATTGTTAACAGGAGTAAAAAGCACTTCAGCTAAGTGAACAAACGGGATTGCATATGCAACATATGGAGAAATAATATGAAACAATAGCCAACCTGTTGATGTCTTCCTAAAGAATGTTGATGTTAAAGAGCATATAAACTTCGTTACAACATCAACTCACGGAGCTAAACTAACTTCATGACCTTACCAAGAAAACCTTACTAAAGCCTCAGACGACAAGTCACACCAGAAACTAAAAATACATGCAACATATAAATACAGCATATTGCCTTCCATATGAAAAACTGCATTCATTTGTTTTTTTACCTTTATTTTGTAGGAGAATCAGTGATCCTACAAGCTTGGCTCTATTGCTCAGATATTAGCAGCTCTGTTGAAGAATCGGATTCATACTGCTCACTAGTAAAACACTGAGGAACATATATGGAATTGGGAGGCAATTTCAGACTGTTAACATCCCCTTCCAACATTTCCACCACTTTGGTCATCGACGGCCGTTCCACAGCTTTCTTTTGGATGCACCACAGCCCAACCACACACAACTTCATTATTGCAGTCTCAATTTCAGGGACATTCTCGAGCTCTAAATCCCCTCTCTCATTGAGACGGTCATATACCCATGATGGAAAATATGCTTCACTTGTAATGCTTTCCTTTCCATCAAGGACCCTTCTTCTTTCAACCATTTCAAGCAGTAACATTCCAAAACTATAAACATCAGATTTGCAAGAGGCCTTCTTGAGTCTACCTGAAACTATTTCAGGTGCAACATAAGCCATAGTTCCTTGAGCAGTGTCAGTGGACATAAAATCTGCCCCCCTCTGGAAAAATCTTGCAAGCCCGAAATCTGAATCCTTTGGGATAAAATTCTCGTCTAGCAATATATTTTGAGGCTTAATATCAAAATGAATAATGCTAACACTGAATCCCCCATGTAGATGCTGGATCCCTTGAGCTGTCCCTAAAGCTATTTGAAGGATCTTCTCCCAAGTAAAGGGCTGAAGCCTTGGTTCTCTTGGGAATATATACTTAGTGAGAGATCCATTAGGCATGTACTCGTATAGAAGAGCTCGATGAGACCCCTCTAAACAGAATCCTACTAACTGCACTATATTGACATGATGAATCCGACCAAGCATGGAGACTTCACTGGTAAAGTCCCCATCTTTGATTTTGGAATTAGAAAGCATTTTAACAGCGACAAAAGAACCATCACGAAGTTGACCTTTGTACACAGTACCAAAACCACCTTGACCCAATTTATCTTTAAAGTCATTCGTAATTGCAACAATATGAGCATAACTGTATCTTCTGGGCATCAAAGACTGCGGATTTAACTGAAGGTTCCCCTTGTTATTCACTGGCTTCTTTTCCCTTCTGTATTTATGGACAAGGAATGCAATTATAACAATCGGTGCAAGGACGAACCGTGCAACAAGATTAATTCCTGAAGACACCAGAAAACGTAAACAAAGAGTGCTAATTTTTGAAGCATCAAACTTATGCATATAGAAGTAATGGGATTTCAGTTTAAAAAACTACCTAACAGAACGTCCCAAATAGTTGAAATAATGGCCAAAATCTGTGGGGGAATATGAATGCCTGTAAATGATCACAGGAAAAGCAAAATGAGCTCCATAGATTATCATCAAACAGATAACACAACCAAAATCTCTTACATGGATTAATCACATCAAGTAAGACAAGTTAACTGACCTGCTCTGTAACAGTGGTAGACATATGGAGCATCCCATGATCTCAAAGAGCATAAAGAACCAGATGCAACACAATCCCGACATTCTACGGACCAACCAAGATCAAAACCTGATTGCATCAACTTCAAGATACTATCATATGACGGGTACAACACAGCCTGATAAATTGTTGGAACCCGTGAAAGGAACGAGCAAGACCCTTGAAGATCAGAAATTATATAGGTATCATAACTAGCATACACATAAGACCCATTTCCAGACAAACAAGGTAGACTCCTATAGGCTTGATTGCTTATGTTACTCGAACATCTAATAAAACTTGTATACGTATTAAGGACTGTTCCTTGATATCGACTATCACTTATGATTTCATCAACTGATACAGACTTGTATGGGAGGTTACATCTACCACTTGCCAAATTAACATCAACCACTCGAATTATACGCTTATCGTAGGAAATTTGCTTCACATAATACTTTCCTGAGTGAAATTCCAAAAGGGTAAAGTTGTTTTCGCACGACAATTGATAATCTGTATCGCCGCAGCCAGGTGGATCGGTGTTGAGGCGAAAAGGGTAGCTGATATTTTGGATATCTCCGCATGAAGAAGAGCAAGATTGTTGAAAGGCTATTCTAGCTTGAACTTGTGTGAGGTAGAGAAGAATTAGTAAAGGACAGAGGTGAGTAGAGGATGGAAGTGTTGTGGGTTCATGCGTTTTCATTGCTAAGAGATAAGCTAACGGATTTAGCAGGAGTTAAGATGGGCTGCGGAGTGAAGAGACATAAGTATATGGTGATGCTAAGATCCGGAGACTGAGGACTGAAACTCACCGACAATTAAAAAGCTTGGTCAAAACGTTAGTCAAGCAAGTCAACAATTTTTAGAAGCAGCAGCATTTTTATTGAGAGAAGGAAGAGATTGAAAGTATCTTCAAAAAGATTCAAATATTAATAGAGACTAATCACGAATTCAACCATCAAGAATTCTTAAATCTACTTAGAAGAGTAGGTTTAGTCAAAATATGCATTAATGAGTAAATAATTATTGTTAGCAAGAAATATTGACAGTAGTTACAAATGGGTTATAATTATCATTTGCAAGATAGTATAGTGAATCATATTGTTGAATGGCAAGCAAGATATAAGGTAAAATGTGTGAATTCGCTTTTTACCTCATTTTGAAACTAATAAATAAATTGATTATTCTAATGATTATAATAATTTTTTATAATTTATAAAACTAATCATCAACAATACCAATAATAAAAAATATAATAAGAAAAGAGGGAAAATTAATTTGTAGTAATTTAATCAAATAACCCTTGATGTCTATTCATTTTATAAATTTCACTTAGGAATATACTATTTTTGTATTTTAATGAGTGAAGATAAAACCTCGATACAAAATTCTTCCTAGTCAGAAGTGACAAGAAATCATTACAAATATTTTGATTCTTTGTACAAATCTTGTTCAAGATTAAAAAAAAAACCTACAATTTTGAATCTAAAATTTTTTATCAATTACAATAATTGTACAATCATATAACTCAAAACATCCTTCACTTGCTCATGCTAATAAACGAAGATTCGATATATATTGTGTCATGTACACATGTATATTCTTTATCATCTCAAGGGTCTTAGCAAAATCTCTTATATGCTTTAGATATCTCCCTTTTATATAGCCTATTTATATAATAGTCATTACAAACAAAAGCTAACCATTATAACAATTAGTAACAGTAAAGTCGACCAGTATAGTATATTGATCAACCAATAAGCCATATTAGTCGATCAATGTAGTTACAAAACTCATGGTATATGTTGTCAAAAGATATTGGTCAATTAGTATATTAATCGATTAAACTTCCTAAAACAATTTTAAAAAAACTTTTCAAGTTATTTCTAAGAGTAAAACACATTCATATGACAGAAATTTGATCCAAAACCACTTCAAAAGTTCTAGAATTTTTTTAATGCATCAAGAGGTTTTTTTTAAAAAACTTTTCTAAATTTCCTCTTGACCATGATAAAGTATTTACAATATTCTCTATAATAAAACTCCTAATTGATTGAAATGACCAAATAAGTTATAAGAAGGATTATAATGATTTGTTTAAATATTGATATACTTGATTACTCTTTTTTCTTGGTTCTTCACTTGAATTCTCCTAAAACTTTCACACTTTGCTCATTTTTATTATTCTTTAATTGCTCAATTTATTCAATTAACTTCTTTGATCACTTTACCCTTTATTGAACTTGATCTTGCATACAATAACTTACTAATATCTTTATGGATTAAGAAAAAAAGTTGCAATATGTTTTATTATAATCAAAATCATGGATTGGAACCTCTTTAATCGAATATTTTCTTTATGTTTTTTATGATTATAGAACATTTGGTGATATTACAAGATAATAAAATAGATTCAACAAACTCCCTTTATATTGAAGCAATAAGTAATACATATTCCCCTTAATTCACACATCATAAATTATCAACTTTCAATATCATCATTCTCTCCCTCTTTTCTCCGTGATAAAAGAGGTATATGAGATATGAAAGTATAAGATTAAAAGAAAAAGTTAAATAACTTCCCTCTTCCCTTTTACAAAACCTCTACCTATGGGTAAAGAGTTGGTGCAAAAATACTTTTCAAATAGAAGAGAAATTTGCAAAAAGCTCATGTACCAATTTAAAAATCAATAAATCCTTCCCTCCTAAGTATATGTAGTAATGCTTCTACCCTTAAATACGCTTGTTACTCGAATCTTATCAATAAGAAAGTGATAAATGCATAATTGACTATACTTTTATGCCCATATTTGATGTATTTTGCTTGATATTTTATACTTTTATTGTATATTTGATACTTAATATGCTTCAAGTGTGTTTACAGGTGATAATTGCCTTCATTGACTTAAAGGAGAGGAATTCGGACGAAAACACAACGTAAAACGAAGAATTGACAAATACGAAGGAATGCACGACCGTGCACTTTCCCGTGGCCGTGCACTTTTGCAATATTTAGCGAATTTCGATTATGCATGGTCTAATGCACAATTGTGCAAGAGACCGTGCATCTCCCAGAACCCTAAGTTTCGTGATAAAAAGATGTTTTCAATGGCAATTGAAAAATGGAGAGACTTTGGCAAGCGATTTCTAGATGTGGAGTCATTCTCTAAGTGTGATTTTGGTCCAGAGAAGTGAAAAACACAAAGAAATCATTGAAAGATCCATCGAAATACAAAATCAAGTTTCTACATCGCAAGAATATTCGATAAAAGACAATAAGGGAGATTTAGAATTATGAATCCATTGTTTTCATCTCATTTTTCTTTCAATTTATGTTTGATTTCATATTCGATCATGTGTAACTAAACATCCAATTAATATTTAGGTTAGATGAGCCTTATGTTAATACTTTAATATGATTTGATTATTTTATTAATTCAGTTGATTGTTTGATATATTGTGATCCGATTACGTGTTATATTCTAATAACCTAAAATATTAGATCATAATATGATTTCATACTTAAAGATTGAGAAATCCTAGTGTGAATAGATCTACCATAATTAGAAGGAGTTGATTGCAACCTAGAGATAGGATGATATAAATCTTCCATATTACGGTTAAACCTAATAAAGGAACTCATAAATCGGTAACATAATCCTATAAGATTTAACCTGAGTAATTCGGTTAGAGACCTTAGGATTAGTTATTAGTAGACTCAAGGTCAACTATTAGTATACCGTAGGAGTCTCCATAATCCAATACATCAATAAAACAATTGCATAATAAAAGATCAATTTGTTAAGGGTTTAAGGGGATTCAAACCTAGATACTAATTTCTGATAACGATAGCTTACTAAGTGAATTCCACTGTCTTTGCATTTATTATCATTTTGTATTTCTTTAATTGTTTTATTTTTTATTTTCTTTTTATTAAAATTTTAAAATCAATCTTTAGACTAGATAATAGGAGAAGGGTAAGTACTAGTATCCATAATCTTCATGGGATCGACCCGTACTTGTCGGTACTAGCTACAGCTATACCGAGCACTTGTAGTTATTACATAATTGACCAACTCACGAAATAGGTCAATCGAGTTTTTGGCACTATTGTCGGAGACTTTGATATTAAGAAAGTCTGAATGCTAGTAATCTAGTTATTTTATTTTATTTTATTTGTGTTTCTATTTTATTTTATTTTAATTTTTCCTTTGTATTTATTTTCTTTCATTTTATTAATTTAATTTAATTTAATTGTATCTTTTTGTATTTGTGGCTTATTAATTTAATTATCTTTTGAATTTCTCCCTTTGATCTTGAGTTGTGGTTAATTGTTGGAATTACGATTCATTATTATAACCATAACTCACAATGAAAGGATGAAGTGGACAGTACTTTTATGGGAGTCAAAATATGTTTATGCAAAGTATGACATCACCATATGGGAGAGTGAGGTGTTCTCACATGTTTTCGAAAACTCAGCCGATATTCAGGTCGTGTTGTGACATTTGTAGGAGTTATCAGTATAATTATGAATGTCGAGAACTCAATTATACATGGGAGCAACTGAGCATGTAAAATCAACCACAAGGTGTGCTATACGAGAATAACTATAATGCAGAGTGGTGTAACTCTTATACTTACGGATGGAATGATTACGCTCCAGCTAGATATTCATGACACCAAGCATCTCCATTTAATGAGCCAACTCTGGGAGATAAATTAATGGAAATCGTTGCTGAAATGAAAGCTGACTAACATAAATTCGAGAGTAAAGAAAAGACAAGGGTTAGCATCCAGAAGAAAAAGAAAGTATTGCATATAAACTAATGGAAGGCTTTGTCAAGACTAGCTAGGCAACATGAATTCGATGAGAGACTTTCTTCACCTACATATAATGAGTATAATTTGAGCTTCTAATGAGTATAATTTGAGCTTCCAACTATCTTAGAGTGAAGAAGAGACAACATGAATAAACATACATATCAAGAAGGCTAGGAGTTTACTGTCGCTTTAAAAAATATAATGATTAAGTATATTTAAGAATCAAATATGAAGCATCAGGAAATAGAGGCTTGTATATAGAATATGTTGAATCAAATCAATAAGTTGGCAGAGATATTATCTAACGAACCACTATGGAGTTTGCCTAGTCCTAATAAAACAAATCTTAACGAATTTGAAATGACAATCACCTTTAGTAGTGAAGATGAGCTCTCAGAAGAAGAAGAGGAAGAGGAATCAAGTATTATAGATAAATTAATGGAACTCCTTGTTGACACAAAAGTTGAGCGACATGAATTTGAGAGAGAAGAAAAGGCAAGGGTTGGCTTTATAAATGGAGTGACATTACAAGAAGAGCTTCCAGACGAAGAAGAAGTCTCCATCCAAAAAGGAAAAGTAGAGGAGCGGTAGAAGGTAATTGAAGAAAATGAGCCAAAAACCTCTATCCAGGAAGAAGAAGCAGAGTGGATAGAGGTGGTTGAGGAAGAACTGGCAGAGGAATCAAGTAAGGAAGCTATTGATAAGGTGTTAATAGTGACCTTAAATGCAGAGGGTTCCCACTTCCTCAAGGACAAAATGTTCGAGCTATTCGATGACATAAGGAGTTTTGTTATTCCCTACGTTTTTATCAGTTTTTCATTAAAAATATTTAATAGAGTCTGTTGGTTTTATTAATCTAATCAATTATGTCCTTGTTATTATCTTGCAACAGGCGGGTTGTTTACAGGCTCTGGAACTGCTTTGTGGAACAAAGGATGGAAACAAGCCGCTGATTATTGATCTAGGATGACATTAAATATACAGGTTACATCGAGCTAACGACGTTAAAGAAGCATTACACGAGAGACAACCCATGAGTTAGTTTTAATTTTATTTTAATTTTGATATTATCTTGTGTTTGCTTTTGTCTTAGTATAGGATTTTATTTTCTGTTATGTTATTTATTTTGTTTCTTTTTATCCTTTTCTTTTATATTTTGCAAGGATGTTAGTATCATATTGGATTGATCCAAAGAAGAGAAATCATCATAGTTAGGAAACTGTCATATTTGCATGTGAGACTATCGGAAATAAACTCTCTACTTAGGTAAGGTAAGGCTACATACTATCAGACCTCCCCAGACCCCGCATTGGTGTGGGCTTCAACTGGGTGTTGTTGTTGTTGATGATGATGATGATAGTCAGGAAAGTACCACCAAACCCTCTCGCTTTCCATAAATTCTTATATTGTGTACACTAAGGACAATGTACAACTGTAAGTGTGAAGATTGGTATTGATTTTTTTAACTGATTTCTTGAAGCTTATTATAATCCTGATGATAAATTTTTTTAACTGATGTCTTGAATTAATTGAATCTGTCCATTAATACTCTACTGTATTGTTATATATTGACTTGAATTAGTATGCAAATGGATGATGGTTATAATAAAATTAGTTTTCCAAATCGTAATTTTTGTAATCATTGAAATATTTAAGTTGAATGAAATTGCATATTATTTACACATATATATACCCAAAAAAATTTCATAAGCTTTTGAGCCTAAAGAGCAATTGTTCAAAATTTTTAGCTCTTTTTATTCTTTCATGTGTGTGATATCATGTATAGTATGATAATTCTAGAACTTGCTTTTGTTGTCCATGTTGAGACCATATTTGTTGAATTAGAAGTATTAATATGATGAAGGCATTTAGATTTACTAACTTGCTTAGCCTATTTCTTTGAATTACCATAACCAAAATTTACATTTAGAAATAAACAAGTTAAGCCTTAGCCTTTTTCATTGTTGACACCCAAATTATAAACCTTTATCCTATTTTTCTTTGAAGACCTATTTATTGTTTTGAACCTTGAAGGTTTTTTACATTATTTACTTTTTGAGACTTGAAATTTGTGAAAGGTCCAATATTTGTTGAAGTGTGGTACTGAATGTTTAGCGTAAAAAAAAAGAAAAGAAAAAAGGCATAAAAGAAAAAAATAAATAATAAGTATATAATACCATTAGTTTTGCAATAAAAGAACCTATGTATACTAGTAAACAAGTCTTGAATTATATGGTGTAGTAAATTTTCTTCAATTTAACCGTTTTTATTATCCTAATCATACCTTACCTAAGCCCCATTACAGCCTTATAAAGACCTTTTAATTTTTGTTTCTAGTTTGTACATAAGGAGGAGACGGATTGGGGTGAAGATGAGATAAGAAAATGTAAGAAAATGAAGCATTCAAGATGATCTAGGAGATACACGGTCATGTATCTACTTACACAGCCATGTATATATTCGAAAGATGCACATTTTATGACATACACAATTGGATAAATGGCCGTGTATCTAACTTTGTGACTCCACCTAATTTTTAATATAAAACAACATTTGAGCGGCCAAACATAAGATGGATCGATTTTGGAAGAAAAGGAGGGCAGAGCATGTATTTTTTGGGGACCCATGGATGGCTAAGCGTCCTCAATCTGGTTCAAAGGTGAAATCGAAGCCAAACATCACATTAAGCACTTCTTCATTATGTAACGTTGAATCATTCTCTCTTTAGGGATTGTTTATGTTATCCTATGTTTATTGATTTGCGTATTTGTATAAAGATGATCTGAATGCGTTCATTAGGTTATTTTTATGAAAACTCATCGCTAGAATCTTGAATACAATACATAATCATGGTGTTTCCGATTCATTTGTGGCAATTAATGGTGTCTAATCACTAGGGATAATGTAGTGACCCGATTCCTACCCATAGGAATCCACTATTTAGAGAGGCATATGTGTGAATCGCATTGCAT
>JAOQMM010000003.1:10756736-10769324 GCA_027563515.1 Erythroxylum platyclados | reverse complement strand
AACAGTCGCAAGCAAAGACCCTTTGGATGAAGAAATCCCTGCATTTGCGAAGATCCTTTGACTGCATAAAACAACGTCTATGTCTGAAACTTGCTGGACAAAGTGCATTCTAAGAGCACAAATCAAGATGTGTCGAACAGTGGGACTAGGATGGATGAACAACTCTCTCCACATGCCTGCTCCATGACTTTTCTTATTGGGTAACTCTATGATTTTGTTGTCGAAATCTAGTGGAATATGAACAACTTCGTTGATTCCTGCAAGTCGTTGCTGAGCTTCTTTCTCTTAAACACTAACCTTCTCAACTACCCCGCTTGGCTTCACCAAGCCTACCTTGCATCACCAACCAATGAGGTGATTCAAGCATGGCTAACATGCCCAAAGTAATAAGAACTGAAGGGACTGCACCAACTCCAAGCATGAATCGCCAACCCAAGTGTGTTTGGTGTCTCGTGAACACATAGTTTGAAACATATCTAAGTAAGATTCCAATGTTAACGAAAACCTACAGAAGAACAGCCATTAGTCTTAGTTATACAGAACATGATCAATGACAATAATATACCTATAGATACCTCTGTGAAAGAGGTGAGGAAGCCACGCATTGATGATGGAGTGACCTCAGTTGTGTAGATAGGAGAAATCATCATGGCAAAGCCAACACCAATACCAGCAATGAAGCAACCAACTATAATAAAAGCATAGTTGCTGGCGAAAGCCATCAGGATGGCTCCTGTAAAGAAAATGCATCTGGTAACTACAATGGTGTAGCGAGGGCTAACCAAGTCTGAGGTCCGAGTAGCGAAAGCTCCACCGACGAGGGAGTAGATACTGAGGAGACCAACCAAAAGTTCAAGTTTAACATCGCTGAGATGAAACTGTTCTTGGTTGAAGATTGATGCTCCGCTCATTACTCCAACATTTGAAGTTGTTCAGAACAGAAAGAACCATTAGAAATTCTCCTCAGACGAAAGAAGTCATAAACAGAAGTACTGATCATGTATCTTTGATGATGAGAAGTGGGACTTACTTTCATTTTTAAAAAATTCACGTCATCTATACGTGGGTCTCATTATAATAAAAATTTTAAAAAAATCTACGTCATCAAAATAAAATGTCACATTAGTATTTAACTTAGGAATACCTAACTTCGTTAATAATTCCGTCTAGTTAGAGATAGTTTTGAACGTTTTAAAAACTTTAAGGTTTATGTTGAATGTTATGAAATATTAGGATTTAGCTCAGATTTTAGTATAAACGTTGAGGGTTAAAATATTCTTTTGGCCTAATTTATTAATCATATCTTTGAATATAACTAACTTCATCCTCATATATATTTCCAATAAAAGATCACTCTGCTTGTGAATTTCTAAGAGTGACCTTTGAATTTATCCATATTAAATCCATCAATTTTTAGTCATCAAATTTCGCTCTGACTTTGATACCAATGAAGTGTTTTGAAAAATTTTGAGGAGAAATTGAACCAATTTCAAGTGTACCCATATACAATTAAAGCGCTATACCTCAATTTAAAACTTTAAAGTAACGAGTTAAGAGTCATATATTTATATATAACTGACTTGTATATCTTTTCTACATTGGATATTTGGATTATTCAACTAATAAATTTTCAACGGCGACTCTTTGCGACAGCATCCCTGCCTATTGATTTTCCTCGAATTCCAACATTTGCTCAAGTTTTGGCAATTAAAGAAGCTCTCCTTATTAGTTTTCTATCAACTCCTCTTTGACAGTATTTGTTTTGAAAAGTGATTGCCTAGATTTTATTGCTACTTTAATTAGTAATATTTCGTGGCTCACAGATTCTATGAGTGAACAAAAGATTGAACGCGCTGCACATCTTCATCTGGGAGAATAAATAACATTCTAAATGGCTTGTATCTCAAAGTATATTCGTAATTCTAAATTTTGCTATACATTAATTTATCTAAATTCAAATTAATGCATAATTTCACAATAAATGGGTTATATTTTTCAATGTCTTCTATTTAGATTAGAACATCACGTGGTTTTATTACCCAATAGTGTATTAAAGACCATTAGGATAATTTTGACCTTGCAGTCTTAACATAACTAACCGTATATCATTTATGTCCGGCCTAAGTTTTAGATGAAAACATGTGCACTTCAATGCTCCGACGGGCTTCTAATATATTCTGGTTATTAATTAGCCTCCTTCTTTGGAAGGAAGGGAACACACAACAATAGCCTCTAAATTGTATTAATTAATGAATGAGCACCGAATTCGCCGTTCTCCTGTAATGCTGACTGCTGACCGACCGTCTTTAAAAAGAGAACTAATGAAATGACAAAAATATGCAAGGGCAATATTGGAGAAATAATGAAATGAATTGTGCTTGATCATTGTCTAATCATTATAAAATGTCCGCATAATTAGGTTAGGTTCGTCATTACAGTCTCTTTCAAGAATCTAAGCAAATTAATCATCTAAGGTTTCGAGGTCCATTCTTGTCGTAACTCACTTTTTCTTTTTTCTTTGATTTATTCGAATCTTTTCTTCTTTTTTCCTAACTATGAATTCCAGCATCGGACAATTCAGGTTCATACAGAAGACGAGATTTTTGAGTCGTTCATTCGAAATTGAAATAGTAGCCTCAACTCTACTCGGGTTGCAATTAAATGTTTATCACGTGTTCAACTACTTATTTGTCTATTAAGGAAGGTATTAATTATTGGCTACGTACTCCATGACTTTAAGAAGGAAATTATACCCAATTCCTTCGTGTGTATTTCTTACTTTAGTAGCTTCCATGTTAATACTCTATTTAGTTATTACGAAACATGGCTCAAGTGAATTTGAGATTCAATCTTCAAGTTCTAATCCTCTTTCGGCAGTCTAGGTAAGAAAATTTAGTCCTATCCACTCAATACTCCCTACTTTGACCTCATGTAGATACGGCGGGGAAGGATCTAAAATATGTGTAAGTGACAGAGATTGATGGGGTCCGACACGAAAAGTTGGGAAAAGGAACAAACCCTTTTTTGTCTGCTCCAGCGATTCGATCACTACTAAGACTAATGGACTTGTTCCACCAAAAACACCTCATTTCACCACACTCAAGGCTCTCTCTTTGATTTACTCGGCATTTTGCTATAACAAACTAGCTAATTTTGTCCCTCCAAAATATTTGATACTCTCTTCCTTGGAGTTGGATATACCCCGCTGTTTAATCTCTATAAATGTGTTTAAACACCCATTTCTCAGTTTCAACTTTTCCTCCCCTTCACGTAAAATCAAAACAGCTCAAAACAATGGCTGCTTTCTCTTATACCATCACCTCACCTATCAGGTGTCAGTCCGGCAATAGTTGCAATAACGATCCTACTAAGAACAGAATCAAAGTTAACGGTACCTCCACCAGATTGTTTAAGGGTGAACCTCTTAGCCAAACTGCAAGTTTGCAGACCTCGTCAGATGCTTTTATATCTAAAAATGGAAGCATCCCAAAGGAGCAGATACGTCAAAACATACCAACAAAGAAGCAGTGTGTTGATCCTCATCGTCAGGGCCTGATAATTGAAGGTGGGGTTGGCTACAGACAGACAGTTGTTATCAGGTCTTATGAAGTTGGAGTTGATAAAACTGCCACTCTTGAAAGTATTCTGAATCTTCTTCAGGTGACAAAACCGGAACTTGTTTCTGTTATCAAATTCAACGCACACAACGAAAGTTAATCTGTATTCTTACAAGTATTCCTAAGTGATGTAGGAAACAGCACTGAACCATGTATGGATGTCGGGACTTCTCAGCAACGGATTCGGAGCGACGCATGGAATGGTTAGGAACAATCTCATCTGGGTTGTCTCAAGAATGCACGTTCAAGTGGATCATTATCCAATCTGGTAACTGCTATTTCTCCATCATTAAACTTGTTCTAAAAATGAACTTGTGAGAAGCTTTTTTAGATTGAAATGGTAATTGTATAGTTCTAATAATCTGTATCCTCAATTTCCAAAACAAACAACCAAAATAATTTGTATCTTCCACTGGTTGAGTTATGCCACCGAAGAGCCTAGCATGTTGAATTGGTTTCATTTCCTCTTTACTGAAAAGACTTAAAGAGAAACAAAGCTGTTGAAAGGATATATCAGCCAAAATTAACGGCAGCAGAAATTTTTTCCAATAGGATCAACGGGGTGTTCTTTCTTTTCCTTTCTGTTTTTTACAGTATTATTTTGGCTCCCAATTATTCTTCGACTTGGTATAAGGACAAAACGGAAAAAGGAATTGAAATACTTAACCTCAACGCAATGAAGTCGATTTTCGGTATAGTATAGGTCCATAGTGAGCTAGACTGCTTTTACTGTTTTTCATTTTCAATATAGTTGGTATGACATAAGTATATAAACGACCGTTGTACGTAAGAAGCTGCAACTTTGACACAAACAAAGCGAAAGATGCTGATGCTAATGCATAAACGATAACTACAATGTGGACTGTGGTGTAGGGGTGAGATAGTGGACATCGACACATGGGTTGGAGCCTCTGGCAAAAACGGAATGCGGCGAGATTGGCTGATACGAAGCCAAGCAACAGGCCATGTCTTTGCACGTGCGACCAGGTACGATTGTTCCACGTCTCCTCTAAGAATTTTTATCATCTTTTCAAAACTTTAATAATTCAATTTAAGAAGTTAATTTCCTTAATAATTTACTGATTTAGCTAACAAAATTTTTGTTATTAAGTGTCATCTAAAATAATTCTCTTAGCTTCACTCTAATCATAACTATTATTTTTCTAGGTAAACATCTATATATTAACAAAGACAAAAACTATATCTAGTATGAATCTCACTATTATGTGAACTTTGGAGAGGTCCAATAATACACAGCTTTATCCCTAATTAATAGAGAGACTGTTTCTAAATGACCACATGAAAGAAGAGGAAGCGAGAGAAAGAAAGAGAGAGAGCTAGAGAGAGAAACAGAGAAAGAAAAGAAAAAGAAGAAGAAGAAGAAGAAGAAGAAGATAATAATAATAAGAAGAAGAAGAAGAAGATAATAATAAGAAGAAGACTAAAAATAAAAATAAAAATAAGAAAAGGATGAAGAAGTAGGAGAAAGTTAATACTAATAATGTGAATATGAGTAGTAGTAGTATGAATAATAATAATAATAAAATAATAATGATAATAAAAATAATAGTAGTAGTTGTAATAATAATAATAAATTATTATTATTATTACTAATTCAAGTTAAATCCCTAAGAAATAAATACTACCTATTTAAAAGTTTAAGCTAACTACAAGAAGAATTATAAGAATCTTTTTACGAAAAATCCTTTATCTATAAATTATGAACAGTAAAGATTCTGATAATAAAATTAATAAATTACTAACAAAATTAATATTTTGAATTGAATTATTAAAATTTTAAAAGTTTAATCACTCAACTAAGAAATTTCAAAGCTAAAATATTTGATTGAAAAAAGCTTCAAAATACCTTTTCATATTACAATGGTTCACGAAAGGCATAGGGAAGGACCAATTAACATTTATTGTTGTGTTGTAAGATGCAATTAGACCATTCTTGCTCCCTGTTTGATTCATGCGTTTAAATCCAAGTACAATTGAACCAATGTTGTTATTCAAATAAGTAATCAAGTCCATATTTCCTTTTCAACTACCTTATTCAATTAGTAGTAAGAAATTAATTGCACCTTAAGAGATATTACGTGAGTATTTTTCTTAATCAATAAAAAAATTAGCAAAAAGAAAATTACTACTCTTTGTTACGACTTGAAACAGCACTTGGGTGATGATGAACCAGACGACGAGGCGCCTCTCAAAGATGCCAGAGGAAGTGAGGGCTGAGATCTCACCATGGTTCATTGAGAAACAAGCAATCAAAGAAGAAGTTCCAGAGAAAATCAGTAAACTTGACGACAAAGCAAGATACATGAACTCTAACCTCAAGGTGAACAGCACTATCAAATTTTAATATCACAAGCTACAACTAACTGAAAACTAAATTGTTATTTCTGCCTTTCGACTTCTAGCCCAAAAGAAGCGATTTGGACATGAACCACCATGTCAACAACGTCAAATACGTAAGATGGATGTTGGAGGTAATTAACTACATCTACATAAACTAATGCACACCCCAACCTTCCATCAATTTTATTAAACAGCAAGCTCCCAACGTTTGTGTCTATTTCCCTTTTCCAGACAATACCTGACCAAGTTTTGGAAGATCATCAATTGTCGAGCATTGTACTAGAATACAGAAGAGAATGTGGGAGTTCAGATATAGTTCAGTCACTCTGCGAACCTGATGAATATGGGATCCTTTCAAGAGATGCAAGTGAAGAGAATGAAACGAGCCTACTCAACAGATTTTCGTTGGCTACACAGATAATACAAGGAAATGGACTTCTGGGATCTCTGGACAAGATACCTCCCAGATATACACATTTACTTCAAACCAAAGGAGAAGCTAAAAGCAAGAAATTGTTAGAGGAAAGACTGAGTGGAAGAGAAAATTGCCTGCTATGCCATTTCCTTCCAAGTAAAACGAGATACTGTGTTCCATCAAATGTCAAGAACAGTAAGTTGGTCCTCGCGAAGCATTTTCATTCCCCAATATAATAGGACACCCTCCGGAACAACGCAAGTACGTAGCCCGCAGATTTATCGACATTCCAACTCCAGATTTGAAAGGAACTGAAATGGAGATCCCAATAATAGTCCCACATCGCATTGGAATATAATGAGGTACTGAAAAAGAGCCCATACCCAAAAAAAAATGAAAAAAAGCATGGATTGTTGTATAGTCAGTCATGTCAGTGAATGTGGTATATGTTTATAGGTTGTATCGAGATAGATTAATTTAAAGCAGTATAGTGTCTGCTACTTTGTGCAACTGTTGTTTTAATACAAGTAAGACTAAAAACAAACGAAAATTTTATAAATGATGAACTGGGATCCACTAAGCTAATAAATTAAGCATTTACAATCCTATTTAGTGAGTATTTACTGACTAAGTTTTAAGGAATCAAAGAATAATGTGCCATGCCAGCAACAAAATCATTGCCTCTTTCTTTGTAAACTTGGATGTAGTTGCCAAGACCAAACAATCAGAAACACAAGTATCGCAGCTCCAATAAATGTCCAAAAGATGACCAACCATACAGGCATTGGATTAGGATACAGACCTGAATCATCAGTTAAAATACGTCAATGTGCAATAGGTTATATAAAAATGGATCGACATGAACCCATTGAGATACAGAACATACCATGTCCAAACTTGATACAAATGAGTACTTCAACAATACATATGGCCAGGGAAAGCCATATGTGTTCAACAATACATATCTCACTTAAGAACACCTCATAAAACAACTATGGCTAAACTAACTCTTCTAGCTCTCTCTAAAGCCCTCTCAAAAACTTCTAATATTGAGTACAACTTGATATATACATACATATATATATATACACTAATACAACTCCCAACTAATCATGAAAATCAAACTTTAAAAAAATTGTAGTTGAACAATGATATTTAGAATCTAAAACTCTTCTATCATTATTTGTTTGTATTCCATGCAACTTTTGTGTCTTATTCAGCTTTTTAAATATGAAAAGATAAGATTTTTAAACCATACACAGTCTCTCACATAATCATATATGGTGACCTTATCTCTTAAAACTTGGCGTCACAAAGATATACAATTTCAGTGACTTACATGATTGTATCTTTGACTTACAATGTCGTGACTGACTCCACACAGGAGTGTCATATCTTAAAATGTCATCTTTCAACTCATACACAGTTATAAAAGCTTACACATTCATCCACACAGTCGTGTACACTATTAACATGACCCCAAATACAAGCGCGTGCTCCATAAATAGCTTAAACTCATCGATTTCTACCTCAAATTTTTTCGAACTTCATTCTTTTTTATCCATATAGACAGCAAACACTTTTGGAACTCAAATTTAGTGGAATTAATCTAGAAAACATATCTAAAATGGGGCTAGACCTTAGCAAATAGATTAATTTCCAAAAAGAGTTTAGACAGTAGACATGGGTCAAAGAATTAGTTCAACTACTATAAATAAAGTGGTTGTTATTTTTTCCTTATCTCTTTTATTTCATGTGGTTAAGTTCTTTATTTATTTATTCCATTTCAATTGGATTGATTATTAATTGAGCTTAACATACATCTAAGCTCATTTGTAACTTGATTAATTTATAGAACAATTTAAAGTTTTGCACACACCCAATTTACTCCCCTTTTAAGTTTTATTATGATCAATAAATGATGTTAAGAGTTAGAATCTCACATATTTGCTTAAGGAAAAAATGACAAACTCAAATATTCGTTTATCCAAGAGGGCTAGAATACAAGTAAAGCTCCATTTACTGATGGAAACGACTACATAGTGTTCATAAAACTTCTGCGAGGATCAATGACAAAGACGACGCATCAACGATGAAGTACTCTTCTGTGATGATAATGCATGATGATGCGACCAGTTGAATCTTTGATAAGGAACATTTGAACAAGATGACAGTAAAAGTGTCCAATTGCATGTTAGATTGTATATAAATCCCACAATAATATAATGATTCATTAAGGGGCCCGAAAGTATCCAATTAATGATTTAGTACTACAATATTTCTTTTCAATTGTAGTTAATGCTTTTATCTAACTCGATTCTTGATCAAACCTAAAAAAGATATTAGTATAAATTTGAGCTTGATTAAACTTTAAATAAGTTCAAAAAGTTTGTACCTATTAAATTTGAGATTTAAAACTTTAATGACTTAAATCGGCCCTAACACGCACGGATATAAAACTAATTAGACAAATAATTACAGCCTTGGAAATGCCGCAGCATGACCAGCCAAAGGTTGTTAATATGTACCGAGTCCTAGTTCACCAGATGTATTGTACGGAAACTAAATACCTTTTAGCTAACCTTTGAACAATAATGGATAAATTTCAGATCTTGCTATAAATTAAGCAGAGCCAAATGGAAATAAAAACCAGTTTGATAAAGAGTCCCACAAGTCTTCTTTATGTGCTTCTTGTCAGTGACAAACACTTGCAAAGGACAATTATTTTTGCTAGTCATATGATAACTGTGTATCTGTAGATAAAAACAGTTGCAAAATGGAAACAAATCATGCACTAGTTAAGTAATTTTAATTGATGCATCACCTATCACAAATTTAAACATAATCAAGAAAACAATGGAATAAACTTAATTATAGAAGCCTTGAATGAAAGGTCAATAGTTATAAAAGACATAATCATGTTTATAACAAGAAATATAGGAAGTTCGCAAAACTTTAAAAAAAATCTGTAAATAAAGTAAACTCTAATAAAAGAGAAACCAACTTCCATTTAGACATAAATGGTCTACTTACGCATTTCTCACACATTAGAAAGAGTTCCATGAATAAATTGTTTCAAGCATGTCCATAATCAAGCTATCAAGCAATATGAAAGTAATTGTAAATTGTCATCAGCATCATTTATAATTAACTGCTTTTTTTTTTCAGAATGAAATCATCAACAATTCACAACATTTTCTCTATATTTTAAAAAATTATATTCAATGGAATAATTTAATTTAATAAATATATGATTGATAAAAAATTGATATACCTCCATCATCATTTGATATTTTCATAAGTTATTATTCAGAATCATCCACAATATTAAAATATAATGCTTAAGATCATACCATAAAGAATTCTTAAAGCCATAAAAGTAGGATACTTACATACCATAAAATTTATACATTACAAATTATAATGTTCACCTTGAATTTTTTGATTACATAACCAACTTTTAGTAAATATCAAGACTTCTCCAGATAAAGTCAATTATGATGAAAACTTATTATCCAGCCGCTAATACTAAAAGTAGACTAAAAAATTATTGTAGGTATTGGAATAATTAACAAACTTAATGCCATTGTCTACATAATCAAATATTGAGGTCCATTCAACTTCCAACATAATAATATTGTTTGAAAAACATTAGCTTTGAAATAGTTATCAAACTATGATCTATTTTATGAAACCCTATCCCTTTTATCTCTTAGGTATTTCTTTAAACCAAGGCTCTCTTGCTTGATGATAATATATCAATAGAAGTTGAACAGGGCACTAAATTGGTGTTATCAAACTCTCTACCCCTTCTTAATTAGTAATAAGAAAATAAATCATATCAAAATTATTTAGTGATAAGATCCTATACTAAAGCTTGATTACAATACAAGCTCTAAAAATAATATTTAAATACAGCTAACTTGTACCTTGAATCTAAAATAGTAGCAATTGTCACCATATTTATTATCAAATTTCACCATCATCCTACTTGCCATATTTGAATTATCTTATTAGGAGAAGTGGGCAATTTAGATAATGCTAATTTGATCTTAAAAATGTTTTTAAAAAAAAAGAGAAATTAGATATTTATGCTACGAACAACTTAGTGACAATGTTAAACACCTTTGATCTCTGAAAATCTATTGAGAAGCAAAAGTATTTAAGAATGTCTTGGTCTCAACTTCATAAATACATCAATATACTTAATTGAAACGTAAAGCATTTTGAATGTCAAATTCTACTTTATTGGATAATACGTAACTTCTTTATAAAAGAATGAGTAATTAGCTTACTTTTAAAAATTTCTCAACTTAAAGTGTTGCACTCTAGTACACTACAATATTCTAAATTACTTCGATCTCATTTTAATAATGTCCAACCTATTGTTAACAATTAAATTCATAATATACACACAATAACGCATATCCATGAACAAGCTCCCAACTTATAACTTAGTCTTAAATTTGTCAATCATAGTATAAATTGTCCTACAATTATCGATAATTTTGTGTAGATGTTCTAGTCTATGGAATAATCATTCAATACTCTCATTAGTCTATTAGTTAAATGAGGCGCATAACATAAATGAACTTTCCATTTTGAAATATAACAAAAGAAAAGAAAATTAATATAAAAATTCGTGCAAATATTTTTTAAACATGATGCAACTATATACATTCCAAGTGTTGTTAGTATAATGCATTAGTATAATGCAATGTGATAGCCATATAAGCCTTCTTTTGATATCCAAATGTAATTGCTACTTGCTCATCATTAACCCACAAAATGTTCAAAGTTGTACACTTTTGTGCAGTATAAATTTTAAAAGTATCTTTCTTGAAAGTTTTATTGGGAGGATCTTAAACTTTGGATTACGTGAATGATGTGCATGAAAGATGATTTATTTTCCTTAGTATTTGGCTGTCTTCCATCCAAATTACCTTTGATTTAATTAATTTTGCAAGAGTTGCTTGATGAATGATAGAGCAAGAAATGATGAGTTTATGAGTTAAACAAGAACAAAGTTTGCATTGCAAACTTGGCATTACAAATTCACCAGATACAATATACAAGATTCCTGACCCCTAAATGGCATTCAACATGAATTCTACGCGATCATGAAGAATTCATGTTGAATGCCACTGTACAAGATTAAGTTGAACTGAACACATCTTCCTACCTAAACTGTCTCTGTACTACCCTTCTTTTCTTTTCTTTTTTTTGAAAAACTACATTATTGTCCAGCAGTCACTCTAGTTAATTTGCCTCGGACGCATATGTGATCACTGAATTAATTGCGTTAAGTCCAAAGGCAGCACAAACCCGGAAAAGAAGATCAACGCCGGTCCTTGCACATTTACTAATCAAGCTCAAATCCACGCTAGGAAATCAATGAAGTTTGTTTCAACTCAAAGCTTGCTTGATCAACGTAGCCCTGCAATTGCTGCGCTGGATTTCCAAAAGAAACCAACTAATCCATCAATCGCAATGTTAGATCATTTTTCATAAATCACTATGAAAATATTAATTTGAGTTGAAACTACTACAGATGGAGAGCAAAGGTACCTGTTGCATATAGTCACCTTTCTTACTGGTTGTAAGAAACATTTCAAACCATTTGCTAATGGGCATTTCCATGTCAAAATAAAGTTAGTTTTGCTAAAGCAAAAACATAGGTTGACCGCCCTATCCTCCCAAGACAGAAAGCAAGTTGAACCCACGTAATAAGAGGACCACAGTTCAGTGCCATGGGGGCATCAGCATCTTGTTTGATGTTTACATGAAATCGATCAAAGGTTGGCTCGGGATATACAGTTCAGTAATGATCCTTCTGGCTTTTCTTTAGCAGCATTGTTATCTGAGTTGTGTATCCATGGCCGGGCTCAGTCCCACCCATCAGCCCCTTAAGGGCCTCTGCTGCTGCATCTTTTTCTGCACTCTTCTTGTTGTTACAAGGCTGACCCATCACTTGCATTCCATTGAATTCCACAGTAGCTCGAAATTGATTATTTTTCAATTGCTTCGCCTTATAGATTGGTGCAGCATATCCTGCCCTGGTGAGTAATGTCTGGAGCTGGCTCTTAGAATTATCACCCCCAGGTCCACTCTCAGTCCTTGAAACATTCGATTGGCTAAACTTCAGTGGGAGAAACACCCTATTGGCACAACTTTGGTTGGCAAAACACCCTATAG
>JAOQMM010000003.1:10739108-10752961 GCA_027563515.1 Erythroxylum platyclados | reverse complement strand
TATTTTGTTTTCGTAATCCCATCATGCAATAAAACGTACTAATCAAGTCTAATTAATTTAATTTAATGTTTTAAGAGGTAATCTAAATCAAGCCTTGGAAGGTTCATCATAAACTATGTGGTAATCACTACAGCTACTAATTCCTAAATGTATAAAAGGAAATAATCAAGTCTAATAACTCTAGTCAATAGTTAATGATTTTTCTCATGTGACTTGGCTTTATTTAATAAAAAATCGTTCTAAATGATTCTCCCATTTTATTACCTTTTGTGCTGAAATCAAAACACAATTTATTCTATCTATCCATACTCTAAGAAGTGACAACGCCAAAGAATACTTTTCCACCTTGTTCTAGTACTACATACTTCAAAATGGTATTGTTCATCAATCTTTGTGTGTTGACACACCATCTCAAAATGGTGGATTTGAAAGAAAAAAATCAGCATTTACATGAAACTACTAGAGCACTCTTATTTGAAATGAATGTCCCCAAATCGTTTTTGGTTGATGCGGTCTCCACAACTTGTTTTCTAATCAATCTTATTCGTTCATCCGTTCTTCAATGTAAGATTCCTTATAACATCCTTTTTCCTACTAAACCCGTGTTCTCCCTTACACCACAAATTTTTAGCAGTACTTGTTTTGTTTGAGATGTTCGCCCTCAAGTCACCAAGTTAGATCCTAAATCTGTTAAATGTGTATTTTTGGGGCTAGTCTCATCAACAAAAAAGGCTATTTGTGTTACTGTCCAACTCTCAACATATATTTTCTATCCGCCAATGTCTCCTTTTTTGAAAATATTTCCTTCTTTCCTACTCTTTCAATACCTACAAAAGCGGATGATAATCCGTTAGTTTATGAGGTCACCTATCAGATCAAATAATGTTACCACTACACCACCACAACCACCACCCATTCATCCGGTCTGTTCTAGAAGACAAAATCATCTTTATGTGAGCTCCATACTTGTGTCTTCTTTGGCATCAAATCTGACTTCTGATGATCTCCCGGTTGCCTTTGCAAAGGTAATGCCAATGCACCTTTCCTGTTTCCTCTTTTATGTCTTATGATCATTTATCCCCCTTTATGTTATTTTGTTGCCTCACTTGATTCCGTGTCTCTTCCGAAAACTATTCAAGAAGTTTTCTGGTTGGCATAATGCTATGATATAGGAGATAAATGCTTTAAAGGCTAATGGTACGTGGACTTTGGTAAACTTATCTGTTGGAAAGAAATCTATTGGATGCAAATGGGTTTTTACAGTCAAAGTCAACTCTGATGGATCAATGGCTCGTCTTAAAGCACGACTCGTCACTAAAGGCTATACTCAAACTTATGGTGTGAATTATTCTGATACTTTCTCGCCTGTTACTAAGCTAACATCTATCCATCTATTCATTTCTATGGAAACTACATTTAATTGGTCCCTACACTAGTTAGATATTAAAAATGTCTTCTTACATGGTGACCTCCAAGAGGAAGTGTATATGGAGCAATCACCTGAGTTTGTTGCTCAAGGGAAGTATGGCAAAGTTTGTTGTCTATGCAAGTCACTGTATGGTTTGAAACAAAGTCCACTTGCCTGATTGGGAAAATTTAGTCAAGCCGTAGAAATTTTTGGATTGACTAAGAGCAAATCTAATCTCTCAGTCTTCTATAAACAATCTAAAATTTGTATTATTCTCCTTGTTGCATATGTGGATGACATCATCATTACAAGAAGTTACTCTATGGGCATCATTAGAATCCTTTCTTCACAGTCAATTTCACACAAAGAATTTGAGAGCTCTGAAATATTTTTTGAGAGTAGAAATAACGAGAAGCAAGAAAGGCATTTTCCTGTCATAAAGAAAATATGTACTTGATCTATTAGCTGAAATGGGAAAGCTAGGAGCTAAGCCACACAATACCTCAAAGCCCCCTAAACGTACAACTTACCAAAGATAGAGATTTGCTTGAAGACCATGAAAAATATACAAGATTGATAGGAAAATTAAGCAATGTTATAGCAACTCGCTCTGATATTGCATATTCTATTAGCGTTGTAAGTCAATTCATGTCCACTCCAACTATTCATCATTGGGCAGCCTTAGATTTGTTCTTATGTTACCTAAAAGGACCTCCTGGAAAAGGGATACTATATGAAAATCATGGACAAAATCACATTGAATGCTTTCCAAATGCTGAATGGGCAAGTTTTAAGATCGATAAAAAATCAATTAGTGGCTATTGTGTCTTTGTGAGAGGAAACTTGGTCTCATAGAAAAGTAAGAAACAAAATGTTGCATCTAGATCCAATGCAAAATCTAAATACAGAGCTATGGCACGAGCAACGTGTGAGATAATATGGATATATCAACTATTATATGAAATTGGTTTTAAAGCCTCAGTACCAACAAAACTATAATGTGATAATCATGTTGCTCTACATATTGCTTCTAATCTAGTGTTTCACAAAAGGACCAAACACATTAAATTGACTACCACTTCATTCGTGAAAAAGTTCAACATAACTTGATTTTTACAGAATATGTCAAAATTGGAGTATAACTCGGAGATATCTTCACAAAGGCCTTAAATGGTACTCAAATCAATTACATCTGTAACAAGTAGGGCATGATTAATATCTATGCTCCAACTTTTGAGGGACTGTTACGTATTGAGCATTAATGTCACCGATTCTAGTCGTTATTATACGGATTATAATCCTTTGATCATAGGGATTACATTCCCAAAATTAATCTTGTAAATATGTATATATAGCCTTACTTCTGTAAAGTAAACATATGAGAAAATACAAACCTCTCTCTATCTTACAAACATCAATCCTCCTGTAGATAAATTGACATCTATTTGTATTTTCATTGCATTGGCATCCACACATAATTGGCCTCTTCACCAAATCAACATAAAAAATGCTTTCCTTCATGGTGATCTTGAGGAGACAATTTTTATGGAACAACCAACAAAGTTCGTTGCTCAAGGGGAGACTAATTTGATGTACCACATTAACAATTCTCTCTATGGTTTGTAACAGTCACCGAGAGCTTACTTTGGATGCTTCAGTATAGTGGTTATGGAGTTTGGTCTACATCGATGTTGTGTGGATCATTTCGTATTTTATTGTCACTCCAAAGCTGGTAGAATTCTTTTGATCGTTTATGTTGATGATATTATTATCACTAGAGATGAAAAAGTAGGAATCCAATCTTTAAATTTTCTGTAGATCAAGTTTCAAATAAAGGACCTTGGTTCACTAAAATATTTTCATGGTATCGAGGTAGCAAGGTCAAAGATGGGGATTTGTCTATCTCGAAAAAAGTATGTCCTTGACCTTTTAAAGGAGACATGCATGTTGGGAACTAAGTCAATTGATAGTCCTATGGAGCCAAATGTTATTTGACTATTACTCATCCATATATTTCGTTTGCTACAAATGTAGTAAGTTAGTTGATGAGGTCTCAACAAACTAGCCATTGGGAAACAATCATCAAGATTTTGAGATATTTGAAAGGTTAGTCAAGGCAAGGTCTTCTATATCAAAACCATGGTCATACTAAGATTCAAGGATATGCAAATGCAAATTAGGCAGGCTCTTATGACTGACAATCTACTTCAAAATACTGTGTATTTGGGTGAAAACATGGTGTCATGGAAAAGCAAGAAGCAACCAGTTGTTGTACATTCCAATGCTAAGCCTAAGGCCATGGCATATACTACATGTAAGTTGATTTGTTTAAGGCATCTTCAAGGGTAACTTGGTTTTGAGCACTCGTCTCCAATGAGGTTGATGTGTGATAATCAAGCAGTCATTCATATTTCTTCTAATTAAGTCTTCCATTGAGAGAACTGAACATATTGAGGTGGATTGTCACTTTGTTCGCTAAAAGCTTCAAGAAGAAATGATTGAGATACCATATGTCAAGTTAGAAGACCAAGTTGTAGATTTATTCACCAAGGCTTTTAGAAGTTTGGACGTTATGATACATATGCTCTAGCTTGAGAATGAGCATTAGAAAAAGCTAGATCTATATTAGGAAAAGTCAGATTTATATGATTTCCTATTTATTCTTAAGATAAACTTTCCTTATGTAATTGATATTTTCATTATGTAATTAGTTCTTACTATTATATTAAGTCTATAGGAGTCTTAAGATTGTATCAAGCACTCAATTGACATTCTTTGATACTGTCTTTAACACTTGTACTTCAAAATAATCTAGTTTAGCTCATACATTCATGTGTAATAGGGATGGCAATGGGCAGGCTGGCCCCAGCCCAAACTAATATTTTTTAAAAATATGGCAAAACGACATTATTTTGTCTTTACCCGTCGGGCCTAGGCATCCGAGGTCCGGTCAACTCAGGCCTGGCCAGTTGACTTTGGGTTGGGCCAGGTCCGGACCTTTTTGCCATCCCTAATATCTATAACCATCAAATAGGGACACTTAAGCCTAAAGCTATCAAATGCATCCTTACATGATATTAACCAATTCAAGAGGAATGTAAATGCTCTCATCCACCTCCAAGGAAGTTTTAAATTATGCTAAAGATTAATTGTATTTCCCAAACCTTAACTTTGGGAGTCAATATAAATTTATAATAATTTTTTATTTTTCCTCATTATCTTCTCTTTTCTCATCTCCCCTTCCTTACATGCGTCATTACTTGAATCTAGTTTCATGTTAGATTCAAAATCTATTCCAAATGATAAGTCTAACCCGTCTGTTTCACATCCTAAGTCTATTAAATATACAAAAAGCATAATTGATAATTAAAGATATGAGATAGTGTGAGGAAAGCTCATGTTTATGATCTCACACAGATTTAAGATTCCCAAAGTCTATACATGAGATAGTCACCAGCTCTCAACATATTTACCAAGAAAAAAGCTTTATGATCTCACACAGATTTAAGATTCCCAAGGTCTATACTTGAGATAGTCACCAGCTCTCAACATATTTACCAAGGAAATCTCATAGATCCAAAAAAATCCCATATTGCAAAAGGAAAGTAATAATATAGTCTACTCAATTGTGATAGTATCATCTATCTTATTACATGCCCTTCCAAAGATCTTCCACATAATAAAAATATCACACACAATCACATACTACTTATTCAATAAGCATAATGATCGTAGGGACAGCTCTATAAGCATCATATTTTACTTCATTATTTTAAATAGTCCAACAAGGAATTTACCTCCCCTACAAATAGCCCAAGGAATACAAAATTCTTTGAATATTTTTCTAGAAAAGCAATTTTATTGAAGAGAAATACTTTATCAAACAACATGATCAAACAAAGCGCATTGAGGTTGTTAGATACTTTATCAAAGTAAAACTGGACACTTGGTTGATGCACTACATTCCAACTGAAAGACAACAGGTAGATGTTTAACAAAAAGACAAACAATCATATGTTTCAAAGCATTATTTCCAAGCAGAGAATTGAAGATCTCAATTCATTAACCAAATTGAGAGGAAGTGCGTAAAAACTACAAGGCTAGGACAAAAAAAATTTGTAAGATAACATGTCATTTTCTTAAATTTTGGAATTTCCTATAGGAAGTCAGATTGACCCTAGAGTATTTCCAAGTCCCTGTACACAATTACAAATACTCAGTATTTTGCAAAAAGGATAAGCACTTCCATTAACTTTTTGCCAGATAGTGGCCCAATTAGTATTCCATACATAAATTCAAGTAATTAGCTGACTGATCCACTAAGGCATTTTCCAATCTCATATTTGAGGAGATTACAATCAAGCTGAAAATAGAATACTTCAACTCCCTAAAATTACTCATCCATTGGATCTGTCTTGTTCGAAGATACCTTTTACAATCTCGTAAAATTCTTAGTTTTCTTTAGTTAATACCTCTAGAAATCCCTAACATTAGTTACCAGATTCTATAAGAGGTGATCTTTAAAAATATAGGCAATATTTATAGATTTTATAGGAGTTGACCTATCAAATATAGGCTTCTATCTATGTACGAAAAATGTGGATCATCAATGAGTAAAGCATTCTTCTTCAATATAAAAGATTGAACTTACATCCTTCTTGTCCAGTGGTGTTAAAAAAGGATCTCTCACACTAAGACCTGCAACAACAGTCAATATTGGATCCAAGCAATTGAAGATAGCACCTAAAATAAGCATCTTTCCCAGTTTAGGCTCGACCGGAAGCATAGATAAATATCGCCCTATCAAGCAACACAATAAGCATGATTATAGGATCACCTATCAAGCAACAATAAGCATGGTTAAATGCTGCCCTACCAAGAACAGTCAAATTTTCATTCTGATCTAAAGCTCCCATAACTTTCAAGTAATCAATAGCATTCTGAACCTGCAAAATATTAGGGTAAACCACAATGGTGAATGAGTTGAGCAAGGTAAAGTAACTTCATAAAAAAGTTATATAGTCACAACGTTGACAACATAATCTCCTCTATGTCCTAAACGAGGGAGAAGATATTAATCATAACTATGGGATTAGGTTAGATATTACTATGGGATGTTAGAGAGTTGGGATTGGGGGAGTATAAATGAGATAAGCCGCAAATGGTGTTACCGCTAACAATTCAGGTGATTGCAAAGCCCTAGAAAGAAACTCTGATATTCTTCCAAGCTTTAGACTTTTGATCTGCAGACATAGAGACTGCAAAGGTGTCCTTAATATTTCCGGTAATTGATACTCTACAAAAGCATTGTATACAGATCTAGGATACAGATGGTAACATTCTCCTGGCTGAACACGGCCAGCTCTCCCCCTTCTCTGCATTATACATTTAAGTCGAAATGAATACAGAAAATATATGTGAAAGAGTCCAAAAATAAAAAGCTTCTGAAATGAGGTTTTTTACTATTCAAGCAGGAGATAGAAAGAAGAAGGTATATAAATGGATCACAAAGAAACACAAAATTCTAATTCCTAAATGCTTTGCCAAATCTACGTTAGATAGAAAGTAATTGGCATGCAAACCTCAAATGACACAAATAATTTTTCTTTCTTGTCTTAAACTTGGACCAAAACTCTTATTTGGTTTAAGCAAAAATTTTTGAGCATTAAGAACATAATTATTCAATTTATTTTCGATTGTATATGATAAATAAATCACTCAAAATGATTGATTTCTTGTAAACATAGACCCTCATGATGATAGATGATACAGGATCAAATTAAAAGAAACTGAAACATGAAATACCCAAATGTTGCTTCAGGTCAACAAAACTTTTGTCCAAGGAAATATCTATGATTACATTTCAACAAACTTTTATTTATTTATTTATTTATTGCGCCAAGATAATAATATCACCAAATAAGAGATTAAGTAAATTATTTTTTGAACTTTTGAATGAGTTTGAGAACATATTTGAGGTTCTAACAACAGTATTTGCCCTTTCCCTTTAGAATATCTCAAAATGACAAAGATCAGTACATAAAATAAATAAAGTAGCAAGGCTATTGGACATCCCTCAAGCTAATCTAAAATCTCTTCTAACTAACTTAAATTATTAAAGCCTCAACACTGCTTAGAAGAAAGTAAAAGCAAATATGAAATTGTGCAACCAGTGAGGTTATTACCATATGCTTCAGAAAGATTCAACTCCACATAAAAAAATAATCAAACCCAAAATTTACATGTTTGGATGAAGCTCCAAATACATTTAATTACAGATTGGATTTATAAAAGTTGTAGAATCCCTCCTGAGAATGTCACACAAGTAGCATCTAGAAACATGTGGGCGGCAAATGCAATTACACACCGTCAGAAATACGATCTTCACATCAAAATCATCTCAGATATCAAATTTCCAAGTAGAAGAAAAACTTACCTGTTGAGCAGAGGCTTTGGAAATCCAAGAAGGAAGCAAGCAAGGAGTGTTATTAAGAGCATCATATGAAGTCTCCTTTGCCTTCCCACAGTCGAGAACAAAAACAACATCGTTGATTGTGATACTTGTCTCAGCAATGTTGGTAGCTAGCACTATCTTCCTCACACCACAATCAGGTACATCAAATATTAACCTCTGCATACATTCCAAAGAAATTTGCTTAGAAGCTATATACTAAACATGGTAATCAAGAATGAGGATTTTTATCAAAATTTCCATACATGAATGTTTTATCAAAGCAACTTCAAATATGAAATTACCTGCTCTGAGCCGGCCATAGAACCATGGCAAGTAAGCAACAAGACTCGACTTGGATCTCCCAACATAGGATTTGCTTGTAGCTTATCCTTTAATGAGCTCATGTCATCCCAACCAGTCATGAAAACGAGCACAGCACCAGGCCCCTTCTTTTCACATATATGGCATAAAAGAAACTCTATGATATTGAAACCAATGCAATCAGGATTCCAGTATGCCAGGGACTCCAGAGTCTGGGAACTATACTCCTTAAAGTCGGCTGCTCTCAATGCATCCTATTGCATGCTTCCCAAATCAAAAACTTCCTCAACACAACAAAAATGAATTTAAAAATTGTAGAAGAGGAAATAAACTGCATTTGCAAAGTATCACATGTAGCTGCAGAAAAGGTCATGGACCTCAACAACAGAAGCAATCTGACTCTTCCGCTTTCTTGAAGCTTGTCTGCTCATTCTCCACATCTTTTCTTGACCATAATCATCAATTTGGTTGTATGGAGTCAATCTGTACCTTGTCATTTCCAGAATATCTTCCAGGAAATGAGTTTGTACAGGGTAAGTAAAACCCTGAGTGATGCAATTCAGAAAAGACAAAAGCAGTAAAAAGTTAGACCCTTGAGTTGCATTTCTTTGACCAAGGAAGGAGAAGTGAAAGTGTACAACAATTAAGTAGATTACGTCTTGAAACTTGTACATGCTCTTGTATAAGTAAGCTTCTATAGCCCATAAACAAGACCAACCAACGAGATCACACATACAAAAATGAATAAGATCAAGGTAATAAGATACTTTATAAAACAAAGATTATTATTCTTAGAACTAGTGGCAGTCAAAATGCAAAAATACGAAAAAAAGTGTAACTTCCATATATTTTTTAGGAGTACAATAGTATCTATACTAGAAAGAATTCCACACAAATCAAATATCCTAATTATCTCCTAATTTATTTAATTTGACTAAATCTCCCCTAATTTCTCTCTCAATCTGTTAGGGACAGATTTTCTCCTAATTAACAGCTCCTTGATTCCATTGCCGTTGATTTCTCCTTCTCAACACTCCCCCTCACTTCCATAGCTAGCTTGCTTACTAGGAGATCAAACTGTTTCTTTTGTAGTCCCTTGGTGAGTATATCAATTGTTTGTTCACTGGTTGATATATAAGGAACACAGATTAAGCCACTCTTAAGTTTCTCTTTGATAAAATGTCTGTACACTTCGATGTGCTTGGTTCTGTCATGTTGAACTGGATTGTGTGCAACGGAAATAGCAGCCTTGTTGTCACAATAGACTTTCATAGGAAGTGACATAGGAATCTTCAGATCTTCTAATATCCTCTTGATCCACATTCCTTCACAAATCACATGCAAAAGACCTAAACTCAGCTTCAGCACTACTTCGTGTTACTACATTCTATTTCTTACTCCGTCGGGTGACTAGATTTCCCCCAACAAAAGTACAGTATCCTGATGTTGATCTTCCATCAGAAATGCTACCTGCTCAATTAGCATTTGTATAGATTTCAACATGTACATTGTCACATTTTTTGAACATCAAGCCTCTTCCAGTTGTCCCTTTCAGATACCTTAGTATTCTGTAGGCAGTTTTAAAGAGCTCTTGACCTGGTGAGTGCATAAACTGACTTATCATGCTTACAGCAATGGCTATGTCAAGCCGAGTGTGCGATAGATACATCAGTTTTCCCACCAGTCGCTGAAATTTTTCCCTATCAATCACATCTTCATCGTTAGCGGGACTAACTTTTAGGTTAGCTTCAATTGGAGTTTCAGCCACCTTGCATCCCAATAGCCCGATTTCTCCAAGTAAATCAAGGATATACTTCCTCTGATTCACAAATATTCCTTCTTTTGATCTTGCAAATTCCATTCCAATAAAATATTTCAATGCTCCCAGGTCTTTAATTTCAAACTCCTTTGCTAACTTCCTTTTCAACCTTGCAAGTTCTTCATAGTCATCTCCTGTTAAGATTATATCATCCACATAGATAATTAGAATTGCAATTTTTTTCATCTTAGAATGCTTATAAAATGGAGTGTGATCTACTTGACTTTGATGAAAGCCATAGCTTTTCACTGCCTTCCCAAACCTTCCAAACCATGCCCGTGGAGATTGTTTCAGGTCATATAAAGACTTCTTGAGTCTACACGCTCTATTTTGGCCAACAATTTTTTCAAAACTCGATGGTGGGCACATAAACACTTCTTCTTCCGAATCACCATTCAAAAGAGCATTTTTCACATACAGTTGATGCAAGGTCCAGTTGAAGTTAACTGTCAGAGACAATAAAACTCGAATAGCGTTAATTTTAGCTACTGGGGCAAAAGTCTCTTGGTAATCAATACCAAAGGTTTGAGTAAACCCGTTGGCAACAAGTCTCGCTTTGTATCTTTCTACACTTCCATTAGCCTTGCACTTCACTGTAAACACCCATTTACAACCAACTATTCTTTGGTCTCTAGGTAACTCTACAACTTCCCATGTCCCATTTTTCACAAGAGCACGAATCTCCTCCATTACTACTGATTTCCATTTTGGATCATCAAGTGCTTCCTGAATGTTTCTCAAAACAAACAAATTAGAGATTTTTTATTTAAATGCCCTGTGACTCTGAGATAGTTTATCATATGAGAGATATTTTGCAATAGGATAGTTTATCATATGAGAGATATTTTGCAATAGGATGGCTAGTACAAAACTAGTACCTTTTCTAAGTGTTATAGAAATGTCAAGATCATAGCGAGTATCAAGAACAGGAATAGTATTGGATAGTAGAGGGTTTAGAGTACCTTGCATGTCTACAGGCTCATCATTCAGGATGTCTGATTGATGTTGTCCCTTGGGAACAGTAGGCTCTCTACCATTTTGATGATTCTTCCCCCTTATGTAAACTCTTAAATTAGGTTCATGTCCTTTAGGATCATCTAGTAGTATTTCTCCTCCTGTCAAATTTTCAGCGTTTTCTAGCTCTATAATATTAGGAACAACTAGCTTTTGTAGATTTTCGGGGGAGTCTACAATTTTAGGCAAGGGAGTGGGATTAACTTCCCAAAACTTTTCTTCGCTTTGTTTCTGCCCTTGAGAAAATTTTCCTTAAAAAAAGGTTGATTTTCAAGGAAAGAGACATCCATAGTGACACAGATTTTTCGGGTTTTGGGATTAAAACATTTATAGCCTTGTTTGTTTGGGGCATAGCCTATAAAGACACATTTTTCCACCCTGAGATCTAGTTTGGACTGCCCCCTAGTAGGTAAATGGACATAAGCAGTACACCCAAAAACTCCTAGTGGAAAATCGGAATAGATTCAAGCTTCAGGAAAAAAATTTTAAAACTCTCAAGCGGTGTACCATTGTTAAGAACCTGAGTAGGCATCATCTTTATCAACTAGGATGCTATTAAAATAGCTCCCCTCAAATAAATTTGGGAACATTTTTAGAAAATATAATGGCACGAGACAATTCTAGCAAATGTTTTTTTTTCCTTTCAGCAATCCCATTTTGTTAAAGGAGTATCGACACAAGTAGGTTGATGTTGAATACCCTTTTGCTTTAAAAAATCGCCAAGAATCTTATTAAAATATTCGGTGCCATTATCAGTGTGGAGAATGCCAATTTTTTGTTGAAATTTGTTTTCAGTCATTGTATAAAAAATTTTAAATAAGATTTCAACTTTTGATTTTACACTCATCAAGTAAACCCAACATAGACAAGTATGATCATCAATAATGTCACAAACCATTTTCTTGATGAAACCGTGCTAATTTGCGAAGGACCCCAAACATCACTATGGATAAGATAAAATGGTTTTGAAGGTTTATAAGGTTGTGAGGGATAAAAGGACTTATGACTTTTTGACAAAATGCAACTTCACAATGAAATGTTGAACAATCCAATCATCGAAATAACATAGGAAAATTTCTTTTCAAATATAGAAAACTAAGATTTCCTAACCTATAGTACCAAAGCATAATTTGAACCTTGATAGAAAGAGAACTAATACTAATCAAGCCCTACCCTTTGAATCTTCATCATCAAAATAGTAGAGACCATCTATCATCCTAGCACTGCCAATCATCCTCCCCGAACTCTGGTCTTGAAATGCACAATGAAAGTCAAAGAAAGTAACCCAGTAGTTAGAATCTTTACACATTTTACTAACAGATAGGAAATTACAAGTAAGTTTAGGTACATGGAGAATAGATTTAAGGGACAAGATAGTTGATAAGGTTACCAAACCTTTACCAACAATAGGACAATATGATCCATCTGATATATGGACTTTTTCATAACCAGAGCAAGGGTTGTAAGTATGAAACAAATTTGAAAGACTTGTCATATGATCCAAGGCTCCTAAATCAATGATCCAAGGAGCAAAAAAAGAATGACATACTAGGGCATTAGGATTACTACCTAAATGTGCCAAAGAAGCATTAAGTGCACCCAACAATCCAGAATTAGATTTCAGCAACTTTAGAATGTGATCTAGTTGCTCTTTGCTAAAAGGGGCCGTCTCGGATTCATGAGCAGAGGCTGGCCGACCCCTACTCTCATTTTTCCCCTTCCAATTTGTTGGTTTTCCATGCAACTTCCACCATGGTTTCACATGTGTGCTTTGGCTTATTGCAATCGTCACACCAAACACGGGGTTTTTGCTCCAATTTCCCCTAGACATTTCGGCTAGCACAAACCTTTGCAGCAAGGGTAGAATTCTCCATTGTTCTGTCAGGTTTTTTCTTCCCTAACATAACAAGCACACGGCTTTCTTCCCTCCGGACTTCAGAAAACACTTCTCCAGTGGAAGGAAGGGGTTGTCTACCAATAATTTAGCCTCTAACTTCATCAAATTCAACATTTAGTCCAATAAGAAGTTTAAATATACAATTATCCTTCACCTTTTTCTTATAGTGGTGGTAATCTTCTAACGATTTCGACTCGTAATCATCACTGAATAAGTCTAAATCCCGCCACAAATGTTTCAAAGTATTAAAGTATTTAGTAACACTTTCCTTAACTTGGCAGATTTCTCCAAGTTTCAATGTCAACTCAAACAATTGAGACTGATTGCCCAAGTCTGAATACATGAGATTGATGTTTTCTCATAGCTCCTTGGCAGTGTGGCAACACATATAATTGGAGCTAATTTCCTCCTCCATAGAATTTACCAACCAAGTCATCACCATGGAATTTTTAGCATCCCAAGTGGAGTAACTTGGATCCTCAGGGGTAGGTTCCTTCTTTTCTCCTGTCAAGTAGTCAATTTTCCCTCTCCCTTGAATAAATATCCGCACTGATTGAGACCAGCACAAAAAATTCTCTCCATTGAGCCGTATAGTTGTAATTTGGACAAAAGGAGAATCTAAAGTAGGTAGATGGGAGGTATCGGTTTTTTTGGTGGGGCTGTGAATTTCAGAAGAGCTTGGTTGATTGGTACAGATGGTGGATCCTGATATGTAATCAGACATGATTATGGACAATTAGGGTTGACAGACGGCTAGGGTTTAATTCCTGCCTAGAGCTCTGATACCACGTGGAAAAAAGTGTGACTTCCATATATTTTCCTCTATTTAGGTTACATATAAATAGGAGTACAATAGGCCTTTCTACATGTACAAGTATTATCTACAATACTCTACAAGATTCTAGAATGCTCCATATTGTTCCACAATGTTCCATAAGCT
>JAOQMM010000003.1:10687954-10706684 GCA_027563515.1 Erythroxylum platyclados | reverse complement strand
CATAACAAGCCCACGCGACAAAGCACAAGTTTTCGCCAGACACGAGTCTTCTAAATGAAGTCAAATCGAAACATCAGTTATATCAAAAACCGAGTTTAACTAATAAATAACCCAATAAAAAATGGAAAGCATATCTTGGAAAGGACAGGAGACAGACAGCTGAGTTAATACGTCAAGTTAAGCGTCATTCCGCCTTCTACCCCACAAAATCCGAGTAAACTCCTATTTTCCTTAATTCCTTTCCTGAATAAACTCCTATTTTCCTTTCCTGAATTATGAGGAAACAGCCAAACTATAATTACTGTTACAACAAAATATGAAAATTCTCCAAATTAGTTGAAAGTTGAAAGTTGAAACCCACCTCAATCAACTACTCATCTGGGGGTTCGCATCGATGCCAAACTGTAATAAGTATCATTACTGTTACAACAAAATATGAAAATTCTCCAAATTTGTTAAAAGTTGAAAGCCGCCTCAATCAACTACTTCTCACCTGGCATCAATCTCACGCCATGCTCACCGGCAACAACAACAGTGGTAGCCATATCAATAAACATCCCATGCTCAACAACCCCAGCGAGCCTTAAAATTGCATCACCAGCCGCTTTCAGGTCTCCGATATCCCTCTTAAAAAACAAGTCCACAATATAGTTCCCATTATCGGTAACAAAAGCCTCACCTTTCTCACCACCACCAACACTAGTAGACCTCAACTTTGCCTCACAGCCAGCGTAATCAAACAACTTCTGCAGCCTTTCTCGGGTGAACTTCCAACAAAAGGGAACAACTTCCACAGGCATCGCACCGTTAGCACCAACATGCTTCACCAACTTGGTCTCGTCAACAATAACGATAAACTTTTTACTGGCACTCTCGATCATTTTCTCTCGGAGTAATGACCCACCACGGCCTTTGACGAGATTGAGATCAGGGTCAACCTCGTCCGCCCCGTCGATGGAGAGGTCGACGGTGGGGTGGGAGTCGAGGTCGGACAAGGGTATGCCAAGAGAGAGAGCTTGTTGGTGTGTCTTTTTGGAGGTGGGTATGCCGATAATGTTCTTCAATTTTCCTTGGCGGAGGAGATGGGCGATGCGGTCGACGGCGTGCTTGGCCGTGGAGCCGGTGCCGAGACCGACGACCATGCCAGACTGGACGAACTCTACGGCTTTAAACGCGGCGATTTTCTTGAGGTCGTCTTGGGTGAGTGCAACGGAAGAGGATACAGAAGGAGCATCATTGGAGAGGTTGTCTGATCCAATAAATGTAGGACATGATATTGCCATGTTTTGTTTTGCTTTGTTGCTTTGTCAGAGAAGATAGGATTGGTGCCAATAGAGAGGAAGGGATATTTGTGGGAGAAGGTAGGATTTGTGTTCGAGGAATTTATAGAAGAGAATGCTGGTGGTGACGGTAGTGGTCCTGTGCGAGTGAGGGCTGAGGACCAAGGAGGTTCTGTCTGATTAGTAAAGGAAATCTAAAAGGATTTCTTTTTATTTTACTTTAGTTAGACAGTTTCTTATGTGTTAAAATTTACAAAATTTCCTGTGGCTGTAAGCTTCTTGCATTTGGTCATTTGGTGACTATTTTAGGGTTGGAATCACTATTTTAAAAATTAGACTGAACATTAAATCGATCAAAAGGAAATATCAAAAGAAAAGTTAAGCTTTAAAGGTTTAATTAGTGTTAAACTGCTATAAAACTGGTATATAATAAATAAGAAATAAAAATTATAAGAGTAAGTAAAAATAAAATATTTTATTGAAATAAAAAATACACTAATGTCTATTATTATATAATTAACTAACAATAAATAAATCAAAGGCTAATATAAAATTTAAAATAACAATAAAAATCAAAATTATATTTCTAAAGAAGATTGTATTTCATCATCGCCAAAAGTTTCAAATCTTTTAACGGTATCTAAAGACTCGTAAATTATGCTTTCATCCAACCTATTTTCGTCAACTTTTTCTACTTCATTCAAATAAAATTACAAATTAGTAATGTATGAAATTATTCTCAATTGTAAATTTGCAATACATTATACTTTTAACTTAAATATGATCAAAAGAAGATATGAACTGACCATTAATAGATGTTTTTAATTCATTCGTTATGATAAACACATTTTCTTCATAAATCACCTTTTCAAGTTTACTATAGTCAAGATCAGACGATAGTTCTTTTTCTTTGATCTAAAAATTAGTATGTTTAATACAATCAATATCAACTGGATCATATGTTCTCCTCTTACTAAAGCTCTAAATACATAATAGAGAAATTATAAAGTCAGTAATAAAAATAAAATTAATAAAATAAAAACAAAACTATAAAATATCTGTTCTTCATTATCAGATTATAAGTAACGTAAACAAGGTCATTAAGTCTTTGATGTTTCAAACGATTTCATTTTTTTGTATGAATACGTTCAAAAACGCTCCAAATACGTTCACAATTTAATGCTGAAGTTGTTTGATTGAGCAATCCAATAGTGAGTTTTCTCAATGTTGGAACACTTTCACCGAATAATCTTCACCACTCATCTGTATTTTAAATTAATAGTTATGAAAAATAAAAATATATATTATTAATAAGTAAAGAATGACTTAAAAGTATAAAAACTTATCAGGTTTTTTCTTTGCATCATAAGTTCTCTTCTTGTTGATTTACTAGCAAAACCCTCTAAACCTTCACGATACAATTTAATTTCATTTATCGCTTGTGATTGCTCTTCAATAGAGAAAATACATTTGCATTCAATCACATCAAACAGTCCGCCTATAATATTATTTGTACAGGTGTCTCCGCTATATAAGCAATAAGGATTGAGAAAATAAGTTGCTAAGTGGATTATTTGAGTAAGATGCTTATCCGATCGTCGGTCAATAATATCTATATAAGGCTTGTAGAATTCCTCTTTCTCATTAAAAAGATTTATAATTTTTTGTGAATTCTATACATACCATCATATATATACCCCAAAGATGGCTTCTCATTTGAGTCAACAATCTTTAACAACTTTATAAGCAGAGCCACAATCTTCACAATGATCAAGCAAATATCTCAAATTTTATTATTTAGAATAATAGCACAAACTTCTTTTCCTTTTTTACTATTTGATAACTTATGACTTAAAAAGTATTTACTTTTCACTAAATTTTAACGTGGTTGCTTATGTTTATAAACACTTTTCAAAGTAATAAATGCATTTGCGAACCTAGTACAACAAGAAGCACGATCTCCACCCAATCTTCTTGCTTTCTTAACCATGACAAAAATGTGATATGATTATACACAAAAATTGTAATCTTAGATGTGTGTGAAGCAAGACTAGAAATATGGTCAATACTACCAATAGCTTTTAAAATAAGATTTATATAATGGGCAGCGCATGGAGACCAATAAGTGTGCCTATACTTTGATTGTAATAAGTACCAGCTGATATATAATTGGCTACAGTATTTGTAACAAAATGCACAACATTCTTTGGTCCATCCGACTCGGCAATTTCATAAAATAATTCAGATAAAGCATTATCACTTTTTATCATATCAGAAGCATCAACGGATTTGATAAAAGTTATACTAATATTACAATAAACCAAGAAATTAATCAAGGTTCTTTGTCTTTGACTAGTCTATCCATTTGCCATAATAGTGCATCCTGTTGATTCCCAACCAGACTTATATATATCTATGATTAACTAACATTCCTTTTTTAAATCTTGAAGCAAAGACACACGCATCTCATAATAAGAAGGTGCCTTAAATCTTGGATCTATTGTTGTTGTAGAATCTATTGCTTCTTGAAAATATGGTGAATTTAAAGTATTTAAAGGAATACATGAATGATAGAACCATTTAGCCCATGCTCTTTTACATCACAATATAACATCCTTATTAACCAAAACACTTTTTAAACTAGATTGAGAACTAGGAGTAGTTCTTAGAGGAAAATAAGAATCTATATCAATAGTAGCTTTCCTTTTTCCTTTATCAAATATTACGGTACTTCATCATCTCCAAAAGATATATGATGAGCATCTTTATTTTCCTTTTTCCTTTTTACTTGTTGCTGCAAATATTTTTCAATCATCTCACGTACATCAAATGGTACTTTTTTACAAGAAGCAATATTACTCTTAATACCAGCAAGATGTTCCCATTATATGCTTAAGAAGAAAAAAATAATTCCATGATGGATCGAACTTACTACAAGTAGAGGATGCTATATTCATTGAATCTTTTTATGATGATTCTATATTCTCCATTATAATTTTAACCTAAAAATATAAGAAAAATAATTGTTAGTTTTGTACAAAAATAATTCACAATAATAACGAAAAAAAAATAAGTCACAAAATAACGAACCAAAGAGGAAAGATGAAACGAAAAGATAAAAGATAAAAGTATAAAAATGAAAATACCCCTTTGGCTTCTTGATTCTTATGTCTTTTATATCTAATATGATATTTGACTTCAATCACCACAACCAACAATAAAAATAACAATAAAAAGGAGAATTAACTTGTGATCTTGACAAAAAGATTCAAAGTGTATATAGAAGAAACAGAAAAGATGTTGAAAAAGAACTGAAAATATTAAAGAAAATCAATTCAAATAGGAAAAAGAAATTGAAATCTTTTTGAAGATTGAATAAATATAAAAAGTCACTCAAAAAGTTGAAGCATTTTTAAATTTCAGTGTTCTTCTCTGAACATACTTCTTTAAAACTTAATTTATCTATATTAAATTACTAATTGATAATTTTTTTAGTGTCCTTCTTTAGATATACTTCTTTAAAGTTTAAATATCACTCTTTAACACATTCTTAAATTATCCTAAACAAAATTACTTATCTATACTAAATTATTAATTAATAACTTTTCTAGTGTCCTTCTTTAAATATACTTATTTAAATTTTAAATATCACTCCTTAAAACATTATAAAATTATCGTAAACAAAATTATTTATATATACAAAATTATTAATTAATAACTTTTTTATTGTCCTTATTTAAATTTTAAAAATCATTCCTTAACACATTCTTAAATTATCCTAAACATTAAGTTTGAACTTGTGATGTAATTTTATGATCTTTAAATGTATAAAAGAAGAGAATAAAATATTCTTATTATTTCATAACAAAAATATTAATTAATCAACAATTCCAAATTAAACATCTTTAATGAGTCGTGATTTTTTTTTGAAAGTTGATAATTATATAGCCTCTGTAACATAATTACATTAAAAATGGTTAAAAAAAATTAATGTGTTTAAATGAATTATCAATTATTCTGTTATTGTTTTTGGATTTATTGTTTTTGGGTAAACTCAAATCACGAAATAGTTTTAAAAGGTGAAATAACTATTTGCAATTTACATAATAATCTTATAGTTGGGGAAAAATCATAAATTCTTACAACCGATTAATTAAAGGTAATGCTTTGAAGTCCGAACACGTGTATGATCAAAATGAAAAATTGATTTATTGTCGAGTTTTCTTTGTTACTACTTCTTCCCAAACTCATTTCATCTTCTTTCATGCCTTTCTACCAAGAGCTTCCAAGAATCGCTTTGAGAGTTGTGGTGTTATGTATTCATCTCATCTCAATTTCTTCTGGATTTCTCTTCTTCCCTTTTGGTATTTAATTTGTTCACACCTCCCTCTCCCTATAAGTCGAGTATTCAACCTCCCTCGGAGCCCCCCCTCTGTTCCTTAAGCATACTCTTATAGTGAAGATGAGCACAATTATGTTTGTTGTTACATATATTGTACTCAAAATAGTAATTAGTTGCCATAGTTACGTTGTCGTGCGGTGTGTTGTTGGTTGGTTCCTAGTGATTCATGATTAGTAACATCTATTGCTTCTGTTAACTGATGGTAGTAAAGTTTATTTGTGGGTTGTGGAGGGACTAGTAGTTTCCAAAAAAGGAAACAATGAGAACTGAGAAGAGAAGATGAGAACTTATGACTTATGAAATTCAATAAATAGTGATTTGTAGATACGCATCACGTAAATGATGATTCATGAATGTGTCTCATATGAATGATGATTCATAAAATGCTTCAAATATCTTCGCATTAATTAAAGGTCGACGAGAAGTTAATTCTATGTTAATATATTCACTTATGGGAGGAGAATGTTGAAAATAAATAAGTAAAGTAATTGTACATTAAAAAAGAATATAAGAATAAAGAGAATTATAACAAAAATAAAAATCATAATTCATTTGAGTTAAGATATTATATCTATTATTATATATAAATTTTTATTTAGACTCAGATTATTTTTTCTTTCACTCACTCCTAATCCATCAAATTAAGTGAAGGATGACTAGTGAATAGTGATAAGAGTTTTAGATGGAATCTGAATGTAATAGCCCTGCAACGACGGGAGAATTGCATTAAAACCTTAAAGAAGCTTTTTAGAATTTAGATATCATTGTTGGTTAAAGTCACAATTACTTGAGATGAACGTAACTAATTAATTAGCTAATTATTTACAAGTTTAGAATGCTAATTACAAAAGAGTTGCTAATTGATATGCCATGCTTCACGCGTAAGAGCAAACTTTTATATTAAACGTAGCTGGAAAAAGTCAAAATGTAAACTCATATCATAATTTAATATCTTAACCTAAGCTCTTAGCTCTGTTTAAACAGCCCAGCTCAGCTCACATTAGACATCCTTTACTTACTGCTTTGTTTGTCTACTAGCTGTGAATGGAATAAATGCGTAGCTTTCCCCAAGTCATTTTCAATATTAAAAATTTGGAAATGGCAAACAAAGTAAAAGATAAAATAAAGGCGTGGAACTTGCTCTAATTCCAATTCCCCGCATCCGCATATTCCCAATCACTGGACCCAATTCTCCGTCCTCTCCAAATTACTTCACGATCATATCTTGTGCCAGATTTCATACCATTTACATCCATTCAATGGTATATATAACCAAAACAATTATCTTTTCAGCTTTACTTTGCTCTCCTCTTTTGATTCTCTTCTGCCTATTTATTCAAGTAGCATGCTCTACTGTCAGTTTAAGCGCAATGGGAGCTATCTATTTGGTTAGATTGGACTTCCTTCAGAAATGGGAAGTAAAGAATTCTCCATGTTAGAAGTGATTTTTTACATGAACTTCAAGTTTATTTTTAATACATAAATTTATGAATGCTTTTACATTATTTTAAAAATACTATAATGTCAAGTTTTATTCAAGAAATATCTGTTACGTTTACCATGACATCGTGTTAAATATTCGAATGTTATGCAAAATAACTTTCACGTTTGTTAGTGCGACACATTAAAATATCACCTTTTTTTGTTTTGACATGCATAAAATTAGTTAAAAGTTATGAAAATGATGATTTAGAGAACACTACTTTTCTTTGATGAATAAAGGTAGTATAAAGACTATATCTATGAATTGTTTTAGTTTTAAATCATATTACAAATTATTATCTTAAGGTGTCATTAAATATTTTAAATAAATTTTAACATTTTTTCAAAATATACTAAAATTTCAAATGTTATCTATTAAAAAGTAGGGTAAAAAACCTGTGGCTTTTCTATTTTTATTAATTAAAAACTTCGTATATTTAAAATTTTCAAATTTTTTTATAGTTTTCAAATTTTTATAAAAATCCGTTCTCTTATCCTTTTATTGAAAAAATGATGATGACATATATGTGATATGAACATCACATGTAGACCAATCAAATGTTATTGATGATGATCTAACTTATCTCTTAAACTTTACTCGAACTAATTAAATTCAACTTAAATAAATAATTTATTTTAATTACCTTAAATTATCGATTTGAGTTAGACTTAATTAGTTTATGACAAGTTTAAGAGTTGAATTGAATTGTCACTTCATTATCATTTGATTGATCAAAGTGTACGTTATATGTGTTGTGTTATTTTTTTTTTAACAAAGGTCTAAGAAAAGAAGTATGATAGAAAATTGAAAACTATTTTTTTTGATAATTTTAAAGATTAGGAGTTTTTTTTAAGTTAGGTAAAAGACACATCGCTCCCTTATGGTTTTTGTAAAAAAAGCTCCTTATTAAAATTCTTAAAAAAACTCCTTATAGATTTCAATATTTTAGAAAAATTTTTTCTCTTAGACCTCGTTAAAAAATTACAATGAAACACATTGGCAATGAACATCATATGGACCAATCAAATACTATTGATGTGAAGATTCAACTCAGCTCTTAAACCTAATTCTAGTTAATTAAACTCCACTTAAACTAAAAATTTATTGTATTTATGTTAAATTATTGGTTTGAGTTGAGTTTAGTTAATTTTAATCAATTTTAAAGGTTGTGGTTGAATCATCATATCAGCAACCAAAGTCTAAGAGAAGGCATTCTTATAGAAAATTGAAAACCACAAGGAGTTTTTCTAGAATTTTAAAGATTGGAAAGTTTTTTAAAGTTGCTTAAATTACAGAAGAGTCTCATTTTTTTAAATATTTTTAAAAGTTTTTTGAAAATTAACTAAGTAAAATTAATTAACATAAAAAACTAATTACAAGCATAACTCCAAAGGAGAGTTCAACCTTTAAGGCAGGGAAAAGGATTAGTACAAAATAATTAAGAAAAGCTTAAAATATATTCAAAGTCTTAGGGACAGTTCATAAACGCAGCTTAGCACACATTCATAGAGATATAAGTGCAATGGATTCCCTCACAATAATAGTCATCTTGATTTTAAAGATAAGCCTCTTTAAGTTGGTTTCGACATTAACAACGTGGTTTCCAAAGAGTCTATTGTTCTTTTCTCTCTATATTAAGTAAAACAATGCCTTAAAACTTAATCTAAACAATCTTTGATCCTCTTTACCGTGCATCTAGATTCTGGAAGTCCATTTGATTATCTCTGACCAGTCCAAGCAATGCTATGTAGGTTAAAGAGAGTTGGAATTTGATTCCATAAGTAAAGGGAGTATCCATTTGAAGTATAGATGGTCAAGGTCCTAAATAGCAACCCATGTGGTGTCTGCTCGAGAAAATTTAACTCTATCCTTAGTTCATAGTTTCCTAGTAGGTACAAGCTATAGGATGAAAGAATGTGATATGATTAAGTTAAAGTCCTACACTAGACACTAGGCATTTAGCAATTGTAATCTTAGTAGAAGTTTCTTATAATATCTGGTAGTGAATTTTACAAATTTATCCTTAGCTTATCAAAGTTTGTCCTCTCTAGAGTGGTCAAGAGGGTACTCAGTTATGTTTTTCTAATTTCTCCTTGATTCTTGTAAAAGAATGGAAAGGCTAACTGCAATTATTGTATATGATCAGTTTATGGACCTTGCTGTGAGTAGGAACAATGGTTTTAAGGGATTGGAACTCCTTTAGTTTAAATAAGGGGCCTATGCAATGACATCAATCAAACTAGAAATTTGTGCTTATACCATTTCCTATCTTATGTTTCAAGAAAGTTTATATTATATCCTTTCTATACATTAGCTATCTTAAAGACCAGTAGGTATTAAGATTAAACATAATGGTCTATATGCTTCCTTTTTTTTTATAAAATGAATGTAGATCCATTTAATGTTGAGGTTCTCTTTGTTTATGCATAGTTTCCATAATCTCTTAGCTAGCAAAATTTTGTTCATCCTTTAGAAAGAACTAGTTCCTCATCCCTATTCTACTTTGGTAAACAAATACTAGACCATTTAACATTAGATACATTGTTTTTGTTGCTTATATCATTCCAAAGAAAGTCTTTTCAACTTTTTAATGGCTTTCATGACTATTTTTGGCAAACCTAAATGAGAGCACCGATATGTGTATATGTTTCTTAAGTAGAGATAACCAAGTGTAGCCTCCCTCTATAGGTGTTAATAGAATAAAAGAAATTTAGCTCAGTAGACCTATAAGTGAAAGGAGGCCAAAATGTAGAAGCTTAGTAGATATTTAGCCAGAGAATCTGTTTGCATATAGATGGCAGAAGTCCAATACGTGAAGGATGAACATGCTAGAAGTTACAAATGGGCACAATAGAGAAACATGGCCAAATGGGCTAGAAGTTTGAAAGTTACAGGAGAGATGCTTGAGACTGAAGTTAAGAATAATGGTAGGAAATTAGCTAGAACATGGGAAGTGGGAAATAACTGCCTGAAGTTAAGAAGACTATATAAATTTGCTAGGCCAATAATAAGGACATATTACAAATAACCTCAAGATAATTTTCAAAGAGATAAACAATCAAACATTTTAAAAAAACACCTTTTTGTTATTTTCCAGTTTTCTTTATGTTATATGTTCTTTTTGATTAAATTAATTTTTATTACCTCAAATTCCCTTTGTACTTCCCTTTTTGCCTAAATTTATTTGTTTCTTTTTCCAAAAATTTTTAGCATCTTGGTAGCTTAGGATTTCATTTTCTAAGTTTTTTGAAGCCCACCTATATCGTCGATAAGAAGTCATGTACAAATTCTAGGAGAATTTCTCCCTAGCATCTCCAAATTCCATATTGACACCAATTATTTGGCATGCCTAATGGGACTTGATGTCGCATACAAGAAATGAAAAGGGACTTGTTGTTCCTCTAGCCTAGGAGTAAGAAGTCCATACTATGGTAGGAAATGAAGATTTTGTATCCCAAATGATTAAGAATCTTGAGAAGGCAACCTTCCCTTAAGCTAATTCTCCTACTGGTGAAAAATCCGAAATTGCTGCAACGAAATGACATTGTTCGCTTAAACAAAATTCTAGAATTGAAGTCTAACTCAGCCTTTATAATTGAGGCAATTAAGGTTTTGACAGAGAAGGTTGATAAATTTTTTACCGCCCTGGTACATATTGCTAGGCATAATTATCCTACTTTAATAAAGCAGATCTCCTAAGGATTTGGGGGCATCTTGCTCTAAATGCAATGGAAGTTGGTGATTGAACTCATTAAGGGAACAAAGGAACTAAGTCAAGGAGACCCCTTATCTCCTTATTTATTCACTCTAGTAATGAAAGTCCTCAATAGGCTTATAAATCATGTAATTCAACAAGAAAACAGCTTCAAATATCATCAAAAAAATATAAATTAAAATTCATAACTTATCTTTTCGGATGGTTTACTTTTCCTATCAAGCATAGATCCAAGCTTAATTAATGCCTTAATGTCAGCTTTTTATGCCTTCAAAGATCTTTCGGGTCTTTACATAAATAGTGAAAAGAGTTAGCTTTTTGTAACCATTGGAGCAAATCATCTATCAAACTTGTTATCAAACCTAATAAAATTTTAAGTACCTTCATATATTTATCATAGTAAAGACCAACTCATGTAGATTTTCAATCTTTAATTGAAAGAGTTCATAAGAGAATCAATAATTTGTGCAATAGAAGTTTGTCCTTTCCAAGATGAACTCAATTTATACTATTGTTGGAGTACTAAACCCAATAGTAGTACTTTTTGGACTCTGTTGCACATTCTTAAGCTGAGAGACTTAGTAGACATGCTGGAAATCAAGAATAATATTGGAAACGAATCTATCACTAATTTTTGGAATGATGATTTGGGTAATAGGGGTCCCCTCTCTAGAATTAGTAATCTCAATGCTCTAAGGACTTTAATTCATATATGGCTTACATTAGTAATATCTGTGACAACAATAAATACAACCTCATTAATAGAGGATGGTAAGAGATTACAGTTATTTCCCTTTTTCTCTAACTAATCCTAGTATAAAGATTTTATTCATTGGCTCTTTCAACACAAGGTCATACAATGGTAAAACTTGCTCCTTGAGCTGAAGAAATCAATAAAAGAACAATTAATGGTACACAAGGCTCTAATAAGTTACAATCAACTTATAGCCAACAATTGAAGGATTCAATAACTTAATCTATGACGGATTTTTGTTTTAAGTTAGCATATTTACCCCAAGATGAGATCTAATACAAGATAGTGAAATGAGAGAATACATGGTTGTGGTTTGATAACTGGAGTGAAAAGGGCCCTTCTAATGTATTTCCTAAAGTGTTTCATATGAGGCGTATATTAAATCCCAAGACCAAAGTGAAGGAGCTTATAAAGGGAAATGATTGGCATATAAAACTTAAAGGCTTCACTTGCATTCAAGAGAATCTTCTTAATTATAACCCATAATAGTAATTGGAAGATATGGTAATCTAAATCAGGCACACTTCAAATCAATTTAACAACAAAACTTGCTATCAGGTTTTTAAAGACTCTTCACTTAAGATGCAATGAAGCAACTTAGTATGATTGCATCACAATTCTCTAATGAATGCTTTCATAATGTTGCTTGCTATAAGAAATACGTTAAGCACACTTAACAAAATTAAGGGCTCTCTAACCTGAAGTTCCATCATCATTCTTTACAATTGTGATAATGAAACTAGGAACCATCTATTCTTCCAATGTATGTACTCGAAGGAGCTTTGGTTAAGAATTCAAAACCTTTGTAACTCTTATTGTAATGAGGAGGATTGGGAGAATATAATGGTATGAGCATCTAAAATCCAAAAGTTGCCAGCAAAGTCGCCTACTTTTTAATCTACCATTTTGGGATTATATGTCATATGAAGAGAAAAAAAATAAAAATAAAATCTTCAAGCATAAGTGGCAAGATGTGCACACATTTTATGTAAACACATTGTCTAAGATAGGGAAAATATAATAGCCAATTTTAAATTGATCCAAGTTACAATAAGCATGGTATGAAGTTGGTGTCTAAGGAGCATCATAACCTGACAAACTTAGAGATACAAAACAAAGCAAACATGACAAGTAAGTTAAAAAACATAAGAGGATAAGGGGAAGCATAAGCAAATAGTATTTTTTTCAAAAGCTTATGAGACAGAAGCAAGCTCAAATTGACTGATTGAGTTGAAGATACTATAAGGGCAGAAGGAAATAAGATGTGCAAGAATAGAATAGTTTATGATTAAAAAGAATATCTTGGTTTATTTAAAAGTTGTAGTTGCACTTAAATGCATTAAATGTTATTCTTACTCCTAGCTTGTTGCAAGGTTTTGAAACTTATTCATCAATATAACTTTTTTTTAGTTTCAAAAAATATGTTTAAAGTGAGGAGCACAATTAATTTGTTTAACAAATAATAGCTTTACTAGTTTAAAAATGACTTAGGCCACTCTTGGTTTAAGTCATGGTTGTCTAGGCATGCCTAAATGCTTATAGTGTATATGGAAATATAAGCTTCTTGTACTTTCGTCTAAAAACCATTTTATTAATATATTTTACTTTTTCAAAAGAAATTATATAACTACAAGTTAAGATATTTATTGCCTACAAACATAGTTCTAATTTTTCATATTTATAAATTGATGCTAATTTTGTAAATGTATATTTATTATCCTATAAAACATTATCAAATTTTGAATAATGCAGTGCCCCAAATTTCAAAATGATTAGTGTATTAATAATTTGAATTTAATTTTAATACAATTATATTTATTTGGATAAAATTTTTAAAATTTCAAATTATATTATAAATGTCAATTTAAGTGAAATAAGATAGGAGTGGCCAATTTGAAATTTAATTTATGAGATATTATGTGTAACTTGATGGATAAAATATTCTCAAAAATTAAAATCTATATGTTTATTTAGATCTATATGAGTTTAATAAAAGTTGAACACATAATATAGGATTTTAGAAAAGAAAGAGGGGGAAAAAAAGAGAAGTATTTGGTTAGCAAACCATAGATCTTTAAACCATTGGAGTTTGTAGGCCACATCACAGTTTATATATGTTGTGATTATAGGCCTGCTGGGCCTGGGAAATTTTGCGATCCATTACTGAAACTTATCCCAATCCCAATCTTCAAATTTCAAATTGTTTCTTCACTTCGGAATATTCGAATTTAGGGTCCGTCTCCCCGTAACTGTTAACTGTCTTATAATCCACCACATCGCTGCCAATTTCTCTCAAAGCTGGAATCAATTTCCTCTGCACGGTACGCTAATTGATCTTCTTTTATGCTTTTAGTTGGTGAAATTATTTATTAGTTGACTTTAATTCCTCTGCAATTTACAGATCCAATAAAGAGAATTTGGCTGTGAAAGCTGTAAATCATGAAGTACTTAGAATACACTCCTCTGGAACGGTAATCGTTATATTGTGCTTGCCAAATTGGGACTTTAATTAATTAATTTCTGCTTTTCTTACTTAACCAAATTAGAAAGGTAAAGTTTATGATTTGTGTATATATGTTCATTTTTAATTTTCTCTAGGTTAAATGATTTCTTGAGTGATTTGAATGTTGGCGAGCGTACAATTAAGGGATGTCTTGAAGCTTACTCTTGTAAGTTAAATTTTGCCCACATTTTTTTGGACATCGAGAGTAGTTTGCTAAGTTTTTCAGAGCTGAAATCTTGTTCTTTGTACATGTCTAGGCAAGCACACTGGAACAGACAAAAAGCTTTCTCTTAGTTTGGAGAATGAGGTATTCCAAACACAGACAATTTGTTCAGGATTTATTGCTTTGTTTGCACTTTAGATGGAATGCTGTGATTTTTTGGTTCAAATTGTAAAAACATTTGGTGGTCTGAACGAATTGGCTGTTAATTGAACTATCAATGTTTGCCATTATTGATCTCATGTCTTGGTTGTATCTTTATATGCATTATGGTATACTTATTTCTTTGGTTTATATCAAATTGCTCCAAAGGAAAAAGCTTAGTTGCTGCTTATTTTATTATAATGCCTTTTTTTTTTGTTTCCTGTGGGAGCTTTTTGGTGCTACCAAGTATAAACTAATCAGTTCCTCTGCAAAGTTTATTGTTGTAAACACTGTACCATATTTGATTTTTCATCTTTATTGGTCTTCTTATTTACCTATTAACCTTCATTTTCCTTCTCCTTTTCTCATTATATATATAACTTTTTTTGGGGGAATGGTGGGGGGTGTGGATGGTTACTCTGTTTTTACTTCAGATGCTTGATTATCTTGGGAAATCTTCAGATACTGACTCATCATCACCAGCAGAATACCTATTAAGCAGTTCCAGGTGCTGAATGTTACCTAACAGGGTTTTAGGTAATTCTAGTTCTCTTGTCTTTCCTTGACGTTTTGCCTTCATGCTTATTTCCAGCCGGAAGACGTTGATATACCTGGTTCTTACACTCTATCACATGTATCCAGATTATGACTTCAGGTATCATTGTACCTGTTCTCATTTCTTGTAGAGTAATGTATTGCTGACATTATAGGGGATTAAGGGTAATGCCAATGTCAGCTTGTTAGGCGACATGGCAACCCAATGTATAATCCTCTTAACTGCATTGGTGGAAGTGTTGTCAAAAGGTTTGACAGACAGTTCACAAAACTGTTGCTCTAAGAGCTGAGAGTTCAAGTCTCTCCATTTCCCAAATAATCTTCCCACTCGTGGTATGAATGTGTGTAACAGAATTTGATGTTGTTCAATCCGGCGATCATTTTGTGGATGCATGATTGAATTTTTCTGGGTGATTTCTTTGTATCATTACACTCCCTTGCGTATGTCATTTTTCAGTGCTATGAAAGCTCACCAGTTCTTCACAGAGGAAAGCTGGGATTCCTTTAAGCAGATATTTGAAACATATATGTGTGAAGCATCAAAGGTATTATCTTTATTGATTATTTGGGCCCTATTATTCCATGCATCTCCATCTGAACACTCTTTTCACTTAATAGAATGACTGTGGTTATTGTAATCCAAAAAGAAAAAGGATTAGGAAGGAACACAGTTTGGCACCAGCTTTTTGAGTTAACTGCAACTTACTACAGTAAGACAGAGGTGTTGATAAAACAGTGAGGGGAATAAATCGATTTCATTGCATGTTAACTTTGGCTTATTGGAGTAAACGGTTAAACCCTCAGTGGTTACAAGTTCTCTCCCTCTTGTTTGTCGGCAATCTAATTTCTGATCTTATTTGTTACTATACATTTTGACTACCTTGTTTTAACATTTTTCACAGCATGCAGCTCATGCTTTTTGTAGGGAAGTTTGATTGTTTTTGTATTCATCTTTATTTTGATATATTTTCTTTTTCCTTTTTTTTTGTGTATCAGATCTGATGTCATAATTTTTGTTCTCCTTGACATTGTTGAAGAGAATTGTCTTTATTAATATATGACATTCTGGAACTTACTTTTTGTTCTTTTATCATTTATGCAGGAATGGGTTGAGGAAAAGGGGGGTGGTTCATTGCTGGAAACATTGTGCAAGGCTCTGGACGAGGTGAGCTTTCACAAAGAATTAAAGTCAAGTATGTAATAGGAGGCAATCATATAAACATTTCAGAATGCAGGTTGTGAAGCTGGGTGAATGTGAAATATATAGTTACGATCCAGATTTTGATGCAGACCCATTTCTGGAGAAAGGGGCAATGTAAGTGTCTTATCATATTTTACTATAATTAAATTGTTAATCATGACTAAACTCATGATTTCCGCAAGTTGCTATAACAGATGAAGTTAAATTGCAACAGTTCAAAAAGAGTTTTGACTAGGTATATCTTATTGTTTCCAGCTGGTCTTTCAATTTCTTTTTCTACAATAGGAAACTAAAACGTGTTGTGACTTTCCGCCTCTGCTGTCTAAGGTTAGTCGACATGTTTTATCCTGATTTGTGTTCTTTTTCCATTTGAGTTCTCTTTCAAGTGTTCAATCACTCGTTTTGTTCATGATCGCTGTTTGTGGCAGTAACTTGGTCACCGAAGGATTTCTTACAGACTTCTCAACTTGTGTGGAGGATGGAGAAATATTTGATGACATGGACATGTGAGGACCGATGGCCTTTGGCTATTGGAATGATGTCTATATGTGAAGAGCCTTTACAGCTATCTGTATCATGCTTCCATCCCCCCAAACTAACCGGAAGTTGTAGGATTAGGTGTTCACTTTCTGTATTGATATAGTAGTTAGTCATTCTCTTGTGGTTAAAGTGATGCTTTGTGAATGGTTTGTTCATAAGCTAGGCTTTGGAGTAGATATGAAAGGTCAAGTCCCTTGAAGACATTCATTTCCTTCTGTATTTTACCTTTATAAATGGTGTTGTCTATGTAGTTTGTATTGAGCGTGTGGTACAGTGGTGGATAAGTACGGAATTGAATTTTGCTGATAGTCACCTGTGACAGATTATTCATGGACCTCGACTTCTTTAATGAACTAGTCTTCGGCACCGTGATAGATTGGGTGGAGAAATTTGGACGCCTAGAAGAGCTACTTCTATGCTTTTTGTCCAATAAATAAAGATATGGATTCACAAGGACACTGTACTGTATATGATAATACTTCTTTATCACTTAATTAATCAAAGACCTAATGCGAGACGATCGTACACATCCTTCTTGATGTTTTCAACCCTTTTTCTACTGTTTTTTTATAGGAAGAGTTTAGATATGTTGAGGACATGTTGTTTGCTTAAAAATGTGAATATCACTAATAAAATAAAAGATTTTAAAACGCAATGCTCCCACTTCTCTCTTTAAGATTCTCAGGGAAGTAGGGAAATTGTGGCTGCTGTTGAAGATCATTCTCTGCACTTGATTCTGACCTCGCTCCCATTCAACTATTTCAATTGTTGTTCTCTCTTTTGGTTGTTTTTCTTAATGTTCTGCGCTATCTCTAGTGCTCTTCTTTCTGTTGTCAGTTTCCTTTGTGCCTATGTCATCTTTAGTGCTTTCTATTTCTAGTAGCTAATCTGCTCGATTTTCTGTCATTATCTGTCAGAATCTCCTTCGCCTCTGCCCTTATCCTTTTTAAATTACTTTTTATAGTAAATAATTAAAGCAGCTTTTTCCCCTCTTAATTCATTCTCTCCATTTATTGAGGTACTTCATTTTGTAGCTTCTAAGTAGTCAAACTTTGTGCTTTTTCATAAACAAGACGCTATTGCTCAAACAGGTTTTAATCAATGAATAAGGCCCATTTTTTTTAGATTAAATCAGCTGCCAACTTATAGAAAATAGTGTAAGCTACTCTATGCTTCATCAACAACAAACTATTAGTTTTAGAAAACTGGAAGCTTGGAATTGAAGTGGGAAAGTTGAAGTTGAAACAAATTTCCATCTAGATTAACTTTTACAACATTTCTTTAGCTTGAGTTACCTGCCTAGCCATTTTGGTAAACTTATACGTTCGAATGAAGCCACCTTTGAAATGGGAAGAATCAAGTATGTTAAAGTATGCATTGAAGTAGAGTTTGGAGTTGAGCAACTTGCTCCATTCTCTTGCGAAAACTTGATCAAAAGGGTAATCTGGTTGAGCTGAAGTGCTAATAAGCTATCATTGGAGCCAACTTTAAGCCAACAGCTTAAGGCATGGATACTTATGGGTAAGAAGTTTTTGAGAGGAGATTACGATGAACTATTGGAGTTGAACTCATTAGAACCAAAGAATGTCCTCACAAATGACTTAGCAATAGACATTAGAAGTAGTGAAACCACTACTTCATTAGCCCTTATAAATTCGCAAACAAAATTAGAGGAGTTAAATTAAAAAAGTATACTAGACACTGCTTCGAGCATGATAAGATTGTATAAGAGGAGAGATTAAGAAGTTGGTACAAATGTAACCTCACCTTTTAATAAAAGTAAGTAAGATAAGGAGCGGCTATAGGGATCAGAGGAATGGAGATGCTCCTCAAATTGTAGAAAACCGCGACATAATGAGGGCTAAGAAAGCTTCGATCTTGATAATATCATAAGAACTGAAAGACATGTGAATGTGTTACTTTAAGTTCAAAG
>JAOQMM010000003.1:10667665-10679693 GCA_027563515.1 Erythroxylum platyclados | reverse complement strand
TCTTTCTTGGTATATCCAGATAATAGGTAAGAGCATAAACTGAAACATTCTGGAGCTACAAAGATAGTTATTAAATCATTAGCGCCGCATAAAAACATTCCTCCTAGAGTAGCCAGCGGGGGTATACAAAGTAGACACAGTGGTGTAGTTGGCGAACCAGGTTGAAGCACTAAGCAAAAAAATCGATAGATTGATAATAAATCCACAAAGTCAAGTTATGCAATCTGAGGTGTGTAGGTTAGAACATTCAAGTCAAAATTGTCAAGTAGTACAACCCGAGCATGTAGATTATCTAGGGGAATGCTCCTAGACTCCAAAAAATCTATATAACAATACTTACAATCTGGGATGGAGACATCATCCCAATTTCTTTTGGGGAAATAAGGGGCAAGTAAGGAATAAGCCTCAATTGGGATTTTAACAATAAACACCTCAAGCTAAGAAGCCTACTCTAAAAGAGATGATGATAAAGATTGCTCAAGATTCTGATGCAAGACATCAATGAATGGAGGCTTCTATATGTAACTTGGAAGTTTAGATCAATCAAATCACCAAGTTAGTAGCTAAAAGACCACAGGGGAGTTTGCCTAGTACTACAATAACAAATCCTAAAGAACGTGTAATGGTGATCACCCTTGGGATTGGAAAAGAGATTCAGAAGAAGAAAGAGGAAAGGTGAAGGAGGATACAAAGAGTCAATTAAATGCTAAAGGTAAAGATCACCTTAAAAAAGTCAAGGAATATCAACTTGTCATCCCTTATCCTTCTAAAGTGAAGAAAGATCGAATGGATGCATAGTTTGGTAAGTCCTTTGACATGCTTAATTTGTTGAAGCTCTTATGCAGATGCCACAATATATGAAATTTTTGAAAGAGCTATTATCAAACAAGGGAAAGTTGGAGGAGATCTTGATTGTAACGCCAAGTAGATTGTGCTTAAAAGTTCTGAAAAGCAACCTAATAGAGAAGCTTACAGATTTAGGGAGTTTTACTGTCCCTTATCAAATTGGTAGTTTAAAAATAGATAAAGCTTTAGCGGACCCAGGTGCCAGAATTAACATGACACCTTATTCAATATTAAAAAAATTAGGATTGGGTGAACTAAAACCTACTAGGATAAGTGTGCAACTAGCAGATAGATTGATAAAATATCTTTGGGGAGTTATATAAGATATTCTTATTAAGTTTGTCTTGCCAGTTGATTTTATGATTCTTGATATAAAGGAAGACGTAGAAGTACCTCTATTCCTTGGTCAACCCTTTTTAGCGATTACTAAGTCAATAATAGATGTTGACAAAGGTAAGTTAAAATTAAGGGTGGGGGGTGAAGAAATTGTTTGTAAAATGTCTAATGTCTTTAATGTTGCTCTTGAACTTAATAATGTAATCGAATCTAATAAGTCTTATAATGATTCATTGTTTGATATTTTACAGGACTCTACCTTTACAAGATCACCGAAGCTTGTGTAAGTTTAATGCAGTATATCAAAGGAAAAGTGCAACAATAAGCAACAATAGGTAGCTTAAATAAAGGTCAAGGAACCTATGGTAAGACTACAAAAACCTAATCTGTATAAGCTACCTTAAACATAAAAGGTATGTCAAGTTAATGATGTTAAACAAGCACTATGGGAGGTAACCCATGAATCATAATAGGTTTTATTTTTAAATTCCATGTTATTTTGTTTTTATTTTAATGTTAGTATAGGATTTTATTGAGGTTTGATGTGTTTTAGGATAGAACATTAAGCATCCTGAAGAGATTGTGCATAATTATTAGGTTAGGGTATGCATGTTAAAATTTCATAACTTTGGGTGCAAAATATTTTGATTTGTTCAACTATTTTTCATATTACATATGTTTACAAAGAGTTACACGCTCACTAGACATGCCCATATAGACTTACACGGCTAGATACATGCTCATGTAACAAACCATGTAAGTCTATGATAAGTTATAGGTTTGTGACTTACACGGTCAGCCACACAGCCATGTAATAGACTGTGTAAGTCAGTGACAGCCATGTAGCAGACTGTGTAAGTCAACGAAAACCCTTATTCTTATCTATTTCACTTGTTTATACCTAAATAATTGGGTATTTTGTAAATTTTAGGGATTTTTGTCCCAAAAATCCCAGGGTTAGGGTTTTGATATTTTGTGAAATTTTGCATGATTTTGTGAAATGATTTTTGTAGGTAAAAAAACACATATTCCATAATTTGAGTTAAATCATTTGGCTACGAATATATTTTTGTAGTTAAATGTATTTAGCTACGAATATATTTTTGTAGCTAAAAGATACAAATTATATAATTTTCGTTAAAAACATTTGGCTATGAAAATATATTCATAGCCAAATATTTTCATTCTTTTTCTTTTGGCTATGAATATGTTTTTATAGCCAAACATATTTAGCCACAAAAATCAGATTCTATAATTCAAGTTAAAAACATTCGGTTATGAAAATATATTCACAATCAAATGTTTTCATTTTCTTTGTTACCATTTCGATATAAATATATTTTTGTAGCCAAATGTCTTTAGCTATAAAATAATTTTTATAGCTGAAAGTAGCTACTAATATACTTCTATTCTACTTCTTTTGGCTACAAAAATATTTTTGTAGCCAAAAGTTAATAGCTAAGAAATGATTTTCATAGCTAAAGGACATAATCCATAGTTTTAGTTACGAAAATGACATCGTTTTGTGTTTTCTGCATATTGAAAACCTAAGTACAAAGCATCATTTGATTAACCTACCTTTGTCTTCCTCCTCAACTTCCAGCAACTACAGTGGTCTATCATTGTCTTTGTCCATACGTTCATCTTCGTCTTCGTCCACATGTCTATCTTCATCCTTCTTCATCTCTAGTGTTTGTCCATGTCCGTCTTCATCCACACGAGGGTTCTTCTTCTCCAGGTAATTCGGGTTTTAGTTCATTGTAATAGTTTGTTTTATTACAAGTTTTTGTAAGTGTTTAGAGATTTACGTAGTTAATGGAAGTAGTGATTAGGAAGCTAATAAGCAGTCTTGATTATTTTAGTTAGTCTTACAACTGTTTATCTTGTAAAAAGGGTTAGATTTTGAACTTCATCTTAAGTTGGGATGGAGTATTGCTATGATATGTATTTTATCTGGTTTTGAACTTTAACAGCTTTCCATTGACATCTATTCTGTAGCAAGGCTTTTTAGAGTCTTGGATTTTTATCCTATACCTTCTTGAGGAAATCAGGGCAGGATGATGCCATTGTTTTAATGGTATATATCCTCATTTTGGATAATTTTGAGTCAAACTCATAATAAAAAATGATGCATTCAATATTGTCTCACATATTTTTTTCTCTTTATTTTTCATATTGATTTTGACATATTTGGCCATTGGGTAGAACCAATTATTTATAGCTCACAGGATGATTGGTCTTCAAACTTGAAAACTATCCTTGAATGATCTCCTTTTACATTAAAGGACGAACTCTTATAGTAGGTTTATTAGATTGATAGTGATTCCATAACTTGTGGTCACTTCTAGTGTATGATGTAGTTACCATTTGAAGATGTTACTATAAGGTGTAGTCATATAATGCTAAACTTTATTCAATGCCTTAAAAATCTAATCTACCTGTATGCATAATTTCTGTTGACTAATAGTTTAAACAAATTCATATATTAAGTTTAATTTACCTTTCCTAGAATGCATCATTTATAACTTGATAGAAAAGTTGATATGCACAAAGTGATTGATGCTCCTTTGACTTTCACTGACCTAAATAAAACTTTAGAAGTTAAATGTTACTAGCACCCTTAATGTGTTATTTGCATTCCTGATGTCGTTTTTTAGTTTCTTGGGAATGCAATTTCTTAATTATAATTTCTATGTACAAATAGTTTAACCTTGGTTTCTTCATTTGTTCTTGTTTTTCGTGTCTCTGCAACTTCTAGGTGGTCTCTTCAAACTCAACATGGTTTCTTAAACACATCTACATAAAGCTGACTAAAAAGTTTGTATCATTCTTTCTCTAATCTAAATGTGCTTCATCTTTACATCCTCCATGCTCCATATCCTTATGCTTTTCTTTCATGTATTATTGCCCTTTATCTTCTGTTTTGAGTAAAAGGAGATAAAAAGATCATAAAAGTAGGATCACTTTTCCAATATTGGTGGAGATATGTTTTCTCCACTTTTCAAATCATAACCTTCTTGATTATAGACCCAACAATAATCAACTTCCACATATTACTTTTTGTACTCTTTTGTTAAACAACTGTGTGCATAATCTGCACCCATCAGTAATATACGATTTCTTCACATTTTCGTAAGTGCCCACATCATCTAAAATGGTGCATGCATATGTAAAGTTTGGTACTATTTTTGCCTTTGTTTTCCTTTGTTCTCTTTTTTCTTATGGAGAAGAAGAGTTTGGATACTGTAACTTCCATATGATAACTAATAAAACTTTCAAAGTGCTTATCAACCGCATCAATACACCTTTTCCTGTACCCTATACTTGTATATTAAATAAGTTTGTATATTATTAACTTGTGATTTAATAATATACTAAATCAAATTATAGGCATCATTTTTTAACTATAACATGAACTCACTTAGTGTTACTAGTTAGTTAATAATGAGAAATTGCTTTACTAGGAATACAACATCTAGGCTACTATTTTTGTAGAAGAGTTATGTTCGTATTTCAATTGTGTTTGTTCTCAACTATCCATTTTTCATCTTCACCTTTTTTCCATGCTATCTTGCTCAAATTAATTGTCACCTAAAAGGAAGAAAATTGTTCTCCCTCTACATGTAAGTATTGGCAATGCTTTGTTTACCACACATACAGAGAGAGCATTTCCAATACTTATTTGTTGGATATAAGTTTGTACTTTTGTTAGGAATCATGTTAATTTTGCCTTGTTATTCCTTAAGGCACTTGCACATTTTCCCCTTTCAATTCTTATTTGATGATTCGTCTATCACCTGGTGATTGCAAGTTTAGATGACCTGCCATTATGGGGTATGTTTTTGCCAATTTCTTATTCTTTCTGTATATGAGATCTGTGATCCGTATTTTGTGCTTGAACCTGTATTGTTGATATTTTAGTTTTTGATGGTAAGTTGCATCCTGATAAGAAAAGTGATAATGGCAAGCATTTGTTGTACACTTATAAGAGTATAACTGTTACATATAACAAGGACTAGGTTTGTGGTTCTTTAGGTGCCAATTTTAATTTCTTTATTGGTGTTTACCTATATTAGCAATCTCAAGTATCTCTCTTCTTGTAGATTATTCATGTCAATCTCACCTAAGATAGCCCAAAGCCTTTAAAAGTTGCTAGAATAGTGGACATACTTATTCGATTAAGTGGATTCCCACGAATCACTTTTACACATCAATTTGATGTATATTTCAATTATCCCTTTTTTGAGCACCAGGTAAAAATCATTTCTAGTTGATTCTTCATATATCTTCAAAAGAAATTATAGTTTTATCTTTTTTTGGTGGCGATCATTGTTTTAGGAAAGAGATGTTAGTGAGGAATTAGGTTGGAAACTTGTTCATGGTGATGTTTTCCGCCTCCCTGCAATTTAGTTATTTTGTTAGATTATTTGCCACTAAAGATATTAACTCTCTAGAAGAGTTAATTGGATGGCTAAGGAGACTAAAAGAAAATGTGGCATTTATTGGTAATCGTGTCACGACAATTCAAGCTAGTCTTGGTAGCTGGCAATCGGAACAACATTAGGTAGTCATTCGGGTTGTACTCTAATATTTTTGTAATATGAGCATGGCATATTATAATTTATAAACTGATCTTTTTATTTATTAGTTTGCCTATAAAAATTGTTCAAGTTGACATTTATAACTTGTATAGGAATAATAGTCCTTTTGTTGGTATAATTTAATGATATCTATGTAATTTTACTTTTTATATACAATGCTTGATATTTTGAATTAATGATATTTTTATACGATTTATTTATATAATAAATTCATAATAAAAAATATATCAATACATTATATACAAAATATCTTGTTCAATAATATGGATTAACAATATAATAAATATCATATTGCAACATTATATAACATTTGACTATGTTTTAAAAACATTTGGATAAGTTTCAAAAAACATAGCTAAAAAAGTTGGCTACAATTCTAAAAACATAACTAAAAACGTCTGGTTACGATTATGAAAACATAGCTAATAGGATGTAATTATGAAAGAAAAAACGTAGCCAAAAAATTATTGGCTATATTTTTTGAAAATGTGCCTTTAGTTTTCAGCTACAGAAATTTTGTTTTGTTTTGGGTGACGAAATAGAAACATAGCTAAAAACTATAAGTAACATTTTTTACACATTTAGCTATGTTTTTTTCGTAGCCAAATATCAACTTTATTGTAGTGCCTTTTACATGAACCACAACTTGTCATTCCTTACCTCCTTGATCTAATTTGTCTCCTAAAGGCCATATAAGCGTGGCTTTATTGAGCTAATGTAGTCTTTGTTAAGCCCGGATCATTGTTGCATAGCTAGAAGAGGAATTGGAGATCATATTATTACAGATGTAATATATCTGAAGATTCTGTAACTAACTCCATGTAATATATCGTCACTCGGGAATAGATATGTTGGCAGCAAAATGAGGCATTGAATTACACTTCTCTTGGCTAGGCATAGAAAATTAGAAGCTACTTTATAAGCTTCATTTTGTATCCCAAGTGTCCTACTATGCTTCTGCTCTAGTTGTAACTTCCCATAAAGACCATTTATTAATTCAATTTTCCTATTCTAAAAAAATAATTCTCTTAAGATGTCGCTCTTCACATGAAAAAATATATATATTTGTATATCTTTGGTCTATTTTTTAACGGTGAGACTTATTAGAAGAGGATACAAAAGAATTATAGGTAATTATGAGAGGTAAAGGAAAGGCAAAGGCAAATTAGTAGAAATATTAATATCCTTTACTCTCTAAACAGAGCTCTTGATTTACCAGAACTGAGTATACGCATCTGAATTAACAACGCAGTCATGAATGATTATATAAACTATATTATGTGTTTTTGCGTTGCCATGCACCTTCAATGTCATTAATTTTTGGACTGATTAAATACTATTTTGATATTATATCGACCCAAGTCCTCGTTTTGGGTGAATTTGACATTGTGATGTTACAAATGTCTTCAGATATTCAAGTAAAAACAAGTCACATAAGCAACCGATGCTTCATGAAGTTTCTAATTAAGCCGGAGATTGTGGTCCTGAATAGCATACCAAAGGAGGCTAATGACATTGAGAAATTGCTCAGTTGATGTAGACATTGACCTGGTCAACCTTAGTCTGTCTAGGGCGAAGTCATCGTCATCATAATTAACAATGCATGAGTTTCAAGTTTGTGTTGATGCTGCTGATCTTCTCCAAACGTCGCAAGTCGTTGCCTTTCACCAGCGGCTACCGTCTTTCAATGTCCCCACTTAACTTGTGATTCATAGCAGAGTCTATGTATGTAATTAATTTCTAGAATCTCGATGACCAAAACAATTACTATATTGGGTTGACTTTTTTTAATTTAAAATTAGATCTAGATTTTAAAGTATTTTTAGATTTAAGTTCAAGCACAACACTAAAATTTGATTAGATTATTATGCTATCTTTAATTAACAATAATAATTATAACAACAATTTGGTAAAAATTTCATTAATATATAAGGTTTAAAAAAGTTCAAGAATATGCAGTCTTATCTCTAATTGATAATAAAGAGATTATTTTACTATTTTTAAGAATTTTTTAATTATCAGTTTATTTTGTCAAATAGACTCAAAAATTACAAAATTGTCTCATATTCAATTTTAACTTATTATTTTTCCTGAGTTTCGAGATAATAGTGTTATTACATTCTAAGATTGAATAACCAAAGTTTTTAAATAATTTTTTCAGTGATTTGATTTTATGGCTTGTTTGACATGTCATTAGTACATCAGTCGTGAAAATTTTCATATATACATTTTGTGATTGATTTATAAGCTGTTGATTAAGCAATCAAGAGTGTGCTATTGTTATAACAATAGCGAGGCCTTATATATATATATATATATATATCATAGCGAAAAAATGTAAAATTGCTCTTTGATTGTTTTTTATTACAACCGCCTTCCTCAAATTCCTAACTTCAGACTAGACCATGATTGTTGGAATTGGATGAAATCCAGTCTGTTGTTCAGGTTTAGTCAAAAGGACAATTTCGTGTACGGCTGGCTTTGGTGGTTTAGAGTTAGTCAAGATGCCTGCACTAGACACCTCCTATTTGAACACCGATGCTTCCGTCCATCCTACAATTTATGTTAAGAAATTCCTCCCTCTTTTCTTGACCAAGTAATAGTATGTCCACTTTTATTCGTCAGAGACTTATTAATTTCTATTTTTATTTATGTTGGACTCTCCTCAAAATATTTTCCACAGCTTAAACTAGTGTATAATGAAGAGTTTTTTTTTCTCCTTATTATTACTGCTGATCACTAAGCTAAGCTTGTTACTTACTGCCATCCTTTCCAACACAAAAATCGATAAGTTGCAAGGATTGTTATGCCTTGTATTAAAACTAAATAGAGAGGCTGTTCGAATTTTATCTTTGCACATTGAAAAGGAACAAAACTCTGCTGACAAAGTCACGAGTGATTCGGTCCTGAAACGGGTTTAGTATAAACTAATTAAGGTTTTAAATCATGAAGCTCAAATATAGTTGCTCGCTACGTAACAATTACACTTGGATAATTGATATAGTTATATCCATTATTACCTATAGTTATTATCATAATTTACAAAGTAACATAACCTGAAATTTTAAAGATACATGTTACCTATTTAGCATGCAAAGCTAGATGCTTGCTCTCGAATAAAGACACAGCAATAGTTAATATTTGACTAGTCACAGGAACCGATATAGAGAGAACTCTTCCATGTTCCAATTGTTTTCTATTTCTATTTGCTCTTTGCATTGTTTGGTGATTACTGTCAGCTTCAAGGAATTTTACGTGTTGGTATATATATATATAATATGTTTGGTGATTACTGTCAGCTTCAAGGAATTTTACCTGTTGGACAGTTAACTCTCTCGGTGTTGGATTGCCAACAATGCAAAGAGCAAATAGAAAGAGAAAACAATTGGAACATGGAAGAGTTCTCTCTAGTTTCTACGTACACCACTCATGAAAACACTTACAAACTTCAGCGAACCACTGCTTCTTCGTTAATGGTCTCAAGAGATGGTTTTCTAGATCTACACGTAGATAATCTGTACTGAAACTCCGACGCAGAGAACCCCTCAACACCCTCTAAGCTAAACCTCGGTCCACCGTCCTCACTTTTCCGATGGCTTTCTTGTACGTTGTTATCTCCCGAGGACTCCAGCGGGACCCTGCCATTGTTATTCCCTCCAGATATTCTCTTAGCTGCAGAATTTGCAGCCATGAAGAACACCGCCATATCAGCTGCAGTCACCACAGAGCTCAATCTCTTCATTGGAAACATTATGTAAACGTTGCCAAGTTCCAAGTCCTCATCAGCGCTAAGAGCAGAGAATCTTCTACCTATATGAAGAGACGCAGAGTTTGCGAGAAAAAAGTTGGGGCATTCAAGCATGAGCTCCGCAGCTTTCAAGGGTTCCCGGAATTGCCTGATTTCTCCGCCGGGAAAGATAACCCTTGAAGCCTTTGCTGCTCTGACCAAAGGGGTGGCAAGAGTACAAGAAATATAGTTGCCCATTATAAGAGCTAGCTAGCTAGCCAATATTAACGGACTTAACAAAACAGTAGAGATCTTAATCGCTTTTGGTTATGGAGAGAAATGAGAATTGGGTTTTTTGAGAAAGAATTGCGAGGACGCAATTTGTTAGGTGTATGTATGTATATATTGAGGACTAAAAAAGGGTCAACGATAGACAAAGTAATAAAGAAAAATTAATCAAGGCAAGATGTAGGAGTTGTGGTGGCTTGTAAAAGAAAGGAAAGGAAGACGCGTTAGGTTAAGGACATAAAAAGAGTGAGGAAAATGTACAGAAGGTTCAGAACTCAGTTTTCTTCTCCCATGTATTCTGCTTCCTAATTGCGGGTGGGACCTGTGCTGTAAGTCTATTGCGAAATTTGCTAGGCCTTATAGTTTTGGTTGGAGGATTGCGAAGGTTGACCTGACTTGGTTGCAGAACTTTCGTGAAAGAATTGGCTTGATGGATACTATTCAAATACATTTGCTTCCTAATTGCGGGTGGGACCTGTGCTGTATGTCTATTGCGAAATTTTCTAGGTCTTATAGTTTTGGTTGGAGGATTGCGAAGGTTGAACTGACTTGGTTACAGAAATTTTCTTTAAAGAATTGGCATTTGCTTCCCTCTTTCACTCGATCATAATCTATGTCACCCAGTTTACCTGTGAACTCATTAAAAATTTAACCTTTTTGGATTTTCGTATAGGTTTTCCATCAACACAAATTGCTGCCAACTGGAATTTATGTTGTATCCTTTTTGTTGCACGTTTAGGATTATCCTCATACTGATTTGGATCATTTTTTTGTTGGATGAATGGCTTCAAGTTGAGATATATTTGCAAATCCCAGCAGCACAAGAAAAATAGTTAATTTCCTTTACTTTTGGTGTAATTTTACCTATTCAACCACCAGAACAAATTCCCTTAAAATAACTGGCTATATAATCAAAGGTAAAGGATATTTTCAGGCTGTAAAATTCGAAATGAGTAAACTAAAAAATAATTCAGGTTTGAAGAACTTGTCCGGGGGAGGCGCGTGCTTTGAATCAGTATCTGGCAAAGGTAAGTGTTCCAAATGGTACAAAGAGATACGGATGTAAGGACAAAGGTAACCACACCAGGATGACAACATAGACAAACTGAAGTTAATTCAACCACATCAACTAATGTTTGTATCCCCTAAAACGGAGCATTACTTATGACGTGTCATTCTATCCTCTTAAGACACAAAGTGACATATTGATTTAACTTTAAATTAATATGAATTCTACTGTCTTACTGTTACTATACCACCTGCTCTGTAACTTATTGTGCATTAGTAACTATTGTGCCCTCCAAAAAAAAATAGTCACAGTTTTAAGAGGACGTTCGTAATTGTCAAACATTATTTACCATCTAATTTATTTTGCTTTAAAAACATAATTATCACGCGGCGTGACACTTCACTTCACGCCTGTAACTCTTTTTTATTATATATAAGTGTCACAGGTGTGACACTCTGTATCACGTCTATAACTTTATTTTTGTTTTTTATTATTTTAATTTTAATTTTTTATAAATGACACTTTTTGTTACTCATGTGACTCTTTTTTTATTATATTATAAGTGTCACAGGCGAGACACTCCTTGTCAAGCTTGTGACTCCTTTTTTTATTTTTATTATTTCAATTTTAATTTTTTTATAAAACTTACAATGTCACAGGCATGACATTCTTTATCTGACTTTTTTTTATCGTTTCAATTTTATTTTATTTTATAAAACTTACAAATTTTACTCTAATTCTTAATACCAATATTTTAAAAATAGGAAATAAGGTAAAAAAATTAAAGTTGAAAAATTATTTAATTAATTTATAAATTATAGAAAAATATTAAATTAAATTAAAAAATTAATCAATTTTTTTATTATTATATGTTCTATATTTTTTATTAGAGTTATAAACATAATTTTTGTAAAATTAAAAATCTAAAATCTAAATTCTTATGAGAATATTCAAAGAAATACTAAGATATAATACTCATATCCTTATAATTTTTTTAAAGCCATGCCTTTATAAGTCATTTTATACATAAATAACTAATTTTTTCAAACATTTTTAATAAATAACTTATGTTATCCGCGGGTCAAATTAGTTGATATAATCCACTATTAGCTAACTGCTAATAGAATCAGCTAACAGCAAATGCAATAAGTTGATTACCAAATTGACCCTATATATGAGACTTTGCTAACAAAATGTCATAGGAGCTATAAAGTATAAACA
>JAOQMM010000003.1:10641430-10656737 GCA_027563515.1 Erythroxylum platyclados | reverse complement strand
AGAAAACAACATAGATTAGAGAATGTTCATAGTAGTTTTACTTTTACAAACCCAAAAAAAGAAGAAGAAGAAGTGTACTCTTAAATATTATAATGCCTCTAATCTATTACGATATAAATTCAAAGTATCTGCTCTTTTTTTTTTCTTGGGGATCCAGGAAGGAACGTTTGCGGTAACCTTCAATTCGTACAATCTACTTTCAATCAAATATTCATGAGAATGGTAGAATTTAGTTAACAAGTTCTTGACCAGATCTTCAGTGGAAATGTGATAATCTCGTCAGCAGTACTAAAAGTTGCAGTACTGATCGACCTAGAAAGAGAAAAATCTCAACTTCTATTTCAAGTATGGTCGGGGGTGCCATAGATAGGCTCAAAATATAATTTTAGATAAGAAATATTGATTTTTTTATAATTTAAATTTTTAAAAAAAGCCTCTTAATTTTTAAAAATTAAAAATCTCCCTTTAATTTTTAACTTTTCTGAAAAATTCATTTTTTAAAACTTTTATTAAAAATTAATGATTAAACAGACACAATATTAATATCAAATATAAACTAATAAAATGTTACCAATATGGTAACCTAATTTAACTTTTAAACTTGACTTAATTAATAATTTAAGATAATTATTATAAATTATTAGATTGAATTAAATTTAATTAATTTAGTTTTAGTTTAAGAAATAAGTTGAATCATTATGTAAACTACATTTAATTGGTACAAGTGTAATATTCATACCATATGTATTTCGTCGTGATTTTTTAACCAAAATCTAAGAGGAGGTGTTTTCCTAAAAAATTGAAAATTAGGAGTTTTCTTTAGAATTTTAGAGATTAAGGAGTTTTTCAAAAGTTCGTTAAGCTATAAAGGAAGTTTATGTCTTTTACTCTATAATTTTTATTGGATCTCCTCATTTTATACAACGTTTTTTTTAAAAGTTACTCTTGGCATGGAATGATTTTTAAAGCTATAAAGGAAGTTTATATGTGCGATTGTAACACCATGATTTTTAAAAAGTTACTCTTGGCATGGAATGATGGATGTATGAACTGGTTTAGATTTATCAAAGCCAATTTAAAGAAGAAGATCTTTCGTATACTATTTTTGAGTCTGAAGAAGGCTAAGAGAAGTGGTGTGAGCTTCGATGCCAAGAGATTGATGAATTGGATCTAAGTCTTTTATAGAAAAGGCATATTTGAGATCATTGATAAGGTTTGTGATGAAGGTTGGTGAAGAATTGGTGACTAAAATATCATCAACATATACTAAGAGAAAGGTTATGAGAGAGCTAGTTTTATGAATGAAGAGAGAGGTATAATATTTTGAGGGTTTAAATTTGAGATCAAGAAGTTTTTGACTTAGGTGATGAAACCAAGCTTGAAGGGCTTGTTTAAGACCATATAACACTTTATGGAGTCCACAAACATAATGAGATGGTGTGGATATGTAAAGCTAGAAGGTTGAGACATATAAACAAGTTCCTGTAAGTAACCATGAAGAAAGGCATTATTAGCATCAAGTTGGTGAATAGGCCAATTATGAGACATTGCCAAGGTGGTGATGACGCAAATAGTTGTGGGACTAAAGGTGGCAGTATAATCAACACCTAGGGTTTGATGATAACCTTTGGCTATAAGATAAGCTTTGTAACACTCAAGGGAATCATTAGGATTTCGTTTAGTGTGAAAAACCCATTTATAGTCGACAATATTTGTGTTTGGTGTGGGAGGAACAAAAGTCCATGTGACATTGTGATGGAAAGCACTAAACTCATCAAGCATAGCTAGGCGTTAGTGAGCAAATTTGTTAACTTGAGTAAATGATGTGGGATCGAAAAGAGTATTTTAGGTGGTGAAAGTGTAAGTAAGGTAATCAGAAAAGTTATGAGGGGTACATGTATGATCTTGGGTACTTGTTATTATGGAATGAGGAGGGCGATGTGAAGTTGTTAGGAATGGGGGGAGAGAGTGCAAGGTAAAGGGTGAAGAGGTAAAGGTACAGAAATAGGAGAGGAGGAAGGTGAGGTGGAGGATGAGACAAGTAAATTCTTTTAGGAAAGAGATGTTCAATGAAGCAGACATGATGGGAAATGCAAAGCTTAAAGGTTATGAGACCAAAACATTGATAACCCTTATATTGGGAGGCATAACCAAGGAAAACACATTGTATAGACTTTGCTATAAGTTGGTCTATACGGGTGGAGGCCAAATAAGGAAAATAGGTACAACCAAATACCTAAATATAAGTAAGGTTAGGTTGAGTATAGTACAAGATTTCATGAGGCATGAAGAAGAAGGGTGAGACCAATTTCAATAATGTGACAAATTTTATGTTCAAGAAGAACATTTTGTTAGGGTGTATAGGGGCAAGAGATGTAAAGAGTGATACCATTGGAAAGAAGATAGTGAGTAAAGACACCTTTGGTGAGTTTAAGAGCTCCATGACATTGAAAAGTTGAGATTTTTAGTGGAGGTTTTAAAAGATTGAAAATGAAGCAAGGCATGAGTTTTGTGAGTTAGAGGAAAAATCCAAGTAAAATGACTTAAGTGATCCATAAAGATAATAAAATATCAATAACTAGAGTGCGAACAAGACGAGGGAAAGACCCCAAATATCATAATAAATTAGTTTTAAAGGTTTGACAAAAATTCATGAAGATATAGGAAATGAAAACAAATACTTTTACCTTGAAGACAGGAAGTACATGGATTGATGACATGTTTTAAAAGGCAAAATATGACCTCATCTAGATAATGTGGAGTGACATGGATGACCAAGGCGTTGATTGTACAAATTTATTAAGTTAAGGCAAATTTGAGTGTAATTGGATGTGTGAAGTGCATTGGAATCTTCATTGGATAGAGGTTGTTATGGATGGGCCCTGCAAGAAGTGGGATCTTGGATTTAAAGTTCTTCACAACGTAACTAGATGGATAATTCAATGATAGCAGAATTATTAGTGACAAATTTTGTAATAGATAAAAGATTAGAAGTGATGTGAGGAACAATAAATATATCACGAAGGTGAAGAGTATGAGAAAAGTGGGAAAGGTTAAGGTACCAGTAGATGAAATAGGAAGAGTGTGTCCATGACTGACAACGACTTGATTGGATCTTTCATATGTTATGACAGATTCTACGATATGAGAATGTGGAGTCATATGAGCAGTGACTCTAGTATCTGGTAATCATTCAATAACATTATTGGTGTTTAAGGAAGTTAGCACGATCGTGTTGGATATTTATGACAAAGAAGGATATGGTAATATTATTTGTCATGTGGCAAAATCCATTAGAGCAGTTTTGAGATTTAGAATACCAAAAATGACAATAAGCAATAATATTTCTTCATTTCCAACAAATTTGACATTGTATAGGTGGCCTGGTATTGAAATTAGGCTTAAGATAAGAGGAGTTATATTGGGTTTGGGTCTGGAATTAGGATTGGGCTGGAGTATAAAAAAAAAGGGGTTGAAATTGTTGGGTTTCATTAAATTGCAGAGGCCCAAAGTGATGTACATTAAGTGGGTTATTAAACTGCCCATTTAATTGTTCAACCCACATTTTTGGTGCTAGACGTGTTAGGGCTAGTAGATGGGTTTTGTCCTCTCCATACCCTATCACTGCCTCTGCCATGTGAGCCATAGGTGGAGTGATTGTTATTGGAGAAGGTAGCAAATGCAGAATCCAATTGAGGTGGCACATTGAAGGAGATCAATCGCTACTCATAGAGCAAAAGTTTTTCTCTAAGTTCTACAAAGGTAATGTTAGTGTTACGATTTTCTATTGTTGTGATAAATGACTTAAATTTTGCAAGTAATCTATTTAAGGTGAAGAGGATGAGGTTGTCATCTAAGATTGAATCTCCAATGGCAATAAGTTCTTCTACAGTTATGGACATAATATTGAGGTACTCGATAACAGTGCTAGAGCCTATTTTTATATTGTGGAGTTTCTGGCAGAGGAGAGATCACTAAGATGCTGACTGTTGCATGAAGTTGTCTTCAAGTCCTACCCAGAGATTGCGAGTCGTGGTATGTTTGAGTGCAAGTTGTGTAATTGAGCTAGAGAGTGATCCAGTAATGAAGCAGTAAACCAGTTCATCAGTTTTCTTCCATTAGATTTATTCAATGGATTAGGAGTCCGAGTTTTATCCTAGAGATGAAATGATCCCGTCAATTTAACCAAGGAGATATGAGTATTTGGTTTCTCCATACTGAGTAGTTCATAGAGTCTTGCAGTGTAGCTAAAAAATTGGTATTTGGTTGAATGGCAACGTAGGGAGATTGTTTTTTAACATGTTATATGTGAAATTGCTCTCTTATTGTGTTGAATCTACTAGTGTGTGGCTGTGTGGAAACTGCTAGTGTTTGGTGTGTGTTAAGTTTGAGTCTACTAGTGTTTAGCTGTGTTGTGCGTTCTGGGATTGGAATTAGCTACTAAGTTTAGGCTTTGGTATTTTTCTATGTATGTGCTGAGTTTTGCTGGACTGATGTATATAGTATGGTTTTACAAAATAATGGCTAGATGTTGAAAAAATTGAGAATAGGCTTCGATACCATGATAAAACAAGTAATACAAAAGAAGAATGTTATATTTTGCATTTTATTATCAACCGAGGAATGTTTGTTAATATACAACCTGAGGATGACTGGATATAGATAAATTGAATAAATGATAATAATAAATAAAATATACAACAAACTTGATTTAGGCATGTGAAAATAGTAATAAACTATAAAACATATTATGGTTGAGAATATGAGATGTTACTCACCATTCCCATCAACCGACTCATCATATGGATTGAGGATCCAATTTGCTCAGGCAACTAGGGAAATTTCCACCGTATACCCAAGCTCTTATTCTAAGATTACCATTCTGTCTAATCTCTAAAATAGAACCTTCCTTTTTCAATCTGAGGGTCTAATCTGCCTTCACTTTGGCATTCGCAAGCCTTTACCTAGTTTGTATATTCATGGTGGGGCTGTTGACATCTGTCCCTTGTCTGATTGTAATTTCTTATTTTTGGTTCAAATGAAATTCTCAATCACCAAAAAAGAATTCAATAATTTGGTTAAGCAAGAGCTAATTTCAGCCCCTTTATTTGATTAAGTACCATTCACATGATGTCTTTAAGAGGAAAATCTAGGAATTAGCTGATATACATATTCAATTGAGTGGACTTGCCAATGGGAACCATTTATTAACATAGCACTATAAAAATGTAAGGTTTTTATGCAATATACTGAGTTAATAGGGACTAAGCCTCTAGTCCTATTGGTGGCACTACTGCATCTTGGAGCAGCACAATTTTTGCTTGACCACCATACTCCTCTGGCAGGGCTTCTTCACCAATTTCTCTTAACATATCTTTTCTTTCTTCTTCACTTGTTACTATCACAATCTGCACAATCATCCAACATAAAATGCAAATCAAATGAAAAGCTAACTACACAACTAATTCAGCATAACTTCATAATTAATTAATCATGATTTAAACGCATCTAAATGTGGCACACTAACAGACTAATCATACTAAAAATATTGAGCGCAACATAAAGGCACATATCTTTTAAATCGTGATATTTAATATGTTCCTATCTTTTTCTTTAGTTTTTCCTGCTAAAGTAGAATGTAATTGGAAGTTTTTCGGCGCCAACTTTTTATTTCACATTTTTTTCATTTAAGTTCTAAACCCTTTTCTTTCCATGTTGAAGACAAAACCTTTTTTGAAAGTTAATATAATATATCAAGGTTTAGAACTCACATGAAAACATGTAAAAAGATTTAAAACCCAATTAAAAATAAAAATAACTATATTTTCTTGCAAAACCCATATGCATGAAAATATATTGTACATCTATAATCTCCTAAAACGTTTTGACCTTACGTTCATGCATAAAAACAATTGTATTAACTATTTCAAATAGGTCATATGTCTAAGGGTACTTCACACTTGCATAAGAGTTATAGACATTCAGCAAGTCAAACTTGCAATAACGCAACATCAATAATAAAAAAAATTGTAAATACACTATAATGCACTGGTGAATAAATATGTTTAAATAATAATAAGATAAAAGTTATTCAAGATTTAGATAAATTCTAAAAGAAATTAAAATTAAAAAAACATTTTTAAAATAGATATAAGCAATGATAAGAAATTATTAACATTATGCCATGCAAAATGATTATACATTTCTACAATTAACAAATATTTTAGTGTTTAATATCTTATAGGATTTTATAATTTCAAAATTTTATGTGTTTCATTGAATTCAATACCTTTATTTTTTTCAGTTGAGTTTTAAAATCTTGTTCAAGCCTAGTATAACAGCCCAAATGTCTTGAACTGATTAGACATAATGAAAAAATATTTGAAATTTAAATAAAAATATGAAAAAGGTTGAAGCTAAGCAGTATTTTACATTTAAAAATAAGAGAATGCAATTTTTCATATTAACTCCATTAGAGATTCATGAATAATTATGCTTTTATTCAACTTATTATAATATCTTAAATTGTTTTTCTCACTTTACTTTTCTATAGTATTATTAAGAAGGGTAAAAGATATAAACCTATCCCACAATTTAAAAAACTTTAGAAAAACTTCATAATCTTTAAAATTTTTTAAACAACTCCTTTTAGTTTTGGATTTTTTTAAAAAAAAACCCATTCTCTTATACTTTGATTAAAAAATAACGATAAAACACATGTAATATAAATATCAGACATAGACTAATCAAATAAGGTTTATATAACGATTCAACTTAGCTCTTAAACTCAAGTTAAACTAATTAAATCTAACTTAAACTAATAATTTATTATAATTATCTTAAATATTAATTTAAGTCACTTAATTAGTTTGAGTTAGATTTAAGAACTTAATTGCGTTACCATATGACATTTGATTAATTCATGTATGATATTCATGCTACATGTGTTTCATTGTAATTTTTTAAACCGAAGTCTAAGATAAAGAGTTTTTATGAAAAACTGAAAACTTAAAAAAATAAAAGATTTTTCTTAAAATTTTTAAACTACAAGAAAAATATGTCTTTTAGCCTATTAAGAATATTACAAAATAGTCAATAATTTTTCTAAAAAATTTATCACTAATTTGGTGGGACATTATGAACATATTATAACATCGCTTACTTTTATTTTATTTTTCTATTCAAGTCCTCTTATTATTTGAAAACTACGATGAGTCTCATAATTGAAGTTATTAGAGAACTTCGGTATAGATGACTCCAATACAATTGAAGTGGATAATCATTTCTTTGGTAATCTTGTAGGTTTAAATTTCCTATTTTACTTTAAATTCAATTCATCTATTAATTTTACTTTCACCATCTTTATTACAAATTTTAGAAAAGATGTTCTTATTAATCTTCCAAGTAATCACACTTTTCTATTCTAATTTTAAAATAATGGCTTTATAGTTTCATAACTCCTTTACAATTCATGAATTAATCGAGGTAGATGGTGAGAACTTGCTAAGTATTACATAACAAATATTCTTAATTAGGACCCACTTCCAACCATTCTTATGATCTGTAACAAGGAATTGGAAATCCAATAACAAAGATAGTTTTGCAAGGGTTAATCATAAAGATGCAAGAAAAGAAGGTTGTTCAAGATGAATTGTCAAGATTAATCACTTTCTACATATTGAAAATGGAATATGCCTAATACATGAAGAACAAGACTTGGAGAATGTCTAACAATTGGTCCATTTGTTTTGAGTTAAATAAAGCCCAATTTGCATAATTAAGATGTATTTAAGGGCTTAATTTTTTTGTTTATTATTATGCATGTTTTATTGTAATTGAGCTACAACTTACTTACTTATAAAGCCCAAACCATATTAGTATTATTTTATATTTGTTGTAAAGTTTCCTATTTGGGTTAAGACATATTATGGGATTAATTTTTAATCTGATTACGATTCTTTATAACATTAAGGATATAAATTGAAATAAGATATCTAGAGTCCTAGTTAAATTAGTATTAGTAGTTAGTTTTTGAATCCTTATTACACTTGCTGAGGAATGCTCCTTTAGGACTCCAATTTTCTTTCCCTTTTAGAATTTTAGTTCTTTTGGATCTTATACTTATAAAAGGCCAACTTGTTGATATTAATCAGGCATCATCATTATAGAAATCAAATTGAGAGTTTTCTTCACTTTTTTCTCTATGTTTTTTAACAAGAACTTAATATGATCTTATCAAGGTAACTTTTGGCAATCAAAATCCTTATAGCTTTGGTTCTAATCAGTGGTGGTTAGGGTCAAGTTTTCTTGCTTGATTTGAAGACGATCATAGGATTCTAATTTCTTTTTATCTAGGTTTTAGATTGTCTCTAGCCTAAGGTTCACATTATCTAGTATCAGAGCTTCGACTCTTCAAATCAGATGCTATCTATCCTTTTAGAGTTTGTTTTCTTTCTTATTTGTAATTGTGCTTTCATAATTTGTCTATCTAATTCTTTCTATCCTCAATTTCTTTTAGCATTCACTTTATGTATTCTCCTTCAATCAAAGTTATTTCATTTTCTTCTCTTTTGTTTTGAGTTATTCACATTGTATATACATAAAATAAAAAAAGACAATAAAAAGCAAAGAGAAAGGAAAAGAGAAAAAAGAAAAGAGAGAAAGAGAAAAAATGAAAGAAAAAGATTCTTATTTTTATTTCATCATCTTTATATTCTTATTGATTTTGTTAACCTATTCTTATTGTCAATTCATCTTAGTTACCCTTTTGTTAATTTCGCTTCCTTTGTTCTTTCATGTTAATCGTAATTTTCATCAACCAAAGTTATAAACCCTATTGTTGCTTGTTGTTTTGGCAAGACCTTTCATAGAGTTCTTAAAAGGACTCGTAAAGGAAAATTGAGTGGTGAAAAGGCAAGGGTAGTGAGAACATCACCAAGAAAGCCAAAATTCAGTGAAACATAAATGATTAAGTGATATAATCTCTACTGTAAACACATAAGGAAGTTGTAAAGAAAACCAATCTTTATTACCAATGTTTCTTTGTGGATTTAATCATGAGTAGTGGTTGAGATAATGTAGATTCCAATCTTAAATTGTTTATAAAGGCTATACAAGACCAATTCAAAGTTCTAAACATGAGGTTAGATAGTTTAGAGTCCCCACTGAGACCTAAAGCTCTAAGAAAAACATGTTTGAGGAGGAAGAGAAGGATTCTAATTATGATGAGACTCGCACTAGGAAGGGAAAAAGGGCTATTTCAAAATGAGATAACAATTTTGGAAGTAATAAGATAAAGATCCCTACCTTTAAAAGAAAGAATGATCCCGAACTATATTTAGAGTGGAAAAGGAGGGTAGAACATGTGTTTCGATTGTCATAATTACTCCGAAGAAAAGAAGTTTAAACTAGCAATAGTTAAGTTTATAAATTCTGCTAGTATTTGGTGGGTTCAATTTGTGATTAATAATCATAGGAAGAGAGAAAGAAGCAAATGGATTCAAATAGCAGAAGAGTGTGCAGTTTGAAGACCAAAGAAGCTTACCTAAATAAGCTGGCAGCTAAGAAAGAACCAATGAGTAGGAGTAGCCAAGAAAAAACTAGAGAGAAGGATGAGCACTTCTCTCTAGCCAATTTGTAATAAATTTAAGAATAAGAAAGATAATGCTAGTTAAATTACTATTAGTAGTTAGTGTTTGAATCCTTATTACACTTGATAAAGAATGTTCTTTCAAGACTAATTTTCCTAAAAGAATGTTCTTTCAAGACTAATTTTCTTTTCTTTTAGGATTCTGGTTCTTATAGATTTTATGCCCATAAAAGGATATCTTATTGATGTTTTCCTAAAAGAATGTTCTTTCAAGATTAATTTTCTTTTCTTTTAGGATTCTGGTTCTTATAGATTTTATGCCCATAAAAGGATATCTTATTGATGTGATTCATGCATCATCAATATAGAAATCAAATTAAGAGTTTTCTTCACTTTGTAAGAATTTCCTTTTTGTTCTTCAACAAGAACTTAATATGATAATACCAAGGCAATTTGTGGCAGACAAAATCCTTATAGCTTTGGTTCTAATTAGTATGTTTGGCTAGAGTCAAATTTCCTTGTTTGATTTGAAGGCTAAGTCCTTCTAATTCAGGTTTTTGGTGGTTTCTAGCTTAAGGTTCACATTAATTAAACAATAAAATGCTCTTAAATAGGAAAATTAAGGAACCATTTGGTTTCATTTTATTTTGTATTGTGGTTTTGAGTTTTGATTTCCTAACTTTTTTTTTTCTTTTAAATAAAAACTTGCTTAGTTGTTAAAATCATTATAATAACATTTTTATAATAATTAGATACAAAACTTTAAGAGATAAATTAATTTAATGAATGAATTAACTAATTTCATTTTAATTATTTATACAATATCTATTAGCAAATATTAATGATAAGTTCATTATATTTTATTAAAAATAAATCATCATATAAGTTAAAAATATGTAAACTAATATTTATTTATTAAGATACTTCTTACCAATGTTAATATTTAGAATTAAATATTTATATTTTAAAATTTTATTTCATTAATATTTATTTTAAAACTTTTCAATTTTATATTTTTAGAGATATTTTAGGTATAAGAATATTTAATAAACTATTATTAATTTTAAAATACTTTTATTTAAAATTTTAAATTAATTATAATAATTATAATATATTACATAACTTGTATTAGCAATTAATATTAAATAATTAAATAGTATATATTTAGCTAATAATAAAATTAGAATAAATACTAATTTGTGTAGGTTTTATAAATTGTTCAAAGAGCTAGAAATCAAAACAAAAAACATAAACTATAAATTTAACAAATTAATTTTTTATTAAATTCGAAATGAATTATTACTATATTTTTAACTTTAGGAAGATTTATATTTTTAACTTTAGGAAGATTTCAACAGTAAAACGTAAATTCTGTTTAAAAAAATTATGATAAATATGAAGCTTGATTAATAAAAGATTTGATTATTCTCTTTCCAAAACTTATGATCAAAATTTTGAAAAATGAATTAAATTAGATAAAGTTAGAGAAGAGGATAATTGAAAACCTAGTAATCCTTTGAAGCATCCATGTTGTACGACTGGTAAAATATCATAAAGATGCATAAAAGTGGGTGTAATTGCAAAAATTAATGCATCTAAAAGAACACAAGTGATTTTGTGTTCTTAGCTCAAGTGGATTTTAAAGAAGCAAGACATACCTTTTCTAGTGTTGCCTTTTCAAGGAAGCGAGAAACCATTTTCCAAACACTCACAAAGAAACGTGGCATGTTTAAAACAAATAACTTGCCTAGACGCTCAGGATAGTATGCCTGAATGACCACAACCATGAAAGTGCATCAATAACTAGCTTGAAGCTGGGAGGCTACAACACAAAGTTATCATAAATACATCGTTCTGATTCTAATCCACTGTTAAAAAATTTTGAAAGAAGAAACAGATACTCGCTAATGCCTTTTCTTCTTAACTAACATAATTTTAGACAATAAATCATCATAATTGGGAAAGGAAGAATATTTTCATTTTAAGATGCCCTTTTCCTTTTTCTTTTTCTTTCACCAACTACAAAAGTTGCAATATTTTGTAACTATTTTATTGTGCAAAATAAAATTGTAATAGTATACTAAATTTTATTGCAGTTGAAAGAATACCTGCAAAAATTGGAAACCGGTGATTAAGCCACGAACATCAACGTTTTTATATGTAATTTGATGAAGATCAAGAATGGCAATTAACTTCTCATTGCCTATTTCTCTTCCTTTAATTGCACTGAAACATGGAAATATGTTGCAATGGTGGTTTATTGTATTAACTGATCACTCTATTCAAAGATCAAGAAAATAACCACACCAAAGGAAATCAAGCAAATAACCACACCAAAGGAAAAAGTATAAGTGAAGAATTTACATGTTGACTGTTCCAAGTTGAAATCTCAACAATCAACCAGTTGGGATTAAATACATTTAAAAAAGCCAAAAGAAAATTAGAAGTATTGCCAAGTGCTACTATGAATAAATGTAATCTCCTTCTGAACCATTAAGCAACTGAAAAACTCTAGATGCTCTCTAGGTTCCTCTAGTCTTGACTCTGTCCACAATGGTAAGGATACAAGTATATTTTAGATTTTTTAAAACTGCAAAGCAATTAGAATAAAATATAAACAAAGATCTCAGTTTCATCACTTAGAATAATCACAAGATCTGCTTCAATGTCTAGAGTTAACAGATTCATATATGATGTGATTTGAGCTTGCAGTTTAATGCTACAACTATAGATATCATTTTAACATTTTATAAGTCAAAATCTCAGACCTCGTTCCTCATTTGTTAACAAAAACTATACCTTGCAATGGTCTTGTCAAGCAGATGAACCACAAACTCTGCAAAGAAAACAAAAACAAATCAAACCAATTTCTTACTTCTTGGTAATGACTGAGATAATGAAACAAGGGAACGATCCTGGTGATAGCATTTCATTAGTTTGCACCAAGTCCTTGCACAACCACAAAGTAGAGAATGCTGAAGCCCTTAATATCCTAATAATTGCTAGCTCATTATCACTGCCCTCAAATTCATCAAATCGATAATATACTGATGCAACTCAGCCTGGTTTATAAGAAATGTGGTATATATCCCAAAACGGAAACATGTACAACTACTAACCAAACAAAGTATTCCAAGAAACACGGGCTTCCCGTAAAAATGTGCAGATAGAGCTGTCTACACCATACCATGTAATTACAAATAGTAGGAGACACAATCATGGTTTAGTAGTCCAAGTCAGTTTATCTGAAAAAGGAACAAGAATTTTACTGTTGGAAACAAAATTTTAATACAAGTAAATTATCATGTATGCCTCAACATACCCCTGGCTATGACCAATTCCTTCTGATGAAACAAGAAGAATAGTACAGTGTAAACCACCTTAATCTTCAACCAGGCAAGAAAAAGTCGATGCTACAATTAATGTATCCTTAATGTAGACAAGTGCAGTTAGGATTAGCAGAAACTATTGGATTCTTTTTTCTTTTCTTCGGTCACCGGCCAACCCCATCGACTTTTATAGTAAAATCAAGAAAACGCTTTTAAATAAAGGGAACTTTGACTATTTTCATAGCGAACTGGCCTACATCGGAAAAATATTTTTTAAGCCCCAACAATGTCGGCCCACCAAAAGAAGTGAATCGCTCCAAATATTGGATTCGACTACCCACCTCAATGTCAAAAAGACTCTCGCGCATTTCATATGCACAATAAATGCGACAAATCTAGATCGGATGGTATCGTTGCACCCACCAAATCATAGACCAACTTGTTTGAAACGAAGGCCAAACAACATGGACGAACATTAACAGATCAGTTTATGACAGAAACAATGTAATTGACTGAATTGTGGTACTTACTCTTGAATTGGAGTTGATCCTTGGAGGGAGTATGCTTTCTTACTTTGACGATTAGTAATGGATGTCCATCCTTTGATAAACCTTGCAAAAATATCTTTCTCGAATCCAGTTCATCTTGGACTTCACAGTCTGGGAAAAACCCATTCGGAACAAAAGTAGACCTCCAATTATGCCATTGTACGAACATTTTTGCCGCCTTCTCTGGGTTCATTGACCTTGCAAACAAGAACCTCAACAATGTTGGGTCTCCATATTTCTACGTTAAGGAAAAATCCAAACCAATAAGTTATGTGAACCCAACAGAACTCACACACAACAAACATACAACCGGTATAGGAAACCAAAAGTAAATCACAGACCTTTCAACGAATTGATTGTGTAAATGAGTATTCTTAATTACAAATTGAAAACAGAAAAGAACGGTTTAAGAAAAAGTGCATACCTCAGTAGAACAACCACTCGTCTCAACTGATTTCCTCATCTGTGTAATTGCAATTTCATTGGTTTCATCCATTTGGTGCTGCTGCTGCGAGGATGATGAAATGCCTTACTTTTTGTTTAAACTGACTAAAAAAGAGTGGTGTACAAGGTCTTCAACACCCGCAGTCTGTTGAAGACTTTTTATAGCTCAAAACTTCAAAGTCTTAGAACGTTACGTCACACACCCACTGTCCAGGAGGAAGAGAGAGACAGACTTGGTGGAAAAAAATAAAGAAATGCACGTGTCAGCGAGTCTTTGGTCTATAATTAATTCAGGAAGTAGGGTTGGCAGGATTTGAAAAAATAAAAACAGGTTCAAATTCAGTAAGAATAAGAATTTCAATATGACTTTTATTAAATTTTTCTTAATCTACTGACTTTTAATTTAGTTTTAAATTAATTTGTGATGATTAATTTTTTTAAAAAAAATAACGTGCGCTTGATACATTAGATTATATTAAAATTGAATTGAAATTGAACTTATTTATTTTTAAGTTGTTGTTTTCTGACTTTAAACAAGCGGCGAATGTAAGAAACTTTGTAAAAGTAGAGTTCAAGGTCCATTGGTCAATTGGACTTTGCAAACCCTTAAAATAATGACTTAGAGAAATATATATATATATATATATATAGTTATGTTACGTCATCCTACGCCTAGAAAAACTTGGAAAAACTTAAAATAGGTTAATCTTTCAAAAAGAGTTTATGAACTATCTATCTTTCACGATCAATTATTGCAAAATTAAATGGTTTAAGAACAATTCTTACTAAAAATTAAACCACTTTTCATTAAGTAAAATATAATTTTAGCTTCTAAACATATATAAAACTATTAAACCGGAACATTTCTTAATATGATAACTTGACAATCTCATCTTCATTAATAATTTTGTATCCTCATCCTAAAGTTTCGTTTACAAATTAATTAAGAATATCGTTGAGAGCTCCAGAAGCAACAAGTTTTACAATTCAATGTTTCAAGAAATAAAGAAAAGAGAAGAATTGAGATAATCTGTAGGGATGGCAACTTTTGCACAACCCAGCTCACTTAACCAAAAGTCAATAGACCCAATCAAATTGACCAAGTTTTGGACTAAGTTTGAGCTTAAGCTTAAATGGTTTGACTTGAGGTTTAAAAATTTTGAAGTAAAAGGATATAGTTTTAATTAAAATGACGTTATTTTAAAAACTTAAATTAAAAATATTTTAAATTAATTAGGCTTAGCTAAGATCTTATTTGATTTTGAGTCATCTAAGCCTAATCGATTTTAAGCTCGAACTATGAGCCTCATTTTTGACCTAGTTTTGAATCCAAGCCGTGCATGAACTCAAAATTTTGGCCCGAGTCTGACATAGATTATTGCCTCTTTTAATCATCC
>JAOQMM010000003.1:10625410-10637931 GCA_027563515.1 Erythroxylum platyclados | reverse complement strand
ATAATCATTGAGCCTTACGCTTTAAAGCTTGAGCTTGGGCTTGGGCTTGGCCTTTAGGTCTTAAAAAGCCTCACTATATAAGGATATGAGAGTAGGCTTTAAGTAAGAGGAATTCATTTTGTTGTAAAAAGCTCTTACAAAACCGAAATCACTCTCTTCCTTCTCTCTACTCACTTAGCCCTTTTTGTCCTCCCTTTTAAGTGATAAAAGAGGAGGCTATAAGGGGTGCTAGCACACCAAGTTTGATTGTTCAGTCTCGTGGGTGTGGATACCGGTCGAGGCGCCGCATTTGACGGGTTTTTCCGAAACTACTCGTATATCTGTGGCTGCAACAAGGAGAAAAGGAAAACCGAACAAGGATCTGATTTCATCTCACAAGGATCTTGAGCTTCGGATTTGCTTACATAGGTAAGTGTTACTGCATGTTAGAAAATTTGGAAAAACTCTTCGTATAGTTCATGATCACTTTGTACTCTTTCATACACTTATAGCATGGTTCTTTGATTTCTAAGGTTGCGGCTGCAGTTGCCGAGTTTCTTATTGTCACATATGTGACAATTCTTTTATTAGTGGTAATGAAATAGTAACTAACGTGTACAAATAATGTAACAATTGTGAAACATTGACAAAATGAACAAGCTTAATTTCTTAGTTAGCTCGAATACTTGCAAAGTTTGCTGCACTCTGTTTTCCTTTCCAAAATTCAGTGCATCTGGAGTTGTCAAATATAGCTATTGGTGTACAGTGTGCTACAAGTATTATAACTTTTGCATGTAGCAAAGTGCTGCTGTTAAGATGCCACAGATTTGCTTGAAAGCTGTGTCTTCATATTCATTCATTAAATGGTGATGGTGAGCAAATCAAGCGTACATCTTTGTTGAACCCCTATTCATGAATCTGCTTCACATTCCAAGTCGATCACCTATCTCTGAGGATGGTGATTGTATCTCTGCTTGGCGTACATCTTTGTTGAACCCCTATTCATGAATCTGCTTCACATTCCAAGTCGATCACCTATCTCTGAGGATGGTGATTGTATCTCTGCTTGGGAAGACTAGTTCACACGTTGGAATTAACTTTGCTTTAAGGCTGCAGCAGTTTAAACAAATGCAACAGCAGCATCGGATGCGTGTTAACTATTGCTTGTATTGTCGGATATTTCCAGTTGCTGCTGTTGTTAATAAAACTATAATAATAAAGATCGCAACAATTCCACGCTTGCAAGATTTTTAATGCTGCTATTATTAATATGGCATCAAAAGTAACTGCTAATGATGCAATTAAAGTTGCTTTACCATGAGCTAACCCAACACGTGCAGTTTCACAAATCGCAACATATACATGCCTCAAAAGACGAGAGCCAATTCTAACATGAAAGCCTTAAAGATTCCCCAACAAGCAGTGGTACGATATTCCCTTCCTTGCACACTTTTACTCATTTCAACAGGGAAAAGAAAAAAGAAAAAAGAGGAACGAAAGAAGAGTTACATATGCAGATAGAAAAAAGTTGCAACATAAGAAACTGAGGCATCATTTATACAAACATTCTAGCTTCTTCACAAAGCATATATATTCTTCTCCATATCTGAGTTGTAGTCATCAAGATCAGATATATTTGCTGAGTACACAGACCATGAGAAAGACTTGCTCCCACTAGCCCTTTTAATACGTCTCTGGTCTCTGAAAACACCAAAATGTTGTCGGAAGACAAAGTAGCACATACTTGCAAGTGTTCCAACAAGAATTGGAGTTCCCAATAAGGTAATAGTTACAGCCATCCACGTATGATTTCCCACAACAACAAAGGCTATAGATAGGAAGGCCCCACAAGTGCAAGCACATGCTGCCCACATCAGTTTGTTAACGACAGAAACAACCTGCTTCTGGGCCCTAGTGTCCCAGGCCACCAAAGTGATCTGAACCACGACAACAGCAAGTGATATGAAGAGAGATGTTGCATTTAAAAGGCAAAAAACTCGAAAACCAATATTATCTGCTATGTTGGCCTTCCCTTCTTCAGCTCCACTCGTTATATATTGCCCAGGCAAGTTGAATATGGCAATGAATGCAATCGAGGCAAAAAGCACAGCAACAACTGTGACAGAGTTAGTGGTGTTCTGCACAGCTTCTCTGTGAAGTTTTCTTAGCTCTTTTGCAATACCAGAAACTCGTCGATTAGTTCTTTCATTTTGTATCAGTTGTGAATGCACTTCGTGCTTTATATCGCTTACAGTCCTCTTAAGTTCCATTGTTTCATCTAACTGACCAACATGCCTAGCATGCTTGGCACCAGCCTCTGTCAGAGCTTCCTTGATTTCTAAGGCAGATTCCCCATACTGGAGTTTATCTGCCAAATCCATTGCAGTTTCGCGTTGATTATTGATAGCATTGATATCGAGGGATGTGTAGCTTAGTAAAAGGCTTACAATCTGGCAAAAAGAATTATGTGTATAAGTATATGATGTGACTATTATTCATGCAGCTATATTCAACATGCTATTTTTCTGCTGTGCTTTTTTAGATTCCCCAGTTAAAGGACTATAGTACAGAATAAAAAGACAATACAAGTAACATATGGGGAAAGATGCGAATTATCTTGCTCAGTTACAAAGATGACAAACCTTTTCATCCCACCAGATGCAACTGATCTCATTATAGACTATATGCTTTCACGTAAACCCTAATAGGTAGTATGATAAAACAAACAAGACGACTCCAAAAGTAGTTTGAAGGAAAAACTGAGGTCCTAGAAGAAACTAAGAAGACAAAGACAGTATAATGTTTCAGTAATTACAGAATCAATCTCATAGTTTCACCACTTAATAAACTGCATGCGTAGGTTAATGAAAGATAATATATTAGACAAATTTTCATACTTCATGTTAAATTGAAAATCAATACTAGAGGTACCTGTGCACGAGATTTCCTTGTAGCAATATGTACAGCTGTGTTACCCTTCTTGTCACGCTCATTCAGAATTGAACAGTCTGCAAGTAATATCTCCTCCACTACAGCTGTGCTCTGACCCTTTGCAGCCATGTGGAGTGCTGTTTGAACTTTCTTATCTTTGATGCAGACAATTCCTGGATCACGATTTATAAGTGCTTTCACTATACGAAGAAGGCCATACCTAGCAGCAGTGTGCAATGCTGTTTTCCCATTTTTGCGCACTATCCTTAATGAGCTGATATCGACATCCAAGATGGCATTGACCACATCCAGATGATCCTGAACAGCTGCTGAATATAGGGGGCTAGTGTTTGAAGAGTTGCACGACTTGCACAGCTCAGGCCAAACAGCCAAAAGTTCCTTTATGATACCTGAAAATAAACAGTCAATGTTATAACCTGTCAAATAACTTCAAATCTAAGCTACAAGGATGAAGATGCAGAACACCTCACTTCCCTCTAATATTATGCAAGTAATTGCGGTATACTCTATTGGAAAGCAGAGAAAATTCAAGATATTAACAAAGCTGGTGATTCAGTACATATTAGAATCCACAATTTCTGACAGCATGTAAGTTTTAAGTTTTCCTATGGAAGTTACTGGTTTAATGGACCTGAAACCTTATAAGAAAACATTCCATCTCATCAACATTTTTACATTATATTGCCAAATAAAGAAACAAATTATAACCATGCATTTATTAGAAAAATACTGTTGACTATATTACTACATGATTCAAAGTTATCAGGGAACAAAAGCTCATAGTTGGTAACCAGTTCTGCTCCAAGTAGGACAAATTGAAGTTCGAAAATACATATTCCCATAAGGCCCTATAAACATCAAATTTCCGTTCTAGCGTTAAATTTACAATTAGTTCCAGTCACAAAAGAAACTTAGAAACAAACAAATTCCTGGAATCCATTTGAAATGCACAATTTAGAACACAATTGGACAAAAAAATCGAACAATTTGACATCTACATAATCGAAGTCATACCCAGGTGACCCTTCTTAGCTGCAACATGGAAGGGGTCCATATCAGACTTGGCCCTGATCTTGACGGCCTCAACATCACAAAACTTGATCAAATAACTGAAGATCGATTCCAAGTTACTCTCTGCAGCTATATACAACGCGGTCTCGCCAGCATCGTTCTGCAGGGCCAAGAGATCAGATACTGAAGAAAACCCATCAGGAGTCTCATCTTTAGTAAGTTTCTCCACGATCTGTTTCAAAGAATGAAGGTCCCCTGATCGCACAGCAGAGAAAAACGATTGGTGGGTAATGAAGCGGAGCGACTTTGATGACTCCATAAGAAAGATCAGATCTTTTTCATTTCCAGTTTAGCTTTTAGCTCGCAACAAAACATAAAAACACAAGAACGGAGAAAGCCTCTTGGGTTTAACTTTGGTTTCTCTCAATCTCCCTTTCTGTGTAGTTCAGCAGATAGAGAACCAGCTGTGAATATCGATTACTGACCTCTTTGTATTGCAAAAAAGATTCTTCTGTTTAATTTAAAGTTCTTTCTTTCTATCAATATCTTATGGAAGAGGAGCAAGCCACCTGTACATCTAATTAAATTCATCAACCTAAATGGAAAACTGAAAAGTTGGAACTATAATTCGTTTTCTTTTTTTAATGATAGTGGAGAAAGAGGTACTGTTCAGAGTGGTGGCAATTTAGATTTGATCGATTGACAAGCATATGCATATCATAATAACGCGGATAGTGGGGAGAGCGGTACTGTCCAGACTCCAGAGTAGGGGTAATTTATGTTTAATTGATTGACGACCATATGACAATAATGTAGTCAGTCAACTAACATCGGACTTTATAAGACTTAAGGGTAAAAGATACCTTTGCTTTCTTCATTTTTAAAACTTTTTAGGCTATTTAAAAATTTTGATAAGTCTCCTCTATTTTTAAAAAATTATAATATTATTTTATTTGTTAAATAGCATTTAAATATATAACAATCACGTAGTATAAATTTTATTATAAAATTAAAAAAATAAATTTAATAAATTTCCTAAAAAATTAAAATAAATAGTTTCGCATTAAATAAAAAATTGAAAATCTTGAATCTTTACATCTTTTTATGAATGTTAGTTAAGGTTGACAATAAGATGAGCAGAATTTGAGCTCGCCCATATTCAAACATGGCTTAAAATTATGTGTTTAAGTCGGACTTGATTAAATGTATTTTTATTTTAGAAATTAAAATAACGTTCTATTATCCCAAACGATGTTGTTTTATATGAAATATATAGGCTTTGAATTTGATGTCTAAATTAGTGTTGGTATAGGGAATAAGAAAGTCTAGAATTTAGAGAGAAGCATGACACCCCGCTATAAACAACCCCTCTAGAATGCGTGTAATTTTTGTAGAGGTGTTATATTGTACAATTTGGGGGTAACATGTTGATAGCTCCTCCATGTTTAGCTCAAAGTTTTAAAATTAATTGAAGTTGCTATATCATAAGTATATGGCTCGTATAAAATAGTATAGCAAGGTATCGTTCCCCTTAAAGATTGGTTAGTCACCATGTCATTCAAATTGGTTTTTGTTTGAATAAACCAAATAATAAGAAATTGAAATTGCAAAAATTCACAATTTAAAGACTTGCAAACACACTTCAAAATGGCACAAAAATAAGAACACAATTTTGGTTTAAAGAATCAAATTATAAAGGTTAGGTCATTCTCTCCATACCATATAATCCCTCACTTTGGTAATGTAATCATGCTTACTCTTAAGCATTCTAATGTATTGGCCCTTTTTCTATCAATACTCAAACCAATTAAGCTCTAACGATTAAAATTCGGTAAGTGATCTCTCAACTTACACACTTTACTTAACCATTAAGTGGATGTTGATGCGTGTCGAATGTACCACAAAATAAACCTAACTCTATGTAACTAATTTTATATCAGTGGCGAGTAGGGATCGTATCCACAAAGAATGTATGTAAAGCTTTTGTAATGAGAAGAATTGATATTTAGGATCTGGGGGGCGGGATTGGTTTGATGTCATTAAGAAAACAAAGTAAAGTTAAACCAATGAAAGCAAATTAAAGAAAACAGTAAAAAATGATGGAAGTGATGAATGTATTTAGAATCCGGTTCTCGTTTCAATCTCAGCCTACACATAATTAAATATACGTCATTGTCATATTGTTTTTACACCTCTCTAAGCACCTATTGATCGTAGATTAACAACAAGCTCTGTTAACCCCGGTTTTTCCTTATATTGCGTTTAATCAAAATAAGCTCTTTAATTAAACTTAGCTATCATTCAACCTAAAACAAGCTCTCTAGATTTAGTTAGACAACCGCATTACAAATAAGAAAAATAGATCAATCTAGGCAACAACTACACAAGCTTGGGTTATTTAAACTATGTTACGTTATCCCTAATGATTCAACATCATTAGTTTACATAAATGAATCCAAAACATAATTATTACGTATTATATTTGAGATTCTAGGAATGGGTTCATACATAAATAATTAAACGATAACGAGACTATTAATTATCCATACATGACTACCCAAATCAATAGACATAGAATAATATAAATAACCCTAAAGAGAGTGAGATTTATAATACATAATGACAATATGCCCAAATGTGGTGCTTGACTTCGATTTCACCCTTGAACCGAAAGAAGAAAGCTTAGCCCTCCGTAGGTCTCTAAAGAGTAAGTGTTCTGTTCCTTCACGAAGTCCCAAAACGATTCATACCCCTCTAAACCGCTCAAATGTTGCTTTACATAAACTAGGGTTTTGGAAAGATGCACGGTTTGGTGTATGGTCGTGCATCCAACTATGTAAACCAAAAAAAGAAGATTTCGTTAAGATTCATGGTTAGATACACAGCTATGTATCCAACCGTGTATGTCAAAAATGCTTCTCACGAATTCATACATGATCCTGTAAGCATATACACATTTGTGCATCTTCTAGGTCATCTTGAAAACTTCATTTTCTCGCATTTTCTTGTCCCATATGCACCCTAATCCATTTCCTTCTTATTCCATAAGGGCAATTGAGTTTGAACATCAAGATATTGGCTCAAGGAATGTTCTTTTAACCCATTTTAGTTCTTGTGCTTCAAACTTGTACCTAATACCAAATATAAACTAAAATGAGTATCTTAAGCATTTCACAACAATAATCACTAAGTATTAAGAAGCGAATGTATAAATAATTAAGCACACATCAGTGGATATGAAATAATATATTGGATAGCCATTAAAACACCAAGATCTCTCTTTAAGTGTCATGTTAGCTTGATTTGTTAAGTATTTTCAAGGCTGCCTACTCTCATGGTACATCCAAACTAATTTCATAACTCCATTTCTCACTGTAAGAAAGGCATATCAAGTCCACACATCATAAGCATTAAAGCAAACCATACATTAAACCAAAGTGAGTTCTTACATAATTATGGTAAGAACAAAACTAAAATCTACTTAGAAATCTATTACAATCATCAACAACATCCTCACAACAAGTCCATACATGTTCTCCATACAATAACTAAACAAAAACAAATAAGAGAAGAGAGAATAGAAGGCTTATGGGTTGAAGAACAAAGTCGGATCTTAGTGTGACATCTTTGAGATCTTTTGAAATCACTTGATTCTCCTTGAAAATCCACCCAAAAATGTGTCTGTCTTCCTCCTTTTGGTGTACTACACGACCCTCTTCCTTTTCTAGGGTTTAAAATGGGGTTTTATATCCCTTTGGGTGCTTAAACTTACTTAGGATGCAAGTGGAGCAAGCTGGAATTGTCAGTTGGAAAGCTGGAAAATTCCAGCTTCTACCTGGGTCACGATAATGACTAACAAGTCACAATCGTGACCTGTTGTTTTCTAGCCTTATTTTCTTCTTTTGTTTTTCCTTTGATACCTACAATAAGTCTACGTGTAAGCAAGTTGATAATCAACACAAATAAGGTCTAAATCCTGCCCAAACATTGACATCTAACCATGAAAAATATACGTACATCAAAACACATGAAAACTATGCAAAACCTAAGCTTAAAAACCTTCATTTATTACCTAACATGCAAGTTATCATATACAATCACAGACACATGCAAGTTATATGAAAATAACACAAAAACTAGGCTAAAAATCCTAGTATGTATACTAAACATACATATTATCAGATAACATGACTTAGACAATCCTATAACAAATACCACTTATCAACTCCCCTAAACTTACAATTTTGCTTGTCCTCAAGCAAAATCAAACACAAAACAACATAATGCACACAAATTCACACAAGCATGCACACATGCAACATAAAAATTAATGGTTCACTGGCCTCAACATTATGGAATTAACTTGGTATTAAACAACAATTATTCAACAAGTTCCAATATATCAACCAATTCCATCATATTTAAGCACTTTCATATAAACATATATATCAATCAAGATATAAACAACTTAGTATTACACTTATGAGACTTACAAACATACATTTACTATTATCGATTAATTAAAAAGGTTAACTATCACTAATCATCCTCCCATGAAAATTATTGCTATTTTTTCAAGATCTGTAGGTTTTTATTCACACACGTCACTTTTTCAAGTTTTTAACGCTAACCTAGTCTTTTGACGCAAAGACAAACAATTTATGGCAAATAACCCCGATTACTCAACTAGGTTGCGTTTTTTATTCAACTTGGTTGGAGAGTCATTTTAGCCTTTTGATGCGAAAACAAACATTTGTGATGGATGTCCTCGATTACTCAGCTATGTCACTGCTCACAACTAGCTACTAGCTATATTCTTAACTGTACAGGTTAGCGGAATAGTTATTTATTCAAAACACGCACATTTTTTATTTTTTTACTTTTTGACATTTTTAACCTACCTGATTTCTTTATAGACAATTATTTACATGAAAGGTAAGTAGGATTAGTTACCTATTTAAATGACTTCCAATGATAAACACATGCAAGTGAGTGACATAAAATGTAAAACTAAGTGTCATATCCTAATTAACATACATATTTATATTAAAGACACTTAACACATAACTTCCTAAGCTAATATATTTTCACAAGTTAAACAATTTTGATCAAAAGTAAGTTAATTCTCATTAAAATTTATCCATTACCCATTCACACAGTCAAGCATATGCAAACTAGATGAGAAAATAAAGAATTTAGAAAAATCATGCAAAAAAATGCACATTACACAAACATGGAGAGTCATATATACAAGCAAAATGCAACAAGTCTTATATACAAGCAACATTCAATGAGTCATATATATAAGCAACATGTAATGCAAATGCAATTGTATACCACTCCCCTACACGTGAATGACACATTGTCCTTATTGTGTGAAAGTGACATGCAATGGGACAACTAAACACATAACACAAATAGCAAACACAAATAAAATAAATAAAAAGTAAAGGCAAGAGAATGCTTATGGAGATTGTGGTGGCGAAGGTGTCGGGAAGAGCACGTGTATTCCTTGAAGTTCAAAAAATTTGAGTATTTTCTTGGTCTAATAATGTTGATAGTGTTGCATCTTCGCCAACCGTGCCTTAATCTCTCTTTTCTGTAACAAGTAAAAAAAAAACTCAGAAAATGTTAATTAAGCAAAACACACAAACATAAACGGAGTAAATGTTTATATAAACCAATACTAGGTTTAAAGTCACTAGCGGGACTTCTTCATCATGATCGGATTACTTGAGGGGGGAGAGGGAAAACACTTCCCGATCTTGGGGCAAATGTCCTCCGAAATAAGGCTTACGCTAGTGGCCATTGATCTTGAATGTCTCTCCTTTGTCATTGTTCAACTTTAATGCAACATGTGAGAAAACTTTAGTGACTTGAAATGGGCCACTCTATGTTGATTTCAGCTTAATAGGAAATAATCAAAGGCAAGAGTTGAACAATAAAAGCATATCTCTGACCTTGAACTCCTTTTTCAAATGAACATCATGCCATTTTTTGGTTCCTTTCCTTATACAGTTTGACATTCTCATAGGCGTGCAATCTCAGCTCCTCCAATTCATTCAGCTGCAGTAATGCTTTTAAGTTAAAGTTCAACTCTTTGATTGCACAATACACCTTGTGCTCTATCTCCACTGCTAAATGAAAAGCCTTTCCATAAACTAATCAGTAGGTTATGGTGCCAATGGTTATCTTGAAGGCTGTCCGGTAGGCCCAAACTACATCATCTAGCTTGGTTGCCCAATCTTTTCTTGAATTGTTGACAATCTTCTTTAAGATTTGTTCAGCTCTCTATTCACCACTTCTACTTACTTATTTAGGGGTGGTAAGGCATTGCAACTCGTTGTTGCACCCCATATCTTTTCAACAGAGCCTCAAATGGTTTGTTAGAGAAATGCGTGCCTCTGTCACTAATTATAACCCTTGGCACTCCAAAGTTATTATATGTTCGATTAATAAATCTTTGAACTACTTGGCCATCATTTGATAGAATTGCCATAACTTTGGCCCATTTTGATACATGGTCAACACCCACCAGGAAATAAGTATTTTTGAATGAATAAGAAACAGACCCAGAAAGTCTAACCCCAAACATCAAAGATTTCAACTTCCAAGATTGTCGACAGTGGCATCTCATCTCCTTTAGAAATGTTCTCGACTCTCTGGCATCTGTCACAGCTTTTCACAAATTCCTATGCATCCTAGAACAATGTTGGCTAAAATAATCTGCACTCTAACACTCTCGCGGCTGTCTTATTGGCCTCATAATATCCTGCATACAAAGAACTATGACAGTGAATTAAAACAACACGAAATTCATTATCTAGAACAAATCGCCTAATTAATCCATCAGCACAATGTTTTATCAAAATTGTTTCCTCCCATATATATTGTGCACAATTATATAAAAATCTCTTTCTTTGCTGGTAAGAAAAAAGAGGCTGAAGGATACGACCTATGATGTAGTTCGTGATATCTGCGAACTATAAAATACTTGATTCATTTACTGAGAATAACATCTCATCGGGGAATTGTTCATTGATTTCTACTTGTGGGTGCAACTCCCCTCCTTCTAACTTTGATAGGTGATCAACTACCATGTTTTCTGCTCCTTTTTTACCCTTAATCTCAATATCAAATTCTTGTAGGAGTAGGATCCATCGGATCAACTGGGGTTTCACATCCTTCTTGGAAAAAGATACCTCAATGCTATGTGACTTGTAAACACATCAACCTTCGAATCCAGTAAGTAAGAACAACACTTTTCATATGCAAAAACTACAACTAATAGTTCTTTTTCTGTGGTTGTATAGTTAAGTTGAGATCTTGTTAAAGTCCTGCTAGCATAGTAGATGGCATGCAACTTTTTGTCCTTATGTTGTTGGCATCACACATCAATTCAAATGGTAAACTCTAGTCTAGCGATTATAAAATAAGTGCTAAAGTCAATGCACCCTTTAACTTGTCAAAAGCAAGTAAACAATCATTATCAAAAACAAAAGGTACATCTTTTACTAATAAATAAGTAAGGGGTTTGGCAATTAATGAAAAATCCTTCATAAATTGTCAATAGAATCTGGCATGCTCCAAAAATGCTCTGACTCCTTGGACATTGCTTGATAGTGGAAGCTTATTGGTGACTTTAATCTTCGCTTTTATCCACTTCAATATCATATCAGGATATCTTATATCCCAACACAGCTCCTTCCTCAACCATAAAGTGGCATTTCTCCCAATTTAAGACTAAATGTGACTCTTCACACCGTCGGAGAACTTTGTCTAAATTTGTCAAACACTGCTTGAAAGAATCTCCAAATATTGAAAAATCATCCATAAATACTTCCAAAAAATCCTCAATTATGTCTGCAAAAATTGCCATCATTCATCACTGAAATGTAGCTAGTGCATTACAAAGTTCGAATATGTCAATATGCAAATCAAACATCTAATTCGTAGGCTAGATAATATGAGAATGGTAATTAATAATACTTACTATCTTCGTGGGATCGACTCATACTTGCTTATGCTAAATATAACTACATCGTGCACTTGTAGTTAATTTAATATTGATATAAAGAAAAATATTAATCATGTCTTTGGCGGCGTTTCTGGGGACAGTAATATTAGGAAAGCCTAGATTCTACTAATATAACCATTATTTTTATTTATTTTATTTTATTTGTATTGTATCTTCTTGTATTCTTGGCTTATTCATTTAATTATCTTTTGAACTTCTCTACTTTGGCTTTGAGTTTGTGACTTATTGTTAGGATATTGAGATTTAACATCATAGCGACAACTCACAACAGATGGATGAAGTGGTCAATACTCTTATGGTATCAATGATGAGTCTTCACAATATGTAACATCACCATATTGGAAAGAGCTAGTTCCTTACATGTTTTTGGGAGCTCAACTAATGTCTATGCCATTTTACGATATTTGTGGGAGTAATTATTACAATCATAAATGTTGGGCACTAACCTACATATAGGAGCAACCCAATGATGCTTCACACTAGGGGTTAGGTTGTGTCTTAATGTAGTATGGTAGAGTGATTGCATATGCATCGAGACAGT
>JAOQMM010000003.1:10605066-10619958 GCA_027563515.1 Erythroxylum platyclados | reverse complement strand
ATATAAGGTTGATCAGTTCTTTTTAAACTCAAGATTCTTACGTAAAACTATGGAATTTGATGCCATGGGCATCACATATTACTGCCCCAAGCCACCCAGCTCAAAGTGACAAATAAAGGTAGACAAAACAAAGCCCAAGTGCTCCAACTTGTGTGCACATCCATTTATCAAAGTGATCATCCTTATATTTTTTTCTGCTAGTTACAATTTCCAAATGAAGGAACAAAGAGCTTTGAAAACATATTGAAGTTCATCATGTCAATGAAATGCTTGACTCCAGTCTGTGTGAATAAATAATATTTTAATAGGGGTAAGAAAAAGGTGGATCACATGGAAGGCTATAAGAAAGTGGAATATCTTGCTTTTCCAAATTTAAACCATATCACTTGGCTGCCTAGCTCATCACATCCACCAAGACCAAAGCCAGACCTGGGCCATGGTATGAAACCAAAACCAAAGAATCTACCAAAAATTTTGAAACAAGTAATATAAAGGAACTAGCCAAATCCATGTCTGAACAGATGATTTATTACATTCGAAAGCAGCTAGTCACATATAAGTTTCAAAGATTTTAAGAAATATGCTGAAGACCTTAATATGTATAGGAGAATACATCTTTGAATTAAAAAAAAATTACAATTAAAAAAATAGTTCAAGATAATATGTGGCCTCTAATCATTTCACTTACAAGAGATGCATGCCCATCCAATGGTATTCACATAAAGATGCAACAAGAAAGCTCATTTCAAGAATTCAAGGAAAAAGAAGAAAGGCTACATACAAAAAAGAAATTAAAAAAGAAAGGTTTCATACAGAAAGTACCTTCCAGGAAGTAGATGAGTAGCACCTCCAGGCCCTTTGGAACTACCAAACCGTTTTGCCCCATTCTCATGTTCTTTCTCCACCCGCATGGAAGCAACCTCCTTCTCCATAGCAGCTACTTCTCTTCTCATCTTCTTTGCCTCAACCTCCATTGCCTTGGTTAATGTTTCTACTTTCTTTGCCAACATCTGAGAAATCAGAGATGAAAGAAAGCCTTAACCAGATGCTTTTAAGTACAAAGTGAAAGGAAAACAAGTCAATAATATCAACCTCAATTGCATCATCCTTATCTTTGAGGCTTTGGTCTTTTTCATGACCAGCTTTCCTCAAATAAATGACCTCCTTTTGCAGTAAATCATAAAGTATGCCAGGAACACTATCCTCTGTATTTGCTAGTTGGAAATCATTGGGCTTGCCCTCTATATCTTCTTTCACTGTATTAGGTGTCTCAGTGGTCTTAATCACATCATAAGGTTGGTTGAAAGATCGATGGGGCCTAGCTCCATTTAGAAGTGCCTTACTACTCCTATCCAGTGATCTTGTGCCTCCGTCAAATGATTTTGATGTTCCCTTAGCATGCTTGAGCACAGTACTAGAACCAGATGACTGAGATCTCAACTGTGATGTTGGTGTTTTTTTGGACAGAAATCCATTGGATGTCAACTTTGAGATGTTATCAGCACCACCAAGGGACTGACGACGGGAAGGTCCATTACATATGCTTCTCACCTCTACTACACCACGATTAGTAGTTGAAGAACCCCTCAAACTCTCTTCTAGCACTCTAAGTCGCAATTGATATCTCTCCTGAAAATTAAGAAAGTATGTGTTTATGCTAGGACAAGTAGATAACAGAGAACAGTAGAGACACAGCTTGAAAAAAATATTTGTACTTTCAACTGTGCTTCAGACTTTGCAGTTCGCTCAGCAATAGCAAACTTGTCACGGAGTTGCTGCATTTCTCCCTGTAATGACATAATGTAAGTGGTGGAATCTTCAACAAGTGGAAGGAACTTCCAGAAAATGCTCATAGAAAGTTAAACATCAAGATCAACCTGCAAGAACCTCCGCTCTTCAAGCCATTGTTTTACAGGCATCACTTTGTCATTAGCATCTTTCCATTCATTTGCTACTACTGTGGCTACCCTGTTTGCTGTCACCTTTGCACGAGCCAACTCGCGGTCAAGAGTTTTCCGTTCCTCCTACCAAATATAATAATATATTCAAGTATGGTCAGTAGGCATGGCCAATAAATTGAACCAAGAATACATAAAACGGTTTTAATTGAATTACACATTACATTCATCTCCTGAACTTTCCTCTGGTAATCCCTCACAGCATTCGCAGCTGCACCTCCTGCAAGGACAGCCTCCTCAAGTTCCCTTACGGTCTGGGTAAGTTTTTCAACCTCTGCAACCTTTTGTCTCTGCATTTTGTCCAAAATTTTATTTTCTTCCTGGCACAAACAAAAGCAAAGATATGAGTCTTTCAACTTGACCACACCAGAATGTTCAACTGCTGAAATTGAAAAAGTGGGGTATCAGAAGAACTTCTTATACTTGGCAAATTTCAATTTGTTTCATTAGCTCTTGGTTCTTGTTTTGAAGATCATCAACCATAGCAGCCTTAGCCAAAGCAGATTGAACCGTCCTTTCAGCTTCAAGTAATGCTGCTTCTTTTGATTTAGTTAGACGATCTAGTGCTTTGTTGTCATCTTGAAGCTTTGCAATCTGAAAGTAACGAGGAAAAATATGTAATAGAAAAATATAAATTATGGAGAACCAATTAAGAAGCTCAGTGTAGAGAAAATACCTCTTGTCGAGCAAGTTTAAGCTCAGCTTCAAGGGGTGCAAGGATTGCTTCTATTGGAGGCATATCATCATCCTTCTGAGCAGCATGAACTCTTCGAAGGGTAGCTTCAGCTGCAAATTGAGCTGCCATAGATGCCTTCTTCTCATCATTGATTTTCTTGATTTCTAGATTCTGCAATGCAACTGTATGTAAACAACACAACTTCAAACCAACAATTGACAAAATTAATACAAACAGAAAGAGGTTCCAAGGAATACTTTGCTCTCTAGAAGAGACTCTGTCAATTTAAGTTTCTCCTCCACCTTCGATAATTCCTCAGTCAGCTGTTTTAACAGGAAGCAATAAAAATCAGACCAATGCACCACAAAAAAACAATAACTAAGTTAATATAAGTATGTGAAGCAAAAAGGCATCAAAGAAAGAATTCCTGTTCACATACATGTATTCTAAAATTCAACAGGTACAATGCAGCATGCACCATAAGCGAATTGCATAACAATAGAAAAATTCTAACTTTCAAGTATAACAATATGTTTCAACCAGAGTACCGTGTATCCAGGTTACACCTGAATCCCAATTCGGCAAAACCATACAAAATACTACACAGTGACCAAAGAAATGAACATTGAGTCCGTAAAAATATCAGAAAAACATAGCTTTACTAGAGCTGCTAACTGCATGATAAACCACTGAGAATTATTTGAATTTTTAGATTAAGAAAACAAACGTCAAAAAGAACTCCCCTAAATGTAAATCGAGGAAGAAAAAAATAGTTGATCGACTAGTATAAGAGAAGTACCTCCATCAAATTAAAAGACAACAGAAATGCTCTTCTATTTCTTTCAATCAACTTGGGAAATCGATAACTTGCTATTTGTATAATTAGCAAAAAATTTAAAAACAAAAAAAATTATCTTCATTTTCAGATTTGGCATAATATAAAACTCAGTATTAATTACCAAAATAAAAACTATCACTTCATTGACTACCACACATCAAAATGAAAAAGGAGAACCCATAATTAAAGAAAATAGAGTAAATCAGGACCTCTTCAACAGCCTTCTCTCTGAGCCTCTCCGACAACTTCAAGGCCTTGATCTCTGCATGCGCTTCCCCTAACTCTCTGTCCTTATCTGCAACCATTAATCCTTTTCAAATTCCTACTCTAATACACATTACCAACAAATCCACCTCAATAGCAAACTTAACACTACTAGATCGAATCACATTCACACCTCTCACGTCATTCTCCAGTCGATTGAGCTCCACTTTTACGGGATCCGACCCGTGCAATAAAGTTATGAACTCATTGTCCGCGTCGAAGCTTGGCCTCACCGACGTCCGTCTCCTCGACGAGCTCTTTGGCCCTTCCTTGAAGGATCCAGACACCGCCAGAGGCCGCACCACCTTGGCACCACCGTTTAACTCCCCCGTCACCGTTCCATCGCCCGGAACCTCCGCCATAAGCCGATCTGACTCTCTCTCTCTTTTCTCTCTCTCTCACATCAAAATGCTAGCAACTCCTCACAAATCAAAGCAGCTACAAACAAAAATATGTAATATATATCACGGTGTAGATACAGAAGTAGGAGTTCTTTAATTTGTGTGAGAAATTTAAAGAATATTTCTACAAAAGTACGAGTGAAATAGTATGGTTACAGAGGGAGAGAGATGAAAGGAAAGGTGCAATTTCCTTTTTGTTTTCACTTTTCTCTATCTCTCGCTAAGCATTGCGAGATGATTTTAAAATCTGTTCACTTTCTCTTTCTAGAAATGAGTAAGGTCATATTGTTTTCATTTGTTTTTCTTACAGTGATAAGGAGTGAGCGTGTCTGTGTAATGTGCTTGTCTCAATGTCTTGTTCTTGTTCTTTTAGAGATACGAGAATGTGATCAGGATTTTGAATTTTAATAACGACAAGAGACACATCGAGAGAGGAACAAAGTGTAATTTGTAAGCAGCTTTGCTGTTAATCAGACAAAACTCGTTAACATAAGACTTGCTAAGTCTGATAAGTGGGTTATTACTTAGATAACCGTCTTATCACTTGCTTTTCAATGTATTTTCTTTAAAATCAATGCTAAGTCCGAAACAGACCTGCTAAATTTCCAAAACCAATATTAAACTTTAGTGATGGTTTAAGCGCTTCAAGGGGCTAAAAGAGACTTTTTAAGTCCTTTTAAAGGTTAAAAGAGATTCTTTGATTGCTTCTGGATAATGAAATTCTGAGTCCGACTACTTCAACTCTTTTTCGGTGCTTGTAAGGTATTTGACCTTTACTTAGCTCTAAATATCTCCATTTACATTTTAATAAAATTTATTTTTAATTTAACTCAATTTTCACTAAAAATGTTATTATTAGAGACATATTGCAAACAATTGGAATTATGTCCGATGCAAATAGCATCCAATTGAAAAAAGAGGCAAGGAATTTGTCACTTTATTTGATTAAAAGAAAGGTAGGGAAATTTCTAATGAAAGCCATCAATCTTCATATATTATCTCCTATCTCTTTGTAATTGTATATAAGTTGATAAATGATAGGAATAAAATATGGCAAGTTCTTTTTTCCACTATTTGGTTTTTTACACTCATTTTATTTTTAAAAATACTCATTATACTTATAGTTTGATTTGTGATGCAAATGGAGGTGTTTAGAGAAAATGAAGATAATTAGACAATGTCGAACAACTTCGATAACACTCCTTAAATCCACCATAACTCTCTCAATTTAATTCCAATTAAGATGATTTAAGATGATATGAAAAGCAAGAGATTTAAAACTTTCATGTTTAAAGTTTCAAGAGATTCATATTGCTTCAAGGTCAATCACAATTTGAGACATGCATATATCTCAAATTGTGTAAACGGTTATAAAGAACCAGGTGCACCTCAATGTGTCTAAGCTTGTGTAAAGTGTTACAAAGAAGCATACATGCCTCAAGTTGTGTCTACTATAGAAAAATGATGTCATCCCTATTTCAGAAGTCTAAAACCCAGGTTTTTAGTAATTTTGTACATTAGTTTTTATGAGATTTTGAGAGAAGCAACCACCTCTCTTTCTCTTTTTCTTTCTCTCTCACTTCTTTTGTCTCTTCTTCTTTCTTTTCTCATCCCTAGCCTTGTGTGGCTAATTTTATACATTTGGTTAAAGGAAAATGATACCTTGAAATATGTTAAGCTATGATATTTGATTTGTTTTCATGATTTAATTTATATATTGTGTATCACTTGATTATGTAACTGATTGATAGGATATATAGTAGTTTATTATTTGATTCAATCTATTGCAAGATTACATCTTAAATTTGAAAATGTTTAATCCCTCTATTTTACAAAGCAACTAAGGTTTAATGGATTGTTGGTTCAATGGTCTTAAAACTTAGGAAGAACAATTGACTGAATTAAATATAAACACTTGGCTCGTATTGTTTTATTTCATTGATCTTTCTAATTATTAAAGACGCTACCAGATTAAATCTTCACACGCTTGACTTTGGTTTTTTGGTAGCTAGAGTTAATTAGTTAGCATCTCTTCTTAATTAATTATAATTAAAGAAAGATATGAATTAACCCTAATGGAGAAATTCAAATTATAAACTAATTTATTCTATTAATTTATTCTTGTATTGATAATTAGTATACAACTTCAAAGGTAAACATGAACTAATATTAAGGTTAATTTTTCCCTATATTTTTAATTTATATTATCTTTGGTTATATTTTTACAATTGTTTTCACTAAAATATGAATAAACTTTTATTTGTTTTTATTTGTAAAGCATAAACTCATTCAAGACACTCTTTATGAGATCGATCCTTGCTCATGCTACTATATAAATATTTACGAGGAAGGTATTACTATTGGTGGTAAGCAACAACATACCATTAAAAGTGATATCATAGTTCTTTCTTTAAATCCCATTGGAAATACTCCAAAATTAGGTTTTATAGCCTCCTTTTTGTATATGACTCGCTATTTTCAATCACATGCTTATGCCAATTCTTTATTCTTGCATCTCAACTGTCTTAAGAAGTTTATGTCTCTCCTAAGTCTAATAGTAATCAGAAACAAAATTTTCCTTTTTGTCTCAACAGGTTCTCCTGAACTTCGTAAGGAACTCCTCTATTTATTTAGATTCAAACTTGGTACTGTCATTATAAATTATCTTAGAATTCAACTTATTACAACAAAACTTTCATACAAGAACTATTGCCTCTTATCCATCATATTCTTAGTAAAAAAATTATTAGACTGCCAGAATCATGTCCCATGCATATGGGCTTCTACTAATTAATATATATGAATTATTGGAATTTGGGATTGCAAAAAAAGTTCTCCTATAACCATGAAAAGAAGATATTTCAAATTCATATAAAATATAATTATGGATTCTAGATCTAGACTTAAGGATTTGATGGCTAGGGCTATTGATTATTCTTTAAAGACTTCCCTTAAAGACTTGTAAAATCATGCTTCAAATTCAATTGTGTTTTTGTCTTTCATTAAAGGATGCAAAAAAGGATAAGATTTATTACTTTTTTTTGGAGTATTACCGTGGAATAAGATGATGAGATTATTTTTGAAGAGGAATTATCTAGTTTCATAAGTATTCGAAAGGAAATTTGTGGTGTAAGGTTACATAATGGATAATCTATATATGAGTACTAGGATGCTTCAAGAAGTTATATTCCATCAACCTTTATTATCAAATCAGTGAACAACTTCTCATTTAATACTTCTATAAGGCCTAATACCCATTAACAAGAGTATGATTGATGTTGCCAATAAAGAAGCATCGGTTGAAAAAAACTTTAAAAGCTAATAGGAATTTGATTATAAACATGGTAGCCAACTCTTAATATTTTGGCTCAATGCTTGACCCACTACCAAAGTGTATCAATAAGATAAATATTTCTTCCTTTGAACAACACATTTTGCATCTAATTTCCCCTATTATCAAAGGCTATAAGTAATATGCAAACATTAAAGACCTATGGAATTTACTCAGTGATGGGTTGTATAATAGATATATGCCCAATTCTTCAAAAGGAGTCTATTGAGCAAGTAAAGGTATTAGGTAGATTTTTGGGACAACTGCCAAGAAATTTTGATATCTATTCGAACATATACAACTTAGAATAGAGGGATTACCCTAATTTCATCTTTGAAAAACCTTAAGTAAATCAAACAACAACTTAAAATTAGCTAAGTTTTCAACAATATAAGCAGTTATACCTCTCTAAACAATAAGAAATCAAACTTCTAATTATAGTATGTCTTTTGTTAAATTCCTTGTTACTAATATTGAAGGTTTCAAACATCAAATGGGTCAAATGATAACTATAATTAGTCAACTGGATGCCTAAGTGAGAGGGAAGTTACTATCACAAACTATTTTCAACCCAAAGGAAAATGTAGTGTAAGTACATTGAGTAGTGTAATAACATTAGGAGGGAAGTTGCTATCCTAAACTAAACAGGGTAGGCCACAATGAAGAGGAAGAAGTTATAGAGAAATAAGAGAAGAGACTACAATTAAACCTAAACATAAGTTCCCTCCTCTAATGAATATAAATTTGTTCCTCCTTTTCCTAGCAGTTAAGCAAGGCCAAAGAAGAATAGAAAGATAAGGAGATCCTAGAAATGTTTAAGAAAATAGAAGTCAACATCCCCTTATTCTATGTTATCAAGCAGATATGACGGTAAGTAAAATTTAAGAAGTTATGTAGTAATAAGAGAAAACTAAACGATGATGAGAAGAAAAGAATGGGTGTGAGTGTCTTATTAGTCTTTCAAAGAAAAATTACTCCTAAGTGCAAGGACCTAAGTATGTTCACCATTTTTTGTAAGATAAATAACAGCACTATTGAGAGGGCTATATTAAATTTAAGAGTGTCCATCTCATTATTTATGTATTCTTTAATAAATTTAAGACCTTCAAAAGAAATTGGTGTTATTATCCAATTATCAGATCATACTAATTCATACCCTAAGGGGTGGTTAAGGATGCTCCTAAGTAGGTAAATAAGTTGGTATTTCCGGCTGACTTTTATATTATTAATATGGATGATGGTTCCTATCCTTACCTCATACCAATTCTTTTAGAAAGACCATTCTTAAATATAGCTCTTTCAAAATAGATGTGCATGATGGTACCATCATAATAGAGTTTTATGGAGAAGTTATCCATTTAAATATCTTTGAAGCTATAAAACATTATTATTATGTTCATTATGCTTTTTCCATTAACTCTATTAATCTTATTAATTCAATAGTTAATGGGACTTTTGAGATGGATGGTAAGGATGAGTTAGAGGTTATTATCACTAAACATATTACTTTGGAAACAAAAGAAGGAGTAGAATTTAGCAAGGAACTTATGGAGATTGTGTTAGCTTTACACTCTTTAGAACATAAGCTATAAAAATATAATATATATTTTATAAATCTGCATAATTCTCATAAAAAATTATCACCTTTGACTTCACAAGTCCTTACCTTTGATTTGAATCTAACATCAACATACTTTACTTACGAGACAATGAGACATTGCTAATAGTCATTCCTAATTATTTGATATTTAATCTATAAAAGAAGTTGATTCAAAGACTAAGAGATTAAAAAAGGGCTATTGGCTAGACTATATTTTATATTAAAGGAATAACTCCTTTAATTCATATGCACCAAGTTTTAGTTAAAAAATGTGACAAACTAAAAAGGGAAGCCTAAAGGAGATTGAAAACCCTAATGTGAGGTGGTGAAAAAGGAAGTATTAAAACTTCTAAATGTTGGAATAATTTTTCCTATTTCAAATAGCTATCAGGTAAGTCTAGTACAAGTGTTTCCTAAGAAGTCCAGTGTTAAAATGGCTCATAATCAAGTAAAAAATTTGTTCCCACATACATCCAAACTAGTTGGCATATTTTGTATCAGTTATATGAAGTCAAACTCAAAAATTAGAAAGGATAACTTTCTACTTTATGTTTTTGTAAAAATAAAATTTGATTAATTGAAATAATGGTGAAAATGACAAAACATTTGGAGAATACTCCCCTACAATAAGAGTGAGGCAAAACAACGACGCTATGAGACACAATTACAACAAATTAAAAAGATGACATCATAGTTAAAGTAAACGTAAGGGTTGCGGACCAAAATGAAGCACAGACGTCAGCGTAGTAGTTGGACAAACCATTAACATATTGTAAAAGGGGTAAAAGACCTCCCTCCCAATTTACGTATCTAGTCTTCACTTCTTTCCCAATTAGGGCTCAAAAAAATAAACACATTTTAGCAACGATTGTCTGCTTAGCTCATCCTTCTAGCCAAAGTTGAGAAATTTCAATCTGGATGCATCTCTTCTTCCTCAATCTTCCATTAATCGTCGTTCCATGTTTGCTAGGTTGAGGAATCAACATGGAGACCTCACCGATAAGCTACAAATGAGATCTGGGTTAGTCTAAGGAGGAGTTAGAACTCAACTCTTCTTATTGTTTAATTATGTTCTATTTCCCAACAAATAAACTATTCCTTTACATTTTATAAAATTGTTTGTATCACTTTATCGTTGGAACTTCCTCCGATTCTTCTCTATCCATATCTCCTATGCTGATATGGCTAGAATGAGCACCTTTTGCTTCCAAATTGAAGTGGAAGCTTCTGCTATAGTTATGATATTAAATAGCTCCATGAGCGAATTAGAGGGCTCAAACCATAAGAAGAGTTCTTTGATCCTATTCCAGATAAAGTTGGAAAAAGGGCAAAGAAAGAATAGGTGATCCCTTATTTTTTTATTATGATTTGCATAAACAGTAGATCTCACCCATATTTAACATGTATTGTAGTTTGTCCATAGTAGCCACTCTGTACTTAACCAATAGCCATAGAAGGAAAGATGTGCTGGGTCTGAGGAATTTATTCCACATACCACTGAACTAGGGGGCATCCTATTCTGAAATGTATAACCTATTTCCTATAAAATTTGCTAGAGAATCTCTCAATAGGAATTTCAAGCCAAAGATAATTGTCTTGGGAGTTAGGATCAGGAGGATAAGCAGGTTTTAGCTACTGAACTATTTAGGGAAAGTGGATCCACTCATTGTGGTTGATAAGTACAACAACCTTAACCTTGTAATCTAGCTCTGAAAGAGCTAACACTACATTAAGGTTTTGGGAGAGGGGACAAGACCTAGTGTAGTTATCATGTCATAAGAAAGCAGCCTTTCCATTCCCTATTTTGCAACAAACATCATTAGAAATTTCATCCCTTTTCTTTAAAATTTGGTTAAAGAACCAAGAGAAGGATGCTTTAAGTGAAATAGACCATAGGTTGTTCCCTTTCAAAAAGTAGCTATGAAGCCATCTCATCCATATGGAATGCTTGTCTTGAATCACTCTCTAAAGAATTTTAATAGAAAAGGTATTATTGACTACTCTTATAGAGATAATTCCTAAACCTTCCTTCTCCTTGTTAACACAAATATGCGCATTTGACCTTGGGAATACCTGCATTTCCATTTGCTTTACCCCACAAAAAGTCTCCCATCATTTTCTCAATTGATTTGGTTAATTTTTTAGATAGAAAAAAATGCATACTCTAATATAAGTGAAGGGAGTATAAAATAGATTTAATCAACTGAATTCTACCTCCAAAGGAAAGAAATCCATTTGTCTATTTGCTGATTGTCCTCTGAATTCTTCCAATAAGTGGAAGGCATTCAATGAAGGAAAGCCTTCTAGTAGTAATAAGTAGAGCCAGACATTGCAAACATGGGAATTTCCTATTCATACTTGTTAGAGAGGAAATAGTGTCCTGGAGAGATTCCAAAGTTGATAAGAGAACAAAATGACTTTTATTAAGATTCACCTTGAGACCTGACATCTCAGAAAACTGATTGAGAGTATTTATTAATAGCTTAACAGAAACAAGATTAGATTTAAAGAATAAAGCCAATTCATCTGCAAAACAAAGATAGGTAAGAGAGACTCTTTTGCATTTGGAATGGAACGTGAATTTGGGAAACATGTATCATGATTTTCCATATTTAATTTAACATAAAAACTGAGCTAAGGTGGCAAGTAATAATTTTTTCTAAAACACAATAAACTAAAAAAGTATGCAATGAAATTTAAGAACAATTTACATAAACAAGAGTAAATAGGTAGGCGATTTTGTGCTTTTGGAAGCAACAAATAAAGATGACTAGGTTTTGATAAAACCTAATTAACGATGGGATTTTCATAAGTGTATTTAACTATCCAAAAAAAGAACTGATTCAAAGGAGTTAATTAGATTTAAAATAAAAACCATAATTAATAGTTTTAAGCCTTAATTTTATCAAATCAATAACAATCAAGCAATTGATTCAAGTTAAACAATTAAAGGAGACTCTAAACCAACTGAAGGAAAATTAACCCTAATCGAATCGTGAGTGTAGTAGAAAATTAAAATTTTAAATTTTTCTAATAGGATCTCAATAATTGAATAACTTGAGAAACATAAATCATAAAATAAAGGAATCATACCTTATTCATAATTTATATTAAAACCTTTTCAATGTGTCAACCATAACTTTTCCTAGTCTCCAGCCTCTAAAAGTATCCATAGAGGAGAGAAAAAGAAACTCAACTTTTGAGAGGAATTAAGAAAGAGTGCTAGCTTCTTGACGCTTATTTCTTATAAACAAAAAAAGCTTTAGGGTTTATTTTTATTAAAATTAAATATTATAATTATATTTAATTTTAATTTTAATAAAATCAAATATCTTATATTTGATCTCTGAAATTTCTCAAACTTCATTAAGTCTAAGTTAATTTAAATTAATTTTTCTATTTTTAATAACTCTTTATATGTAACATGTTAGGTTCCTAATATACTAGCAATGGCTGTAAATTATAATTCTAATTCACAAATAGAATTAGATAAATTAAAACTCTTTTTAATTTATTTTTAATTATCTAATTAAAAAATTTATAATCATAAATCAAGATTGATGTCTAGCAACATGTTATGACTAGCCAAATATTAGGAATGTCAAAGTAGTTCAACAATGTCTAGTTATAATGTATAATTTAATATTTTACCATCCAATGTTCTAATTTGATATAGAGTATGGATATATTGTCTATTCTTTTTAAATCCAATCACGTTTATGCTTCTTAATTTGTAATTGATTTACAATGTTTTTAAATGTCAATTCACTTAGGACAGAGAATTCCTTAAATTATTGCTAATCAAGAAAAGTAGAACATTCTCTCTAATTACATAGAGTGACAAATCTTTTATTAACTTACTTAACTATCTCCATATGGTTCATAATATATCCAAGTATTATCAACTAAACTACCTAAATAAGATAGGTCATAACTAGCATCAAAAGATAGTAATTCCCACATAAGGTACTCTAGTAATTTCAAGTTTAAAGATCAATTATATAAACATTATGATGAGGAACTCCATAGACATATAAGTAATATTTTATTTAGGATCCTCACAATTAGGTTAATTTAATGAACTTATTTTCTAATAAGAATTCATATATTTGTTTAAATATCTCTATGCTTTAATTTATTATATCGATTATTTTCTTCATCAGAAAAAAAAACATAATGTGTGCTAGTTTTATCGTTTCATCAATATCTCATCTAGACGAAACTATAACTAGGAACAATTTAGGAATAATACATAAATTTAAATTGAATCTCATAATTATGATCTCATCATAATTATGATTCAATTACACAGTAATTATTCTAGGGATTTTATCTTTAGTATTAAAACATCAAATGTAATTAACAAAACATATAAAGATAAAGGATGCCTTTATCAATTTAAATAATAACTTCATACATAAAATTGCAACTAACCAATTGGCTACAAGGGCAAAAACCAATAAGGATTTCCAATAAGATGATTAGTTTTATAGGAAAAAATGTTTAGATTTTTAGGGAAAAGGGTTGAATGTCTCTAGCAAATGTTTAATGTTTCTATGAAAGTAGGGTTTAATGTTACTATAAAAGTAACTATGAAGTTAATTTTTAGGTCATTAGCTTAGTTACACTGATGGTTAAGATCCAAGAGTTTTAAAAAAAAAGAAGAAGTTTCATTTTTATAGAAAAAAAAACAAATGTTATATTAAAGCCCACAAGGGTTATGTTCCCATAGTATATAAATAACCCAACAAATTAGACTATTACATAACCAAACCAATAAGATTGAGACCATATTTTAGGAATAATTGTAAGCTTGTTGTAGCTTTACCATGTGTCCATATATCCTTAGTCCGTTTAATGTTCTTCCAACAGATAAATATCCCATTTATCTGTTATCTCCAAAGTCACTAGCTAAAGAGGAACTAGAACCTTCTTGGCCCAGTCCAGCTATCTTGAGAGTCGTCTAAGAGGTCTTGAACCACCTTGCATGTTGATAAATGAATATTTGATTACAATTATACACCCATATTTCATGTGTTTTGCTTGATATTTTATAATTTTGTTGTATATTTTTACTTAATTTGCTCCAAGTGCATTTATAAGTTATAATTGCCTTTATAAACAAAAAGAGTAGAATTTGGGGAAATCGTGACATAAGGTGAAGATTTAAAGCAACTAAGGACCTACACACCTGTGTATAAAGACGATGTAAGTCTTTATAAACGTTTGAAGATTGAAGAAATTGATTTCTGGTTATGTGGAGTTATAAGTCTGTGTACACTAAGATACATCGTCATGTATATTACACGTGTAAGTTTCTGTTCCTGTGTAAAATAATGAATTTAGGTGTTTTTAATAATACATGGTCTCTCACACGCCTATTTAGGTGACCATGTATATCCGAAAAACCCTATATTTTACTATAAAAGGACGTAAAAGGAGGCAAATTAAAGAGAGCCAACTTTTGTCGTAGATTTGAGACTTAAGAAACCCAGAGAGGTGACGATTTTGATTAAGGGACAAAGAAAAAAAATGATGAATACATCAAGAGACCCATTTATCAAACATCAAACCTCAAACTTGCAAGAAGATTCAATATAAGAAAAGGGGAGATTTAGAATTATGATTCCTTTTCTTTCTATTAGTTTTTCTTTATGTTTATTTTTTATTTAGTTTTTTATGATTAGTAACTAAACATCATTAGTGTTTAGGTGTGATGAATAGGAATGGCAATAGCCCGGCTCTCTGTGCTTTCCACTACTACTGTATTCTTTTCTCCTTTGCCTATGTCGTTCTCCTCTAATCGATCTGCAGCTTCACACGT
>JAOQMM010000003.1:10591595-10604966 GCA_027563515.1 Erythroxylum platyclados | reverse complement strand
TTTTGTAAACTCAGATGCATGGAAAATAATAAAACTTTCTGGGTTGCCATGTTCACAAAAGCCACGTAAAAACACATTATGAAATCATAACACGTATAGAGACAATCCTATTTGAAAAACCTACTCTGATATCACCTGAAAGGACCCTTCCTACGATTCTCCTTTCGAAACTTGAGTGGAGCCCTCTAGGCGACCACCGTAGCCCTCCAATCGATATCTGACTTGACCAAAGGGTTCCTATAAAGGGAAGTTGTTCAATTATTTGAAACCTTTTATACTTTAATAATTAAAAGCGCGAAAAATAGTGGGAAATTTTTTTCTATCATTTTATTGAAAATTTCGACAATGTAACAACTGCATTTTGACATTCCCAGAATTTTAAGAACCTGCATAACACATTTTAAGACACTTTTAGTATTTCATATAGCAACTCAACTTTTGGCATGGAACCTCAGGTCCACAACACAAGCAATCACAAACATATAATTCTAAACATTTTAAAAACGTCTTTGAGGATCAAAGCCTTCGTAGTTCATTGATTAAAAGATATTTACAATTCCACTAATATTCACAAGATCACACTTTTGAACTCTTTCCTAAATAATTTAAACATATCACATACACAACAAAAATAACACAAACACGGCAACACTCAACGATACAACTAATCTTGAGGCAGAGTCCTAATTACTGTAGCACATGTATGCATACCTGGGGTGGTTTGTTTAAAAACATAAAAATAAGGGTCAGTAAAACGAGCTCAGTGAGTGTTAATCAATTTACTAAAAATTTAAACTTTTCAAAATAACGTAACTAAAATATTCCCACACAGTAGTAAAGCTCATGGTAAAATACTTATTATAACAATTCGTTCGTACATCATAACAATTGGTACTCAAATAACATTTTATAAAACAAAAATTTCAAATTTTTTGAAATGCTATTTCAAAAGGCTTTTTCGAAATTAAACTCATCATATAAAAGTTTCCATTTTCCATATTTTCTTTCCTTAACCAATAAATAGTGGTTGTAATAAGTTTTCTGAAATTTTTTTTACTGAAAATAAGTCAACCAATAGAATTGGTGCCATACGGTGCCTGTTAAATTACTTTTAAAAATAAATAGTGGCGGCATTATTATTTCATGACTTTTCTTACTCAATGTAGTCCACTACTAGTTTCTTTGCAGTATGGTACACTAGGCTTAAAATCTCGGAGCTAGTTCTGCATCGCTTACCTGCTATTGGTTAACCACTATTTACAGAACTGGTTCTACATCGCTTACCTGTAATAGGTTAATTGCTATGAACAGGTAGTTATGAAGCTGGCTCTGCATCGCTTACCCATAACAAGTCACGGAGCTGGTTCTACATCGCTTACCTGTTACTGATTAACCATTATTTATGGAGCTGGTTCTATATCGCTTACCCATGACTGGCTACCCACTATAAATATACCAGTATAATGACATGTATAAAGCCTAGCGGTGTGCTATAGGCAAAAGCAACTCTGACATTTACTAATCTTATTTTCTAAATTAGGTATGGGAGGATTGATAATTGACTTATTTCAGTGCAACTCCCAATCATATAAAATTTAACTTTCAAATTAAAATTGATATATTGCCAAAGCATACACTTATGCTCGCAATATTCACTTGTAAAATATCATTTGCATAAAACTCAGCATAAATATTCATTTCATGGTCAAATGAAAACCATTCGCATAAACTATTTAAAATACACTTACAACTTGCTAGTCTCCATAAATAGAAACCATTTGCATAAAATTAATTTAAAGAACACTCAAAACCTTCTAGTCTCCATAAATAGAAACCATATGCATAAATCAATTTAAAGAATACTCAACACTCACAACTTGCTAGTCTCCATAAATAGAAACTATTTGCATAAAATCAATTTAAAGAACACTCACAACTTCGCAAACTTATCACTAAGCACACTCACGCATTCTATACCTCTCCTTTACCTCCATAAAACTCATTTTGCTTAGGAATTTATTTTCAAATTAGGAAATAAGACATTAATACTATAATTCGGTTTAACCAAATTCGAGATTAGTATTTAATTGTGTAACACATACGCTAATAGTATTTCTGCTTACTTTTGTAAGCTAACCTATTGTTCTTCGTTTCCAAATCTAACTTCAAAAGTCACTTAGATTCCATATTTTACCTATTCTAACTTACCAATTTCTTCAAAACACAATCTCACCCAATTTAATTCACCATATCACAATCATAGTGTGACCTATGTCCAAAATCCATACCTCCACTTGTTCCTTAATTTTCACATAGCAAACGTTCAAATTAGGTTTTGAGATCTTCTAGATATTTGTTCCCTATGTCTCTAGTTTTCATAGCATCAAAATGCATGCCATTTTAACTTTTGAATCATAAAACATGTACCAAATATCACAAGCTGCTTCAACATAGGGCAGTATCAGGTTACAATTTTCAATATCAAATTTTAATATCATTGAACTAGAATTAGGTTACGGTCTCTTCTAGAAATTTTTAGTACCATGTCTTATGTTTCATTTCCAGTTAAAATCATCCAATTTGAAGGTCGATAGACCAAGTTATGGCCAAAATAATGGGACTGGTTCAAGTGAACCGAGAACCTAAGACATAATTGTCTCTTGTCATATTCAACCCATAAATGCTTCCAAACTTATCATCTACTCCATGGCAAGTCAAAAATCACCATTGTTCTTACATGAATCTATCCCACTCAAAGACCCCAAAACAAGAAATTGAGGTTAGGAAAACATATCACTTTCTTTCAATCTTTTCGACAATTGAAGAATACTTAGTCTTGATCAAGCTCTCTTCAAATCATGCTCCAAAACCTATCAAAAATCAGTTGCACTCTCCTTCTTCCCTCCTTGGCTGAAAATTCACTCTTTCTTCTCTTCTTTTTCTTCTTTTGTTTCTACTCTCACTTGCACTCTCTATTCACTCTCACGACTATGTTAAAAGAATGAAGCAAAATGTTGCTTTTATACTCATTTAATAGATTACACATGTCACCTTTTTATTTGTCATCACTAATGACTCATCACACAAATGTCATTTTCTCATTGGTCATCTTTAATGACTCATCAATCCATTAATTTCTGTAAAAAGACTAAATTGCCCATAATGAGTACAAAAGACCAATTTGCCCTTTAATGCATTTAATTTACCAACTAACCGAATTAAATCCTGAAATATTTCATAGTCGTCTTATCGTCAAATTGACATACTCTAATTAGGTTCAATACTTATTAATTGGATGCTTTTAAAATTTTTGAATGGGTTTAAAATCATCAATACCTATTATTTTTCAAAAAGGACATTTAACCCTGAACTTTCAGAACTTCCGAAATTCATCCGATTAGGCTTATTTTTGATCCATTTCAGTATCATTAGACTCCAATACCAATTCTGGGTAATTTTTCAAATTTTCGAGGTTGGGTCCCCAAAATCATTATTCTAGTGAAAATATTATTCACCCGGATTCATTATTCATACAAAAATATTATTCACTGAAATCATCTGGATTTCATTCAAAAGTATCACGTAAATCCTCAAAGCGCATTTTAGGGCTTTTAAAGCTCGTTTGGACTCATTCTGTAGTTTTTCAGAGTTTTCAAAAAAAATTTAGAGAAATTTCCGATCAACTCCATAACCATCTCTGGTCTATCCATGATCTCTTTTATAACCTCAATAATACATTTAAGCCTTAAATTACTTTAGTATACCATAAATAGAGTATACTCTATAAAATGCATGTGCAGCACAGTACAAAGTACAATAATCTTACTAGGATATTACATTAAAGGTGGGGGATGAAGAGGTCATTTTTATAATTTCTAATGTCATTGATCATTTCCTTGGATTTATGGATAAATTGCATCTAATGCGTCTTGTCATGATATTTTGCAGGACTCTACAAGAAAAGATCCATTAGAACCTTCATAATTTTAGGGGAAAATACCAAAAGAAAAATGTGGCACAAATCAACAAAAGGTAGCTTACTTGCAAGTTACGGAACCCACGATAAAGCTACAAAAGCATAATTTGTACAAGCTGCCTTGAGGTTAAAAGGTACGTCAAACAAACGACATTAAACAAGCTATATATGAGGCAACCCATGAATTAGTTTAGGTTTTATTTTAAATTTCATGTTTTTTTCTGTTTACTTTAATGTTAATATAGGATTTATTTAAGTTTTTAGTTTTTATATGTTTTAGGGTAGAAATTTAAGCATCCTAATGATGATATTGTGCAAAATCAATGTGTAGGGAAATGGGTGTTACTTTGTTATAACATTAAAGGGAAAATTTCTACCCTAAAACATATAAAAACTAGACACACTGGTGTAGACTTATACAGTTGGACACATAATCGTGTAACTAACCGTGTAAGTCCTTGAAAAGCTATGATTTAGTTGCCTACACGATCAGCTACACAACTGTGTAGCAAACAGTGCAAGTCCATGATACACCTTAAAAATGTGTCTATTTCCTCTAATGGAGAATGGAAATAGATGCAGTCTAGTTGTGTCATTGTTTGCTCCATTGATTCTAATGTATCGTAGATCTCTAAAAAGTCATAGATATATGCGTTGGGGTCTTTGTCCCAAAGTCCATCAAACTAGACTGACTATTGCACCATCTGGATGATGCTCGACTTGATCTCAAAATTGTTTGCCTGAAGAGTTGGTCTCACTATGCTGGATTCTGCACCAGTTAGGTCTGGTCTATCTTATTTGAACATTGTATATGGTTAGTCCGCCATGTTGAAAGATTCTTCTATGTCTACGTGACCTTCCAAGTCTTCTATCTAACGATCTAGTTTAAACTCTCTCATATTAGTCCTACAAACTTACGACTATTCTTTCTATTTCAGGATCTGCTTTAGTAAGCACTCAAATGTACTCTGTATCATAAACTAACCAATAATCTAATTCTAAACTAAACAAATTAAAAAAATAAAATAACGTAAAATAAAAACAAGAAATAAAGTAAGGTAAACAAAAAATAAAGTAATGACTAGATTAATAAAACTAAGGTTTTCCTAATATCAAAGTCCCGATAAAACAACACCAAAAACTTGATTGACATTTTCTAAGTTTGTCAATTATGAATTAACTGCAAGTGCACAATATAGTTGTAGCTAGTACCGACAAGTATGATCGATCACATGAAAATGAGTGGAGTGTCATCTTTTGAGTGAAACACTTAAGGGAGTGACTTATGAGGTTATCTTTTATTGCTAACCATTTTTCTTCCAGCTTTTGTCATAATAATGGCCAGTAGAAGGGATGGTAAGGAAACACTACATGAGGAGGACAACAATGTGCCTAATTTGAAAGTGATGTATAAGGCATTCATGAATAAGTTCAAGAAGTTATCTACTAGGATGGATGGGATGGATGAGAGAATTAATGAAACTAGTAGAATCCAAAACTGTAGTAGATCAATTGGTAGTCATAAGAATCGGGATGAAGAATTGGAAAGAATGTATGAAGAGTATGAAGATGAAGTGCAATCTATGAGGGGTATATTAAGGAGGGAAGAAAGAGTGGAGAGAAAAGATAGCAACATTAATGCCATCAAGATGAAAATTCTGTCCTTCAAAACTAGGAATGATGCTGAAGTGTATTTGGAATGGGAAAGAAAGGTGGACATGATTTTTGCTTGTCACAACTATTTTGAAGATAAGAAAGTGAGATTGGTAGTAGTGGAATTCTCTGATTATGCATTATTTTGGTGGGATGAATTGGTAAAGAATAGGAAGAGGAATAGGGAACCACCTATATCCACTTGGGAATAGATGAAAAGAGTGATGAAGAAGAGGTTTGTGCCACCTTATTACTATAGAGAGTTGCATCAACAATTACATAGACTCATACAAGGAACTAAATCAGTCGAAGATTATCACAAGGAGATGGAGATACTATTGATTAAAGCTAACATAAAAGAGGAGGAAGAGGTGACAATGGCTCGGTTCATAGGTGGATTGAATAGGGAAATTGCTGATGTGGTTGATTTGCAACATTATGTAGAGATGAAGGACTTAGTGAACATTGCCATGAAGGTGGAGAGACAACAAAAATAAAGAAGGGTAGCCAAGTCTTTCTCAAATTCCAGCAAGAAATGGAATCCACACAATGGAGCAAAAATGAAGATAAGAAGAGGGAGCATTATTCGGATTCCAAGGAGAATGGTAATGAGTCAAATAAAGGCAAGGAGAGGAGTACTTCAATTCAAAAAGGTACTATTAATCCATCCTCTAAACCTTCTAAACATAGGGATATTAAGTGCTTTAAATGTCAAGGGCGTGGTCATTATGCATCTGATTGTCCTAATAGGAAGACTATGTTTATTAAGGGTGGTGAAATTGTTTCTGAGTCTGATGATGGTAGTGATTTAAGTATGCCACCTTTGGAAGATTTTTCTGATTTGATGAGAATGTTGAGTATGCTGTGAAAGGTGAATCTTTAGTTGTTATACAAGCATTGAACTTAAATGTGAAGGAAGATATCCTAGAACAAAGGGAAAACATATTTCACACGAGATGCTTAGTAGTTAGGAAAGCTTGTAGAATGATTATAGATGAGGGTAGTTGCACTAAAGTGGCTAGTACTACTTTGGTAGAGAAGTGGGGTTGAAATGTGATAAAACCTTAATCCATATAGACTAAAATGGTTGAATCAAAGTGGTGAAGTTAAAGTTACTAAGCAAGTAGTTGTTGCATTCTCTATTAATAGATATGTGGATAAAGTTGTGTGTAATCTTATGCCTATGCAAGCTGATCATATATTGTTGGGTAGGTCATGGCAATTTGATAGGCGTGTTATGCATGATGGGTACATGAATATGTATTGTTTTATGTATAATGGGCAGAAAGTTACCCTTATTCCTTTATCACCCAAAGAAGCATGCCTTGAACAATTGAAAATTCAACAATCATCAAACAGGGATTCAGGTAGTGAGGCGAAAAGGAAAGAAGAGAGAAAAGAGGCCATAAGAGAAAAGAATAAAATTAAAGGCCCAATGGTGAGTGATTGCATAAGTGAGGAAAAGAAAGTGGAATGTGCAGGAGAGAAGAAGTTAGTGAGTGAAAAGAAAGAAAAAAATGTGAAATGTGAGGAAAGAGAAAATAAAAAGACTGAAAAAGTTAAGACACAACCATGTTTTTATGCAAAAGAGAGAGAATTAAAGAGTGCATACTTAGGTAAGAGAGCTTTAATCTTGATTTGGTTTAAGGAAATTTTGTTTGCTAACACTGACCTTGACCCAAATTTGCCTGGTGTGTTTGTGATATTGTTGCAGGATTATGATGATGTTTTCCTGAAGAGGTACCTCATAGATTACCATCTTTGAGAGGGAGTGAACACCAGATTGACTTGGTTAAAACAATATATAAGAAAGTGCATAAACAGATTAAGAAAAAGAATCCATATATGTACAAAAAGCAAAAAAAGGTAGAAAGCAAGTTCTCTTCGAACCAGGTGATTGGGTTTAGGTGCATATGCAAAAAGAAAGGTTTCCACAGCAAAGGAAGTCAAAACTTGATGCAAGGGGTGATGGACCATTCCAAGTATTGGAACGCATCAATGACAATGCATACAAGATAGACTTGCCAAATGTGTATAATGTTAATGTTACTTTTAATGTTTCTGACTTATCTCCTTTTGACTTTGATTCAAATTCAAGGACGAATCCTTTTGAAGAGGGATGGGATGATGTGAGCACGACCGTGGGAATTTGTAAGTGAAATAGAGCCAAAGATGAGTTACTAATGGCAGAGGGACCAATAACAAGATCAAGAGCTAAGAAGTTCAAAGAAGCGCTTCAATTCTATATGGGTCGAATTGTAGATGGCATGGAATCTCAAGAGACAATCAGGGTCAATGACATCATAACTAATCAAGTTAGGTGGAATGTGCAAGAAGGCTTTCGTTCTTGTTTAATTAATTATTTTACGTTAGAAGCATAACTTTCGACAGCCCACTACATGTGTCTTGAGCTTATTTAAATCTCTTAGATTTAATGGCTATATTTTAGAAGTGTTAGTTTGAGCTTTAATTATTTTGGTGAAAGGCCCATGTTTAAAGGCCTTTTACATAGTTGGGTTTCATTCTTTTCAAGAGCTATAAATACATCACAATAAACATTATTTAGGGTTAGATTGGATGAATAAGGAATTTTAAAAGGGAGGATTTCTTGCCTTCTTCTATTACATCAAGAATATAATCTTATGAAACTAAACCCTTGTGGCGAATTTCTATTCTTGTTTTCAAATCAACCTTATTATATGTGTTTCCTTTCATATAATTGATTGGGGGTTCATTAGGGTTGGGGATTTCTTCTTGTCCTCGTCCTATCCAAAGTATATGTTTAAGGGGTTTTAGGTTCTTTAGCCTTGGGGTTCCGCATCATTATCTCTATATAGAGCCTTCAACTCATTTATGATAAGCTTCATTCTATCGTTTTGCCTTTTGGCATCAATCATTTGATCGTGTCTCTATGCACTTTTTTTGGGTTTATTTTTTCACGTTGTTTTGAATCTACTGCATTAATTTCAAGCTTATGCAACTATGTGTTTGACTCTCATCTCTTTCTGTTTTTGGTTTATTTCATGCTTTAAGCATGTTGTTAAGTCCCTTTATGTTCTATTCCATATGTCTCTTTTCCATGTTACTTGCATTTTGTTCCCCCTGTGGGGCGCATTTTGGCTTCTTCCTATCTAGCACTCCTTATTATGGTTGGAGCTTATGTTCTTGTCAATTTGAAGTTATTCCTCTTTCTTTTATTTACATCTGGGTCCTCCTTCTTCTTGCCATATTTAAAACCAAATTTTTTTCATTTTCATATTTGTTAACCTCATTTTTTATTACTTATCTTTGCAAATTTGACATCAAACATTTTTGAACTTTCAAATCAAAGCAATTTTTTCTAAAAACATAAAAATTTGAAAAAAAATTCCTATAAAAATTGAATGTCTGTTACTCAAATTAATGTGTAAATTAGCCAATGCAAGATAACTATGACATAAATGTAATTTAACTGTAAAAGAGACAGAGTTAAAACAAATAAAAAATAAATTAAAATTTTAAATTGCAAAATAACAAAAAATTAATTTTAATGTACAAATTTTAACAATGAAAATTAGACCAATTAAATATAATAATTTGTTAAATTAATCATTTTTATTTTTTCAGATTTGAAGAAAATAAATAAAAATAAAAAATATATAACAGATAAAATTAATTGTCTAAAATCATTCATTGCTCAGACATAAGAATAATCCTGTAGGACTTTATCAATTAATTTTATCTGTTATATTTTAGACTATTAATTTTAGACATAAGAAAATAGATAAGCAAACCTGTAGGACGTTGGACTTCCATTTTTGAAGAATAAGATTTCGCTGACATAAGAACACACCATTTTACCAGCTAATGTGGTGTCCTTTAAATAATTTAACCTTTATATACAGTGTTGGGTGGAAGTAAAAGTTACATCTAATTTGTTTCTATCGTAATGCTAACAAACACTAATTGAAGTAGAATTAGAACTTTAGTTTGCTTATTTAGCTGACACTTAGAATATGTAGCTTTGTTCTTGGTGATTTGGTATAAATTCAAGGCTCCAGTTCCTTGCTCTTAACAATTTTCTTTTAAAGTTTTAACATTTACGATTTTATTGAACAGAGTCGTGCAAGGTTGGCATAATTTACACCAAAAGGACAAGATCATATAAACTGGAAAATTAAGGTTGGCCAGCTAAAAAGATCAGACAGTACACGACCTGCAACTCAGAAACAGCAGAGTTTGAATGGAGAAGCATGGAGATTATGAGGTGCTCGTGGGAAACCTTATCATGAGGGATAACTGACAATAACTTGGTCGGAGGATGAAGCCAGAAAAGAAAAACAATTAAGTCCTACAGCGACCCTCTTCATTTATTGGACTAGGCAAAGACAAACTCTGAAGGGTAAAGGTATTTAATTATTGGTTCAGACCTAGCTAGCTAGGTTCCTTGCCCGAATATATTGTTTCTTTGATGGAAACACCTTTTCTAGCTCCTCCACAACGTGGCTCCTTTTGTATAGACAAATGCATGGTCACATCATGGTATTTAACTGTCTCATGGAATCTGCCAATCACGAAGAAGCTATTTTAGATTTTTTTTTGGGAATCGAAAAGTTTAAACTTTTATCTAAATTTCATAACATTTTGTTGTGTAAGACTAGTAGATATGAGTATGCAATTATGAAGTTTTGAGATGAAAACTGTTGTTTTCCAGAAGTCTTCTGCGAGTATAGAGTGGGATTTACGAACTGAGATACGATTGTGTCCCAAACTATGTCAGCATAATCAACCTTATATGAAATTGTGGCTTTTGGTGGACTTTAAATTCTATTAAACCCATTAAAATCATGATTAAATTAGGTTAGATTTGGTAAAGAGATTATTTGAGTAAAATTGTACTAGTTAAGGTTTTCAACACACATAAAAATACAGACACACACAAAATTGCCCAAACCTCATTAAATCTTTTTGTGTCCTTATTGTTCTTTTTATAGTACTCTTTGTTATTGATATATATTCTCAACAAGTGGTAGTAGAGCATTGTTAAAATAAAATGACCTTGATTGCAAAGTTTGAAGTAAGAAAGTTAAATAGAACTAAGAAATATAGACTGTTATAATGAAGAGTGAATGATTTATTGATGCAACAAGGCATGCTAAAGGAGTTGAGGAAGAATAAGTGAAAAATATATGGATAGGTTCAACTAGGAAGAGTTATACGCACGAGTAGCTGAACCATACGAATATGTCTAACAAATGAGATAATGTACTATGGCATGGAGATTACATCTCTTATAGGGATGTAGAAAAATTAAACTAAAGAGTTGCTACATGTCAATGGAGATAAGAATGTCTCCTTATTGATTGGTTTTTGGTAAAGCTTATCATTTACTAGTGGAGATTAAACATAAAGCTTATTAGTGGTGCAATATTGCAACATGAATTTGGCAAAATTTGGGAAGGCAAGGAAATTGCAATTACAAAAACTAAACGAACTAAGGATAGATGCTTACGAGGATTTGAGAATTTATAAAGAGAAAAACAAATTGTTCTATGATAATATGAATTTGAGGAAGCAATTTAAGGTGGGAAAGAAAGTGTTATTATATAATTCTTGATTAAAGCTCATGTCAGGTAAGTTATGTTTTAGATAGCTTGGTCCTTTTGTTGTCACTAATATATTTCTTTATGGTGTAATGGAAATAAAGAATTTAGATACCAAAAAACTCTTCAATGTGAACGGATATAGATTGAATTCTTTTTATGAGGATATGACAGTTTCAAGTGTGATGGACATTGATTTAGCACTTCCCCAATATGTAGATGATTGACAAGAAAAAGCCCCATCAAGCATAATGACGTTAAAAAATTGCACTCTTTTGGAGGTAACCCAAACATGATGATTTTTATTAATTTCATTTCAATTATTTATAGGTTTAATTTGTTTTTTTTTTGTGTAGTGTTTATTAGTGAAGGGGAAAATTAGGTCTTAAAATCCAAAATACTTAAATTTATAAGGCTAGATCACACCTTATGTAATTCAGCTTTTAAGATTAAAAAAACCTAAAATTCCAAACTGCTAAAATTCTTAAGATGTGATCATGCCTTATGTAACTTAGGTTAGGGTATCAGTCATCTTAAATTCCATAATATTGAAATTTATAAGGTGTGATCATACCTAATGTCATTCAACTTCATAAAATATCTTAAATTTTAGAATACTAACATTTATAAGGTGAGATCATGCCTTGTACCGGTTAGTAAACCATTTTATTTTAAGGAATTTATTGTTTTTAATAAAATAAAAATAAAACATTAGATTTTTTATATATTTAAAAATAAAATATTAATAATAAAACAAAAACAAAAACAAAACCTTAACTTTGTTTTATTTTTTTCAAGTTCTGTCTCCATGAGTCGCCTATCCCTAACTGCACCTGCGTTTGAGTAAGCTCCACCAAACAGTCCTTAGCAAAATAAACCAACCAGGAAATAAACAACACTTATCTGTCCCAGTAGCCATACCAACATTAGACCACTCGAAGGCTACACAATGTCCCTCATAGCATCAAACCAATCCATATGTATATAATTTCCTAGCATCTAAGATACTAGCCTCCACTAGCAAGCACACCACATGAACAACCAAACCATACCTAGAACCAGTGCTCTAGTAGCTTGAACAGGACATGTCAACCAACTAAGGAACTCAAGGAATAATGCACCATGCACGACAAGAAGGACCAACACAGGCTCCACACGTACAAGACTAATGCATTATACTAGCAACCAAGTGTCCCAGTCCTATGCCAATAAAAACACCAAGCATCAAGCAAGCAATCCACACACCAGCTTACACATCTTTGTAAATATGTTTAAGTCATTATCGATTTTCATGCATTTTTTTGGTATTAGATTTTGTTACTTCTAATTTAGTTATTATCTTGATTAATATTAGTTGTTTTCATTTTAGTTATTAATCTTTTTGCTTTAGTTATTATCTAAGATTAGTTTTTATTATTCACAGTTGTCACAATTGTGGAAGGCACAGAAGATACCAATAGGATAATAGCAAAAGGTAAGTCCAAGGCAAATCCAATTAAAAAATCAATTTGAAACAATACCTACCACAAGTACTCATTTGAAGCATGCTTAAATAACTAAAGATATGTCTATCTTTATGTCTCTCTTGCCACCAGCTAAGTCAAACCTTCGTAAATATCTCACATTTGTTTCTAAAGAAAGGAATTAAAGTGTTTTATGGCTTTTAATTATTTAGGGAGGAAGTCCATAGCTTGTACTTTCACTAAGGTTGAATTATTCTTCACTTAGTGTGTGGTATATAAAATTCATGTAAATTTAGGTGCTTAGTTGGCTGTGTAGTTTAACATTGTTATCTCATTTAATAAGAACTTATGTCTTAGTTCTTTGATTACTCACTTGGCTATTAATCTTAATTTTGTTTGATATTTTTAACACTAATATGTATGTAGCCTATAATATGGACCCTTTGGACAATGCTTTTTTAAGTAAAATGAGTTTAAACGAGCAACAAAAAAAAGAGGACATTTCATTTTATGTCACATGATCTCCCCAAAGAGGTTCATCATCCAATCAACAAAAGGATTCTGATGTTCAAAAGTCTCTGTATCTTCTGGCTCCACTAATCTAACATGAGCATCATTTTCAACTAGAGAGATTGAAACTTAAAATTTCTAAACTGGAGAGGATTTTGGATGCTTTGCTTCAATTAATAGGGTGATA
>JAOQMM010000003.1:10559872-10572328 GCA_027563515.1 Erythroxylum platyclados | reverse complement strand
CTGAGCTGCCCAGCCTAGCTCGACTTTATGGTTTAAAAAAATGAAAAACGACATCGTTTTGTACCTTTTTGTCGGGTCATGATCCAGACTGAGCCGGGAAAGCCCTGGCCTAAACCCAACTAATGACCATGTGGGGGCAAGCAATCTTAGTTCATGGCCTTGCCCATGACTCGGTCAACTTGAGTTAGACTTGCTAGGGTGGGTCAGGCCACATTTGCCATCCCTATCCCTTACCCACCTATTTTTATATTTTGTATCTATAGTTTTATAGAGCAAAAGAGAAACATAAAAATGGTAATATTTTATTTTATTATTGTTAATTATTTCTTTTTTTAATTTTGTTTCATAAATAAACTATCTTTTTTAATTTTTTCATAAATTACGATCATGAAGTGCAATTGTAAAGACAATGATATTTTTAGCAATTTTTCCTTTTTTATTTATTAAAGATCAAAGTGTAATCCATGTTCAAAATAATTTTTATTTTTGAAATAGAAAGCATAATGAAATAAAGCACAAAATATAGAGATTTAATGTATTTTACTCAACAAAAGACTAAAAGAGTGTTTTTCTCCAAAAAATGCAACATGCACATGATTTCATCCTAATACATGGATAAAAAAGGTCTTTTGAATTGTAAGCCTTTTTGATTGATGGTCAAAGGGGTAATAAGTTCATTTTTAAAATAAAGAGAGTCATAATGTACCAAGGAATAAAACATACGGGAGTTAAATGTATTTTAGCTTTTTCAATTTTCTTCCTATTTGTCAAATCTTTGCATGTTTTATTGTCTATTGTTGTACTTTGTTAAATTTTCATCTAATTCCCAGCAATATATTGTTTGCTACTCTCATGTTGCGGCCTTAAGTTGCCTAAAAGTTTCTTCAGTTGGTTATGATGTCCTTTTATGGCCATTGACTTATATTAGATTATATTTAAAATGTTAAAATTTACCTCATTTTGAAATATTAATTTATTATAAAATTAACCTGTTATTAATCACATAATTAATTGCATTGACATGACATGTCACATCAATAAAACATATTGACAAATTAATATTTAGATAGTAAATAATATTACATGTCAGCATTCTTTTAAAAATAAAAGAACTAATAAAATAATTCTCATTTCTTTTTCTTCCTTCATCATTAGTTCTCTACTACTTGTCTATAAGCGTCTAAATAGCCATCAAAATTTTTAGTCGAACTATCATCTTTAGACGTTGATTTGGACTTCTTCTTGTTAGATCAAATCAAAAAATGACTCAATATCACAAGGTTAAAACTTTGAAAGAATTAAGATAAAGATAAATACCAAATAAGTTACATTTTAATTAACACAAAAAATGGGATCATAATTGCTCATTAAAATAAGGATAAAGAAAAAAATTTAGCTAACAAAAGTATTCGATGTATTTTACAAGGAAAATGAACTAACCCATTAACCATATCCTTAGAGACAAAGTGATGTAAAGTTTATAGTTCATATTTTGTTGAGTCAATACACCTACTAATATTAGTGGTAACCTCGTATTGTAATTGGAATGATATTTTTATGGTTTCAAAGGATTCTAGGATGAGATCGACTTTCTACGATAGATTGAGTGTGGTTATGCTCTATTTCATAAATAACAATTGATATTGTTGGATCGTCCAAAACTCTCTCTACATGTTTACAAGTTAAGCATCCCTTTACACTATTGCACTTGTATGCTATATTACTCTCTTGAATGCTATATAAATAAAAAATAAGTGAAACTTTTTTTAGGTATGAACTTCTTAAATATAGTGAATTAGTCCAATAAGTCCAAGTTTTGTTTTTTAATTTATAGTGATTTTATCTTGGATCTGGAGATCTTTTAATAAGCTTTTATCCATACTTTTTTCAAGAATAATTAGTCACCTTAAAGATAATTATTGAAATCTCACAACTCCCTTTGATCTCATCTTTCGTCTACAAATTATTTACAAAATAATTCAATTAAAAATACAAATAAGAAGGCAAACTAAAATGATGAATTTTATCATTTGCAATTGCAAGAATCTAAAGTTTCAAAGTTACACTTATGATTCAAAAAAGAAGAAGAAGCATCTTATAGGCTTATTAACACTTTCAAGACTGGAAGCAACTTCTTGAATTGTGGTCTCTTTAAGTGTAGCAATAAAGTCATTATTCCTATATTTCATTATGAGGTCGACAATTATGGCTAAAACTAAGTCAAATAAAGAAGAAGTCCAAACCAACCACTTAAGTCATTGTTCGAGTTGCTTTCTAACCATTTATGTAGTCAAGTAGTGAAGGAAGAACAAGAAGAAATGATGATCATTTTAATTAGCCTTCAAATTTTAAAAGAATGTTGATATGTAATATTATTTGTAGCATAGATATTGAATTGTCAAAGGATTTTACTGATAAGACAAGCCATATTAGTACCATTTACTACAACAAGGTAGACATTTAGCCACTTTGTTTTGCTAGTTTTTAAAATTGTAGCTAAAAGTAAGCTTTTGGTGACGATTTCAAAATCGCAGCTAAATGGTCAACATTTTGCAACGTTTTTAAACATTGTCTCAAAATGTAGGCCTTTTAGTGACGTTTTTAAAAAAACATCACAAAATGTGGACCCTTTAGCAATGATTTTAAAAAACATCACCAAAAGGGCCCTGATTTGGTGCCAAAAGATCAACCTTATGGTGAAGATTTTTCAAAAATTATCGTCAAATTTGGCAACGATGTTTAAAATGGTCGCCAAATGTGAAAAATAAGGAGGGAATGAAAGAGAATCGCACTTAAAAAGAAAACATCCATCTCTGATCCTCTGCTCTTTCTTTCCTTTTTCTCCATGGAACCAAAGGGCGCTTTAAAAAAAAGCCTCAAAGTTAAAAACACCCATGTCTCATCCTCTGGTCTCTTTTTTCATAAAAACAAAAGGTACGCTCTCGATCTATAGTTGATGATATCTCCTTTTATTGATTCACTCTGTTCAGTGAATTAGCCTTTACGTTTCTTTCTTCTCTCTTTTCCTGTTGAATACCATTGTTCTTGTTAAATTTGTGGACATTTAGGCGATGTCAAATGGGTAAGGAATTGTAATTTTAAGATTTACGATGTTGAATCTTTTCAATCGCATTTGAACCCTAGTGTCGGTCTATTGAAACCCGTTTAACTACCACTAGAGAAATTGGGGAGTGAAAAAAATTGAAGTGTGGAAATAAAAAAGGGGTTGTTTATGTATGTGTTTGTCGTTGTTGATCTGTAAATATGGGAGGATTGCAGAGATTAAAAAGAGTTTATTGGGCAACCACACACATGATGACGTAGGTTGGTTAAAGAAAATTGATTAGTACTACGTTAGTTCCAACAATTCTATTCAAGTCCCCTCCTCCATTAACGTAGTTTTACTACTTATCAATGGTTGATTTCAGAAAAATAAAAAAAAGTTGTTAACTTTGCTGCGACTTGTTGGTCGGTGATGTGCCCTATAGGCAACATGTGTCAAGAATATACTACATTCTTTAATTTCGGTGTTGTTGGCAGATAGGAATTGCAAGTTTGTATATGTTGAATAGGTTTTTGCAGTTTTGAATGACCCGAACATTTCATTCTTTGAAGATAGTTTTCGATTTTTGTTACCTTAGGGATTTAATTTCCTAAAAAAAATAATTAAAAAAACTTCTATTATTTAATTTCCTAATAAAATCATGAAAAAAAACTTATGTTATCTATGTTATATGCATTTTTCCAACGTTGGTGGAAAATGTGAGTTTTTATAAGACCCAAGTAGCTGATTTTCTTTCTAGATCTTGACCTGTTTAGATCTAGTCAGCCAAATGAAGAAAAGGTGGATGTCGGTAGTGGGTTTCACTTCAAAATTGCTATGAGAGAGCATTTGGTGTTTTCTACTCAGTCTGGATCAAAGTGAGCAGATGATCAAGACCGGCACGAAGCTTTTGACACTAGTCTAAATAGTATTGGAGAAGATAGTGTCAACGGAAATGGATGAAAAAGAAAATGGAAGTATTATAGTTTTGTGTTAGGTAAGTTTTACTATATTATGGTCTTCACCACTCTGGATAGAAAGGTCATATAATTGAAGGGTGTGTTTTTAGGGCATTGCATCTTTCAAAAGAGGAGTCTCGAGCTCAGGATACAAAATTATTTGATGAAAGGTACCTTATAACCAATTACATTAACTTGGATGCAAAATGTTTAATGTTAGTACTCACGAATGCAACTACTTATGTTTGTAATACACATTGAAAAGACTTAAGCAACAATAATCTTAAGGTCAAATTTTAAGTACTTAAACCTTGTTTTCTTATTGTTAAAAGTAAAGAAATTTATTTTTTTGAAATTTGTGGAGGAAATTAGTTAAGATGATGGGTCAGATTACAACTATACGGTAAACCTTTATTAACTTGATAACCTAAAAGTTTTGGAAGGCATTTATTTGTTATTTTGGTGATTATGGCAAACATTTTATGGCCTTGTGGCAAACTAATGGTTGTGTATCATTAGGGATAACATAGCATACGTTAAATGACCCGAGCTTGTATGATTGTTGTCTAGATTAACCTGTTTTTCTATTATATAGTGCAGTTGTCACACTAAATCTAAAGAACTTATTTTAAATTGTCTAATACATGGAACTAATTAAAAAACTTGTTTTAATTAGATATAAGCTAAGGGAAAACTAAGGTTAACAAAGTTTATTGTTAATTTACGATTAATAGTTTTTAAGAGAGGTACGAGAACAGCATGACGATTAATTATGCTCAATCATGTGAAGATTGAGATTGAACCACGAATTGGAATTGAAACAACCTAAACACTAGTTTATTCATTTCAAAAGCTAAACACACACTCTCTGTAAATACGATCCTTGCTTACCACAACTACAAATTTAATTGTGCAAAATTAGGTTTTATTTTCTGGTGTGTTCGACTCGCATCAAGAATTTTGGATATTGAATGGATCAAATGAACATTTTAAGTTTAATTAGCTTCATTTTTATTTTAGTTATAGTAGTTCATAACATTTTGTACATTCAATTTCATTTTTATCAAAGATTAATTTAGGTTTTAATTACATTAGTTAGTTTTAATTAAGATAAGAAGGCCAAATCATACCTAGTTTGTTATAATTCTATCTAATATCATCCAATTGCATGTAATTAGTTTTGATCCATGTTTAATAGTATTTTACTACAATTAGGCTAATTTGCAGTTTTATATTTGAATTAGATGTCAATTCTAGGATACTCTTTTCTAGTCCAAGAAGAGGCAAAATAGAAATAAGAAAAAGTTTGTCTAAATTGTAAAGTTTGTAAAAGAGAGTTAATTGGAGACTTACTGTTGGATATGAGGATAATTTGATATTATTTTATTGAAGGAATATAATAAATTTAATTAAAAATTTTCAATATACTTTGAATTTAATTTTAAAATTAGGAACATTTAATTACAATTAATTGAGAATTAAGAAAGAGAAGATTGGCGAACAATTTAGCTAGTTTCTTGAATTGTTCAAAAAGATTTATATTGACCTTTATTTTTTTAGATCTTTCGATGGCTTCCTTCTTGCTCTTTTGTCTTCTCTTTTTGCTACTTCCTTTAGTTGCCAACCATGGCTTCTAACTTTCTCATGGCTTTATTATAGTCTCCTTTGCTCAAGTTAACTAGGTCTTCCTTTGTTTCTCTCTTATGTTTGAAGCTCTATTCTTGCTTGTCTCCTTATATTATCTTCTTTTCTACTTGTTTGTTGGGTATTTTCTTCACTCTTGCTCTTTCAACCTTTTCTTCTGGGGCTTAGATTGTCCTTTTTCTTCCTTGTAGCCCTCTTGGCTCCTAGGAATCTTTCTCCATCAGTTTTTATAAGATGTACTCTAGTCTTTCTCTCTTTTGTTAATTGCCACTTATTTCTTTTTTACATCTTTTGAACGAATTTTCAAATCTCTTTCTCTGCATCTTTAGCTTTTTTCCTTTTCTTCCCGGATGGCCAAATTTTCAGAAATTGATTAGGACTCCATTTTTTTCCGGAAATTTCCCACCTTTACCATCTTACCTCCATACTCCCAAACTTCCTTTCCTTCTTGCTACTTCTTATCAATCCTCTTTCATCTCTTCTCATTCTCTTACTTCAAAAATGGTTCCTCCTTCTCTTCTTCAAGATCCTTTCCATTACCCTCAGCATATTATGTTTATTACTACCTCTCACCTAACTACCTCTGATCCTAAAGAGCTCTTAAGTCACATTATTCCTCTTGCTCCCCCTATTTCAAGACTTGGAAGCATGTCATAGGGGAGCCTTCAAAGATATCTCTTCACTCATATTCTCTAGTTGAGACATATAGTGTATTTATTTTCTATCTATGTATGAAGATTAAGGAAGGAACAAAAATATGATCTTCAACTCTTATTGACTTCTTCTTAGGAAAACATCTAGCTTTCTCTATTATCAAGCTTTGAGCTACCAAACAGTGGAAAAATAAAGGTCTTGAGGAAGTTCTACTTAATAAGGAAAACCTCTTACTTATTAAATTCTCCTTGAAGGAAAGTGCTCAAGATGTTTTAGAGGTTGGTCTTGAGCACTACAACAACCTGCCTCCATTCCTCCAACTATGGAAACCATGAATTAATTCTAGAAAATGTTATAAAAAATTACATCCCTATTTGGATAAAATTTCACAAAATTTTATTTGAATATTAGTCCACCAAAGACTTAAGTTCTTGTCTAGCTTTATTGGGAAGCCTATATGTCAGATGAGGCAGTTGTTGCTAGGAAAAGATTAGGGTATACAAGGCTTTGGTCATTGATGATTTGAAGCATGAGCTTCTTGAATTTATTCCACTTTTGAGGCTTGGAGAAGATGACACCTTGATTGAAGATTCTATTAGAGTCTCTTACCATTGAAGGCTATTCTTAAAACAAAAAGGAAAATTATGGAAACTAATGGCATGAAGTTTTTGAAAGGGGACTATGCAAAATTAATGGATCTTGAAAACAAGGAAACCAAGAATCAATCCCCCAAATTTCACCATCAATTCCTTTAGAGTTAGACAATTAGGGAATTCAAAAACTAGTCATTCAAAGTTTATCAATAAACCCTTTAGAGATTGTTATTAAACCTCTAAGGTTACTATTGAAGTTCAGGCTACCCTGGTAGTGCTAAACATGGAGTAGTAGGTTGCTCAAGCTAACATCTCTACTAATCCCACTAATAAGTGCTTGATTGACTATATATTTACTCTCTAATGCTTAGAGATTAATGTTATAATGTGCTTAAGAAGTTCGATGGGAATTTAGAGCACAGAAGTACTCGTGAACATTACATAAGGTGTGAATATGCAAAGTTTGGCCCAATGTACAAATCTAAAAGCAATAATTAAAAAGGGTAGGTTATAAACTATGATTAAAAAAAGGAGCACCATACTTTTTTTTGTCTTTCATCCATAAACTTACGGAAGTAGAGAATAATAACATAAGGTCAAAAGTTCATATTGGACAAAACCTATCATTATTACACAATTTTGACTTCAATATACTTGACAAAGAGAACTAAGAAACATATGCTGAGATAAAGCTAATGTTGTTCTTATCCCCTCACCTCAATATTATTTCCATCAAGTAATATGTTCTTCTAAGCTTGATTTTGTGTTTTCCAAAAATTATGTTACATTAAACAAGGTAAAGGAAGAAACAATCTTGTTGCAAATAAAAAACCTATAGTCTTATTCAAAAACAAAGCAACAAATATGTAGAGAATGTCACTGGGCCAAGTTTAAACAATGATCGTGCAACCAAACGTGATATAATGCACCTTGGATGCTAATCAAATAGTCATTTCCATGATGGAGGAGGGAGAAACCACTCTAATATCAATTCAATTTGGGAATTTTAATTTGGATTAACAAAGGGAGTTTGGGTTTAAGGATTTATGTTGTGAGGATTCACAAATATTTTTTGAACTAATTTAATAAGTAGAAATTTAAAATCGACTTATTGTTCTTATTGTGGGAGCTCTTGTGTTGAGCCTTATCAATTGTTAGAGTTGGTAAAACCAATATTTATTTGCAAGTTTTATAAGGTAATGAATAGATTTGGAGTAGAAAATTATGATATCAACCCTGTTGTATTTTTTTTTGGCATAAAATTACATGAATAATGTAAGAGTGTTGAATTTAGGTTTTTATGTCTTACAGCAATTATATGATATCCTTTTGATATAACATTTGATCTTCATCATGATGGCAACTTTAATTTCATTAATTGATCTACATATTTACATATCTAAATTGATCTACATATTTACATATCTACATATTCATATTTACATATTTATAATAAATAATAAATAATAAATATTTGAGAGGTTATTATCCTTCATGCATAATTTGACTCTCTAATTCCCTTTAGTTATTGATTATCTTTTATATTTATAATATAAAACTGATTACATAAATTTTAATAGTGAAAAATCTTAAAATTTTCATTTTTATTAGAATATGTGACCTATTAGGTTAAATATATTAGTTATTACCAAAAAAATCTAATCTCTCAATCACTATATTATATCAAATCTTCAACACAATATAAAATAGAGATGTTTATTTTGAATATGATTATAGTGACTCAATTTTTTAAACCACCAATATTTAAAACTGGTTTGGAGAATTTAAAACCTCCAAATTACTGTGCACTTAGTGTCCAGGGTACTGTCGAACCAAAGCCCGTTTGAGGCAACAAATCACAGATCAAAGGAAGCTCTAAAAAAGGAGAGATCTAAGATTCAAGTGCTGTATAGATTGTCCTCTTCGATATTAGGAAACAACTCCATCCAGCTTTTAGACACTAAGCAATGTTCTCAGTTCGCCTCTTGTGATCATTTTACCAACTTCAATGGTCGCATCATAACATTGTCTTCATGATCCAATATCTGCACGCCAAAGTGAAATTATAGGAACTATTCCCAAAACAAAGCGACAATACAAGTGGTTTGAAGTAGCACAAAATAATGGAGTAAAGTTGGAATATTATTGGAAGGCTACAAGATCAAGTCAGAACTTCGTCAGGGGGAAGCTTAAAGTGCCCGTGAGAGAACCTCTTCTTGGAGTGTGGAACATATCCTCTCATAAGTTACATTCATAATTGTACCAACATAGTCCTATTGTTCATATGGTAATGCTAATACTAACTTAAACTTACTGCTATTACTGTCACTTCTACCGCTATACTAATAACCTCTAATTTGAAGTGGGGATGACATGTTTTGTCCGATCTTTGGTCTGTCTGAGCCACAGGTCAAGCGCTAGTCGGGGGTGAGCCAACTCAGCTCAACCCATGGCCTACTTCTAATATGCAAAATGACATCATTTTGTTAAACTATTTTTAAAAAATAACGTAAATGAGCCGAGCTACAGCCGGGTTCGCCGTTCCCATCCCTAATATTCTGAGGCTTTGGGTACCCCCAAAATTGTATAATTTGTATAATTACTACCAAATAGATACTTACATGGCAATGGTAGACGTAGCCAGGCTCCGCAGTTGCATCGAAGGTGTAGGGCTCATCTGTGTGTACGTAACCAAATCTCACCACAATCTTTGTCACGTACCCAGGTGTCACCTTGTACACGTTCTTCCACCCACTCTCGTAGGCTTTTACCTCTAATTTCTTGCCACGTGCGTATTCTTCTATACGACACTTAATCGCGTCGTTTAGCTTGTTCATGCATGCTTTGAACTCCTCCTCGTTAATCAACTCTGTTTGATCAATCACCCTGAACAACCCCAAATGGATGTGCAAAGGATGATTATCCTCTGTTAGATTGATCACGTTCCATATCTCTGCGGTACCCACTTTTGGGGTCTCAGTCGCTGAGGCTTCATATGGTTTACCGTTGATGTAGAGGTGAGTTGGCTCATCAATGTCGCTTGTGTACTCGTACATTGCAATGTACCGCGTTTGCGATGCAGCCAAAGGATTTGGAGAAGGATACTTGATAAGAGTTTTTGGTACATGCCACGTGTCAACCTCTCGGTTCTTGCTGATGATGAACTTCATGATCTTGCTGTTAACTTTGTTGACTGGGTCTCCAGAAGGATAAGGATAGGGTGCATTGTTGGCTAGAATAGCGGTATCAATCCTTGACTCTGAAAAGTCAACAACCACGTCAGCAATTTCTGATGGGGCCAAAAGGATTTCGTTGGTGATAACTGGTTCACCGAGATAAACCGAGTCAGATGCCACGTAAGCAAATCTCAGACCATTACTGAAATAGAACCTGAAGAATCTAGCGTTGCTGGCGTTAATTAAACGGAGTCTATATTTACGGCGTCGTACCCTTAAATACGGCCATGCTTTCCCATTCACAATAATCATATCGCCAAAATACTCTGGCTGCCATTGCGGATGTATAGAAGGATTGTTTCCCGTAGAATTCATGTACAAAGATCCGTTAGTACGAACGCTACGATCGAACACCATCAGCGTCCGATCAAATTCGTCACCACAGGGAAGTCCAAGTGGGAACTCAATGGTAGGATGCCGTACGATGTATGACCCAAACAACCCGGCCAAGAGGTTGACTCTGGTTAATCCCATGGCGTGATCATGATACCATAAGTTTCCAGGTTGTTGTTTGTTGTCATAATGATATGTTTTTTTGGTCCAAGTGGGTCCCTTCTCACTAAATCCTCTGGTGAACCATGACTCTGCATGTCCATCACTCTCGGGTTCACCAATATTTCCGTGGAGGTGCACCACCGTGGGGATGCCCTTCTCGGTGGCCGGTATGGCGGTTGGTATTGTTGGGTCCCAGGGAAGTATGTGGTTATCGGGGAGGTGATTGGCCCAGGTCACGTAGGTGACAACAGCGTGAATGGCCTCGATCGTTGGTCCAGGAACGGTGGCATCGCGCTTGGATGTACCGAAGGCAAACACGGGCGTATGTGGGAGATCCCTGTGAAATTTCTGCAATCAAAAAGTTTGATAATTGAATGTACGCACAACATGAATGGAAGGAATCTAAGGGGATGGCCAACCTATATGGCTAAAATCCTTTCTCAATTGTATCCAAAATAACAATAATAATAAGAAGAAGAAAAGCATCAATGCCAACGAAAACGGAGTGACAGAATAAGGTGAGCTCATGCCTAAGTTATGCATCAAGTTTGGTTGTTACTTGTTAGGACTGCAATGATAAGGAGGAGTAAGTGACAACGCAAAACTAAAAAAAAAAGAAAAAAGACGACATTTGTCCGGGAAACACAAATGCCATGGGCTCTACTAAACTTTGCATTTGGAATTCCTTTCATGTTCTTAATTAATTGTATTTATTAAATAATTACTACTGAGCTCTCATGGTGCTTTAATTTTCCTATAAAACACCGCTTTGCGGGATTTTTTAGGAGGGTCATTGTGACTTTTTGGCAAAAAGGAGCGTCTTTTGCGGTTGCTCCTATAAAACTCTTGCAGCAAAAAGAAACTGGAGAAATAACAAACGTTTCTCCGGTGGCGTTTCTCCGGTGGAGTCATCGGAAAAAAATCCCAAAACCAATTTCATGATTTCTGTTTATTAATCGTATGATTCTCTCTCTAATGCTTGAATAAAACAAAGGCAAGAATAAAACTAAACAACAAAAAATAAAAAATAAAAGCTTATTTAATAAGCTTGCACTTGTAGAGAATGAGGGAACTCACCCATTTTTTCTTGAACATGCCAATCTTTAGGTGCTTACGTACGTGAGAACCATTAACCACATCAAAGCCATTGATTCTGGGCATATCCGGAAGTTCATCCACGAACAATTTTAACCTGTACGGGTTCACAAGCCTGTCATCTGCGCAAGTTAGGACAACCACTCCAAGCAAAGCCAAAGACAAGATGTGAACCAACACCCAAAATCTCCCCATAGCTCACTCAAACACACAGGAAAAGAAAAAGAAGAAGGGGGGCTTTGTAGTGGAGTCAATTTGGTGAGTCTCTGTGGAGAATGGAAAAGAGATGAGTAGAAAAGTCTTTGTTTTTTAATAGTATTGGGTTTCGATGCTTTCGAAAAGTAAAGGCTAGTTTTTGTCCATTGAGATTTTTATGACAAATGTTTGTCTGCTTCTTCTTGTAGCCCCACGATAAACTTAATCAGAACTAAGAAGTGTTAGGTTATAGTTATACTGGGATACAACGAAAGGGATAAAAAAATGAGTAAAAATGTTAATTATAAAAAATTTATCAATTTATCAATTATTTAATTAAATATATTTTTATAAATTAAAATAAATTAATTAATTAATTTTATGACAATTTAATACTGGTTAAATCTTAAACATTTTATTATTAACTTCTGGTTTTGTATTCAAATAATATTCCATTTATGTAAACATTTTAATCTTTTAACCATATAAGATGAAAATGTTATTAGCATATATGAATATAAATCAAATTTCTTTTACACAAT
>JAOQMM010000003.1:10420690-10440176 GCA_027563515.1 Erythroxylum platyclados | reverse complement strand
CTAATTTTTATCATTTTACCCTTCCTTCACCTATATAATCATTTCTAGCCTCATTCTTTCTTCTCTAGACTCAGAACCTCCAAACGCTCTCCCTTCTCTCTAACCCTCTTCAAACTCCCACACTCTAGTAATTAGTATGCCGAGAATTAACCAGTTAGCTAAGCGCACTTAATCTCCAGGCAAAGTCCAAGTATTAGGATGGGGCCGACGGAACAGGGCTGCAAATTTCGAAGCCCCTTTTCCCATCTATTCAGAAGAGGAAGTTATTCGCTTTCAGACCCTTAATGTTAAGCAATTAGGAGTTCCTAAATACTTTGACTTTGATACGTTAGATAGGCTAGAACTGTGAGATAGGGTCAAGAACTTAGCATAAAGAATTCAGTGGAGTAAGTTTATACACTTCCAATATCTTGTCTACCAGGAGCTCAACCATGAATTTTTTACTTCCCTTAAATTTGAAACCAGTAAACCTAAGGAAATGTGGTTTAGGTTGCGGGACAACCGTATAAGCTAGACTTTGGCATTATGGGTGAAATTTGCGGTTTCCCTTAATTGTCCATTGTGGATCATCACGATGACTTTCCTGTTTCCCGCTATTGGAACAAGCTCATTGGGATGGAGCAGTTCGACGTCAAGAACGCCCACAACAATATTATACAAAGCCATGAGCACTTTTTATTACATAAATTCATGTGTCAGATGGTTTTTGATAAATCAGAAACCAACAAGTGCTTAACGAAGGAACTTTTTCTGTTGTGGTGCATAGATCACAGCATCCCAATGTGCATCTCTACACATGTTTTCAATGCTATTGTTGCGACTCTACGTAAGGGGAGCAACAATTTGGGTATGGGTTACTTGGTTTCCATAGTTGTTTAATACTACGATGTGGATTATAGAGGTCTAACTGTCCACCGTCTTAGTTTTCTAAACATTCGCCACTTATTGTGCGCTGAAATCGTAAGTTCCTATTGGCTAGAACTAAGGGATATCAATGCTAAATCTCATGTAAAGATCAGGACCAATCGGACAAGTTCTAGCACAGCACCGTCGCAGTAGCCAGAAGCAGACTCGACCAGTGAGGAGTTCGTAGAGGAGGAGGAAGAAGAAGAGCCTAGGTGGAAGAAGGTGTTAGCAGCAATCTCTGACAACACCAAAACACTAACAGACAACCTTGCTGAAAACTCCAGGGTGATGAAGGAAATGGTAAGGGAACAATGACGCCAGAGTAGAGACATCGACGAATCTATCGGTATTTTAAGGCTCAAGGTATGCAATTACCACCTCCTTCACCATCATCACCTCAATTGCCGTGAGGTTTTGTGTTCTTATCCTCTTTCATTTTTGTTTATTATTCTTGTTTCTTGTGTTTTTAGTTTTAATTCCTATTCTTGTGTGTTATGTGCTCCCTTCTCACATTGAAGACAATGTGTTGTTCAAGTGTGGGGAGGGATTGTGTGTTTTTTATTGAATGTGAATTTTGCATTTTGTGTATTAATTTGTTTAAATTGCATAGGGTGACTTGTGTGAATGTGGCAATGACTAAGATTTAATGAAACTGATTTAGTTGTGAACTTAGTCTTTTAGGTTAGAAAGACTTATTAGCTTGAGAAATTAGTGACGTAAGTTACTTAGGGCTAAATATGCTCACTAATTAGGATTCAGTGTTAGTCTATTCGCCCTAAGAATTTTTCAGATTCATTTATAATTTTACAACAATCAAATAAGTAGCATAACTAGTTCTTTTTCATGGAAATTATTAGCAAAAGCACTAAGGTAGTAAATATATATATATATAAGGTGTGTGTGTAATTATAAAGTAAATAAACTATTTCTTTGGCCCTTTTTGGAAACGAATTGGGTTATGAATAGAGCTAGTAGCTAGCTGAGGATGTGATATAGTTAAGTAACTGGATCGACATTTATCACAAATGTTTGACTCCGTATCAAAGGCTATAATGACATTCCAACCAAACTGTTTAATAAAAGCATGGCCTAGTTGAGTAACCGGATCGACATTCATCACAAATATTTATCTCCGCGTCAAAAGTCTACTTCATGTTCTAAAAATAATTAATAAAGTGACTGTGTCAATAAACACCTACTAACCTTGTTAGTAGCTTAAGTTTTCATGAAAACGTACTTAGGAAGGCTACATTTTTGTTTTGACCAAAGAATTATCAATGAATTTGTGCAAGTGACAAGGGTGAATAAACTTAACATTAAAAAAATCTTGATTAGTTTGTTTAGTCAGTCCAAATTACTTGGACACAGATTTCACAATTTAATAGGTTAGAACAACTTGAGAGATAATGTTTGTTGTTAAATCATTTTGTAAGTCTAAAACCATTGCCTCATTGTTTGCATTTGTGTGCTTTGTGTTTTGGGTGTATTGTTTGTTTCTTTTGTTTTGTTGTTTTGTTTGGTTGAGGTCAAGCAAATATTTAAGTGTGGGGATGTTGATAGGTATCGATTGCATCATGATTTTATGGGTATTTTAGTTTGTATTTAGTTGTCAATTTGAGTGTTTAGTGTGTGTTTAGGATATATTTGTGTTTTTAAGTGTTTTGTAGGTAAGAACATGCTTTTGAGCTCAAATTCTTTATATTTGAGGTGCCTTGACATGTTTGTTGAGTGTTTCAGGAAAAACAGAGAAGAATTGGAGAATACTGGGATTTAGCCCAGGGCCACAATCGTGGGGAATCTCCCACCATCATGACAGAAGCACAAGCATAGAGCCACGATCGTGGGAAAATCTCCCACGATTGTGATAGAAGGGAGATGGATTGCCCATATCGTGACAGAAGCTGAATCAAGGTGCCACAATCGTGGGATTAAAGGGCACAATCGTGAAGAGAGCCAAACAGCCTCCCACGATTGTGCCACTAAGGGTCATTCATGGCCAGTGCATAGATAGACAAGGGACCACTTTCAGATTCAACTTTCTGAGGGACATTTTGGACTTTTCAGGCCCGAGAAAGACCCTAGGGTTACCCTAATTGGAAAAGAGTATAAAAGCATCATTATGTATCAGATCAGGCGAATCCCGACGACGCGGTCTTCCCAAGACATTTTAATCTAAGTTCCCTTTTCCATTTCCCTTGTATTTCATTGATGTATAGGGTAGAGATGGGTTTAAATGTTGGGGATTTCATATTTGTAATGGCATTCTAAACTCCCCTTTAGGATTTTGCTTAGATTTAATGCTAATTTAGTTTTTCTTATGTTATTTGTTATGGGTTTGTGACTGACTGATGTTTTGCATAGTTCAATAACAAACTGAGATGGTGAACCAAATAAAAACGATCAGATTGGGCTAATAAGAGTTAGGTGATTCGATAGATCACATAGTCAATTATATAGGGTTTAGTGCGGAGAGAGATCTCGTATAAAGCTCGGTAGTCTATTAGAAAGCTTTGGAACTAATTTTAATTGTGGGTAATTTGTTGATTAAGAGATTACAAATTCCATAATTGGATTATAGTTAAGTAATAAGGGAGCAAAATCATAACTTGAGAGAGAGTAATTCTCCTTACGATTGTCTAGGACTGAACTCCGATAACATTTGATTAACTAGGTTAGCATTAATGAAAAATGAAATCCCCTCTCTCATAATTTGAGTAAATCTCTTAGGTGATTTCATTATGACATTTGTGATTGATCAACTTTACACTTGTTTTTTTTAATTTTCTAAATTCCAATTGAGAATCAATTCTTGCTTTTACTTCTCGTTGCAACTTTATTTTTATTTATTGCATTTTTATTTTTATTTTCTTAACTTTAGACGACTTAGGATTAGGCTAATACCCTCCTCGTGGGATCGACCCTTCAATACTACAAAGTACGACCCGTATGCTTGCGATATCTAAGGGCTAATCATTAAAGCTTGAATATAACGATCATATACCAATTGGCACTTTATAGGCTGTCCTAGAGGCCCACAGTGCATCTTCCAACCTCAAGCTCCATTCCTTTCTGTTAGGTTAAATGTTTTCTTTAGGATCGACTTGTTTTCTCTATTGGATACCTCAACTTGGCTACCCATTTTGGGAAGGTAGGAAGTGGAAACCTTGTATATGATATGGTACTACTTAAACAAAGCTTCCATTACCTTATTGCAAAAGTTCATTCCCCTATAACTTATAATGGATCTCAACATCACAAACTTAGAAAGGATATTAGACTTGACAAAAACTGCAACAACTTTAGCGTCATTAGTCTTCATGGCTTTAGCTTAAGCTTACTTGGAAACCTAATCAATTGCAAGTAAGATATAATACACGCCAAAAGATGGATATAATACACGCCAAAAGATGAAGGAAACAGTCTTATGAAATTATTGGCCTAAACATTAAAGATTTTTTTAAAAATAATGTTGGTTAGTGGCATTTGAATTTTATAGGATTGACACCTATCGCATGACTTACAAAAGAAATACGAATCCTTAAACAATGAGGGCCAATAAAAACTAGTCTCCAAAACTTTATAGCTAGTCCTTTTTTACTCCAAAGTTCCCCCCACATACGTATTAGTGATAAAAGGTTAAAATAGAAAGCATCTCACTCTTAGGAACACACCTTCTTATTAATTGTTCTGTACAATGCCTCAAAAGATAGGGGTTATCCTATATATAGTATTTGGATTTATTCTTTAACTTGTCCCTTTGAACTAGAAAGAAGAAGGATAGATACTCATTTCTTTAAAAAAAGGAAGCGAATTTGCCTCCTTCGCTGTCTCTAATCTTTATATACCTTATTTAGCCTCTTAATTGCCATTTTATGGTGCAAATTATGGTTTCATGGTTATAAACAGTTAGCTACATAGGCGTTTAAGTGATTGTGTATATTAATTTAGTAGAAATTGTAGAGTTACACATTCTCAATAAGCTACATGGTCATGTAAGTCTCCATACAAATGTAGGTCATAGGTGTGGTTGAAATAACATCTTTGAGTTCATACACATTTCTAGTGTGTTACACATTTCTATATGCAGTTGTGTAAGTCACATTAATTCTTATTCTTCCATTCTTTGTCCTGTCTTCATCCTAACTTATCTCATTTTTTTCTCTATAAAGGTAAATAAGATTAAATGTCGATAGAACGACACCAAGGATATGAATTATCTCATTTCAGTTTTTACTCCTCTAACTTGTAACTAAACAAAAATATGAACAAAAAATAAGTATCTTAGACATATCATAAACACTATCACTAATCATTATGGAAAAAATATATAATCAGTCAAACACTTTTCAGTTATAGTGTTATTAATCTTACAAGAAATAGTGAACATATTTGGATCACTGCACTTAGGAGGTAATTTCTTTTTAAAGATCTCATTACCTCTCAACTTTCTCTTATTGGTATACAATTCCTTAAGGAATTTTGCATACCTTCGCACTTGCTTAATTGTGTCTAGAAAAGACATATTTACTTTTACCTTTCGAAAGTCTCCAAGATCTCCCTATCCTTTTCCTCTTTATTCAAATTTGCTAACCTATTATGAAAAATTGGGAGGTTAGTCTTAACCACATTAGGAGATTCACAATTTACCTTTGAAATAGATGAGGAATCTCCTTATTCTCCTAGCTCCTTCTCAATTTCCTCTACATTGGCCATCCTATATGAGGTCCTCTTAAGATCCTCAAGCTTCCTACCACTTCTTAAGGTCACCACACTGACATTTTGTGGTTTTACCTTAGGTTCAGATGACAATTTTCCTCAACTTTGTGATTCTAAAAAGTTGATAGAAACTACCATCTAACTCACATGGTTCTCCAAATTTTTAATGTTATACCTTGCCTCTTAAAATTAAGATATTGTCTTTTATTAAACTATTTTACAACTTGTTGGAATTTTGAAGTATTAGTTGCAAGAGACTTAACCATGTCCTTTACTTATATACTTGAATTAAAGGAAGAGGTTTATGGTTTAGGATGAAATTGTTATACACCTTGCAGCTTATGTGGGAAGTATTTTTGCTACCTATACCCATCATAGCTTAGGTTTGGGTGATCTCTCAAACATAGGTTATAGGTTTGGGAATATGAATTGAACGAATGGGAAAAATTTCCTCCTATAACATTAACATACTTCATATTTCCATTTTCAAGAGTTAGGTAACCATCTATCAAACGGTTCACATTTTCACATATCCCACAAGCTTTCACTTGTGCTTGCCTTATAGCAATTTGTCTAAAAAGTATATTATTTCATCTAAACAATGTTATATGTATGAATTGTTTACTTCATTTACTTTACAAACATCATTGCAGATGCCAAATTGTTAAGTGTTTGTAGCCATATACTCAATTAAAGTTCTTGCCTCCATAGGAGTCTTTTCACCTAATGCTCAACCACTTGCTACATCTACCAGACACCTTCCTATAAGTGATAATCCTTCATAAAAATATTGGATAAGTAGTTGCTTCGTTATATTGTGATGGGGCCTGCTAGCACATAACTTCTTGAAACTCTCCCAATACTCTTCAAAGAATTCTCTATAATAATTATCTTAGACACATCATAAACGTTAATCACTAAGCATTAAGGAAAAAATATATAATCAATCAAGCACTTATCATTTATAGTGTTTCCAATCTTATAAGAAATAGTGAACATACCTAGAGGATGTGTGCTTAATAATCTACCATTATTCCTTTTTCTACTTTATTCATAATTATTAAAAATACCCTTCTTGGAATTAAATTCTAATTTTACCCTTAAATTTTTACATTTCCTATTTGGCCCCTTAATATAACTTTAATTTTCCTAAATTTCCTTCTTCTTCACCCTCTCCTCTTCTCCTAATTCTTTTTTTTTTCTCTCATTTTCTAGCCTCCTTTTCTCCATTTTTATCTATTTCTATTAATTCAATATATTATCCCACACAATCACAACATACAATCCAACTATAAACTAGTGTAGGATGACTAAAAATCACAATAAAAGGCATATAATTATTGCTATAATTTTACCTATGTGAAATCTATGCCTTTCTAAAGGATTTTCTGGGTTGTTCATCTCCACAATTTCCTCACAATTTGCTACAAAACAAACAAAATGAGGGAACACATGAGAAAGTTTCACATGTAGTAGAAAAATGGTGCATTTACACGCTTACCAGCTAGAAAACATGGAGAGGAAGATGAAGAAGACAAGTTGATTTTCATTGGTGTTAAAATTACCAATTGTTGTCTTCTATTTATACCCCTATGTTTAATTGTTTTATGGGTTGGGTTAGTTGTTAAGGTTGGGCTCTTTGTTTTTCCTTTTGTAGGCTTTACAACTAGTATATTCCATACCCTAAAAATTTTTCTCGTAAATGTTGATGTGGTTTCTAATGAGTTGCAGCAGATGGCTATAGAATTTTCATTTAATGAGGCTCTTTTCTTTGAAAATTCAATTATTTCTCTAATCCCAAATAGCTATAACTAGGAATGAAAAAGTTAAGGAGAAACACCACTTGACAATTGTTTTTGGATGTTTGATAATGAGGCACCAATTCTTCACATTGTTCAAATCGTTTGGAGCATCAAAAATATGTCATTTATGCATCATTGTTCTACATACTTCTGTAACAAACTCACATTAAAAAAATAATTGATTTGTATTCTCCTCAGTCTTTTTATAGAGCATACACCAATTTGTGAGATTCAGATACTTTGCTAGTTTATCCACAGTTGATAATTTATACTTAATTGCTAGCCCTAACGTGGTGAAGGCTCGAGGTTGCTAATGATTGAACCATACAATCTTGGTCAATGGAAATGGCTCCAAATTTCCTTGAAGGACTTTCCTACAGGATTGATTGATGAAGATTCCATTACCGATATGTTTCCAAATGATATTGGCATTTTCAGAGTTCATGGTAGTTTGGAAAATTTCTGATTTTAAAGAAAAAGGGATTAATGCCTATCTGAAAATATCCTTGTTGGAGAGCGCTTTAGTAATTGAAACTCCTAGTTGGATTAGTGATTTAAAGGCTGAGGTTTTGGCTAATTTTACCAAAGGACTTATTGAAAGCCAGTTGTCTTGCCAGAAATTTTTTGATTTGCCATTTCTAATGAGATAAATGAAATCAATTTTGAATTTTTCTCTTTTCTAGAAGATGGCTTTCATTTTTGAAGAAGCATAGGTTTTTACAATAAATTTCAAATGCTTCTATTTTTTATGAAGAAATTATGAATCCACATACGAATAAAGCTTGTTTATCAGTTAAAAGCCTCCATAGCCTCTTGGTGAGCATGACAATGTTCACTATTTTGAGGTTAATGATGTTGAGACCTCTATTGTCCTTTAGGAAACATATATCACTCCATTTCATCTTAGCTCTCCTAGTGGTTTCTTTGCTACCAGACCACAATAATTTATTAAAAATCTTGTTAATGGTTTTGATGATATTGGCAGGAAAAACAATTTGCGAAGCCCAGTATACATCGATGGAATTTAGGATAGAGACAACTATTTAAGCTCTACCAGTAGTGGAAAGATTCTTTGAGCTCCATAAAGAGATTTTATTGCTATTCTTTTCAAATAGAATACTGAATTCCCTTATGTTTAGCCTTGAAGATTTTATTGGAATGCTTAGATAAATTATTTGAAGGGATTGATGATTGAAACAAGTTATGGATTTAGACTTTGCACTTGACTTACAGCACTCTTTGAAAGAAAGAAACCACTTTTGGAGTAATTTACTTATAGGCTAGACATCTTGTTAAAAATCTTTAGAGCCTTTATAAGGGCTAAAACAGATGTGAGGCCTGCTTTGGAGAGCAATAAGAGATCAAAAGCAAAACATAGTTTTGTAATTGCAAATTCTTACATCTAGAATGATATCTAAAATGCTTGGTTCTTTCCACAACTCTTTTAAGAAGTCTATTGAAAACTTCCATAACTAAAGCAAAGAGATAAGGAGAAATGGGATCAACCTGGTACAGCTTCTAAAAAGTTTGTAGGTTGTCCATTGAAAAAAATGTTGTAAGAGGGAGAAGTGATGCATTATGTAATCCATTAAATGAAGGGCGTAGAAAACTCCATATCAGTGAGAATATTCGTAATAAGTCCCAATCCACACTATTATAAGCTTTTTTTAGATTAATCTTAAGAAAACAATTTTATCTACCCTTTATCTTTGAATAAGCTTTGACCATGTCTTGTAACAACAGAATGTTGTCACCTATGATTCTTCAAGGAATGTAATCACCTTGAGTTGCATCAATATGATTTGAAAGAAACTTTTTTTCTCTATGAGCTAAGATTTTAGAAATAAATTTTTCAGTGGAGTTTCAACAGGCTATGGGATGAAAATATGAGAAATACTTATGCTAACTAGACATAGGAATAAAAGTTATGAAAGTTTTATTAAGCTCTAAAATTAGGGAGCCTTTGTTGAAAAATTCCAGAACAACGTCTGACACTAATTTCCTTATAAGATGCTAGGATTTAACGAAAAATTTTATGTTGAAACCATTAGGACTAAGAGCTTTATGGGGGTGTAGAGATTTCAGTAATTCTTCAATCTCCTATAAAGACACAAATTTACGAAGGCTTTTTGCTTCCTGAGTTGTGAGACACCCCTGCAAGGTTTCTAGTAGTAGATGCTGAGAATACAATCTTTGATTTATACTTTCCGGGGAAATGATTTTGTTACTAGATCTTCTAGAAATTACAGGTTTGTGAAAAAAGTAAGTGTTCCTATCACCACTCTTCAGCCAATTCACACGAGATCTTTGTCTCATAAGAGAAAAATTATATGTTAAAGAATTGGAAAAATTATGCAAGGCAGTTTTTTTCAATTCTTGTAGCTAAGTAGATAAAGGATTGTTGTAAAGATCTTGCTGAACTTTCTCCATATCTTTCCTAGCAGTGTTTAGGAGATTATGAGTATTTCCACTATTGTCCTTTAATAGCTGCTTCATTTCTTACTTGATAATTTGTCATTTCTTAGCATAAATAAACTACTTGGTGCCAATAAACTTTACACTTAGAGTATTCCAAATATCTTCATGAAATCTAGCTAAATTAGAGAAGCAGTCATTGAATCTAAAAGGCACTTTAGGACCTATAGCTTTTGTTTGAGTGCGAATATGTGAGTGTTCTAAAAGATTGTTGCAAAAGTAAATGGAGAAGCAATTTGGGAAGACTAGGAACCATTAAAGATTTGTAAGGCTGCGATCCAGTTTCTCTCTAATGAAATGTTCTCCAAATTGCTTATTGCTCTAGATGAAGAAATTTCCTCCAAAAGGAATATTAATCAACCTCAATCCCTTAACTCGAAACAAATATTTCCTATAGATTTGCATCCCACAGCTTCATCAGCTTTTAGTATTGAATTGAAATCACCAGTGAGGATCTAAGGATTGGTGTTTCTATAGCTGCATTTCTAATTTGATCCCAAAGAAAGGCCCTATGATAAGAGATATTTTGAGCATAGATGAATGAGATGAATAGTGTTTGACCTGAGTTCTTGAAAGATACCTCTAGATTTATGATATGATCTAACGTGAATTTGGTGGTTTCATACATTATAGATGAGTTATAAATGACCATAATTTCACCATTTAGGTGATGAATATGGTTTGTGATTTCTCTCCATTGATTAGGAAAATATGTAAGAAGGTTATAGTTACTATGCTTTATATGAGATTCCCAAATTCCAGCTATCACAACTTTATTTTGGATAATCATATTTCTATTCAAAAGTTTTTGTTTAGGAGCATATGCTTCTCTAACATTCCATGCCAATATATTCATGTTGTTTCCTCTAAAGATGGAGCCTTCTTCTTCCAATTTGATTTTCTCTTGATTACAGTTTCAAACTCTTGTTTGGTGTTCTCCATAGGCTCAATAGTTTTATTTGGAGTTCTAATTGAAGTGCCCTTATAAACTAATTGTTCAATCATCTTCTCTATATTGAGTTTGGTAATTTGTCCACCATCTTGTACATCTACTACCTTATGTGGTGTATTGATGACTATAATGTTATTATCATCCATAAATGTCACTTCTAAATTAAAAGTAGGATTGCTTTCACTACCTGAGTTGTCAGATATTGGAAATTGAGGGGTGGTGCTTTGCTCAATACATTCCTAGTAATTACCTATTGTAAAATTCTTCCCAGTAGGTCTCTATGCTTTTTTCTTAACAGGTTGTGGTTTCCATGTATAAGAGACTCTTAGTAGATCCTCAATTGGCTCCATATTTTCATTAAGTTTGATGAATGGAATCACCTTAGGTAAATTAGCCATAGATGTGACTAAGATGACAATCCTTATAAAGTTAATTCTTCTAGTCTCAGCAGGGGCTTGATCCATATAAATATGCTTTCCAATGGAGCTAGCTAGGTTTCTAAGACCACTAGGAGTCTAGTATTCCAATGGCACACAATCGATGTAAATGTAAATCTATATTGGAATATTTCCTTGCTTTATCTCTTCCAATTTCACACCAGGGTGCCATACTTGGAGCAAAAGTGGTTTATTGTTTACATGCCATGGTCCAGCTTGCTCAGCCTTTTTAACATTTTTTTAAGCAGGAAAATTTGAAGAGGAAAACATGCTCATTGTTTACCAAAACATCCTGCAATCCATGTTGTTTCCAAATGTTCATCACCCATCGTTTCATAACAAGGAAAGCTACCGTCTTATCGAGGAAAAAACCAAATGGGCTAGAATTCCATCTATCAGCTTCAACTTTAAGAAGTTCTAATAGAGGAGAGATAATTCTTTACTTAGACATTACACTTGGGGGGCCATTAGATTAGTTTTATATCATATACCTACACCCAAGTTCTCCTGATTGGCTGAACTTGGTTGACAGTTGCTTAAGTGAAGCAGGATACAAGAAGTAGAGACACTTTAGAAGAGGAGGGCTATGTAAGGAGAGTTAAGGAAATTGAGTTTAAAGGCGGGAAAGCTTCTGCATCCATAAGGACAAGGTAGGGACTGAAAGACAAAGTTGTGTATGTTGGATAAAAGCTTATCAGAGCTTCGAGATTAAGGAAGTGAGAAGGAGAATGAGGAATAAGGGTTTAAAGATCAGTGAATACTAAGGAGAAGGAGAAGTGAGGAAGTAAGAAAGATAGTTTGGTTTAGAGACAAAGGCAGGAATGAAACAAAAGAAGATGAGGGAGATAAAAAAATGAGAATAAGAAAGTAAGTGAAACTAAGGAGCAGAGACCTAAAACAGAAGCAAAGAAGTGACTAGACTGGTTTGGAAGTTAGTTTTAAGGGGCATCCATGGTTGCAGAAAGAGAAGCATGATCAGTTACTCATGAGGGGGTTCATCTGATCCTTAAAAAAAACCCTTAAGTAGATTAGTAATTTCATTGTTAATATCCAATATTTTTTGTCTTAATTCAATCATTTTATTAAGAGCACGGTAAGAAAACTTAAGCAACACTATATCTATTTGATATACGTAATCAATTTTTTTTTTCATTTAGGCCTATATAAATAAGATCACTATTTTTCAACTACTAAAATAATTTCATTTACATTTTGGCTCAAGAGGATTAAGGCATAAACGTTAATTTTGAAAATTAATTGGATAATAAGTTTGTTTCAGAAGGAGTTAACCACTAAATCAAACTTAAAATTAAGTAAAATAATTTTTTGTTTTTATTTATTTGATATATTCTAAAATAAGAGAATGTATAACCATCATCATATCAATAAACTTAATGAAAGGATGGTAAAAACATGAAAATAAAAGCCCACATTGATAAGATCCAATTAAAAAACATTTATATCCATCAACCATAAATTTAAACTACCCCATAGTTAAGGCTTAAATTGATCCAACCTAATCCAAGTATAATAAGGAGATAACGAGACCTCAATAAAACAAGGACAAATTCAAAAGCCTTTAGATCAAGCCTAAACATTTTTTGTCCATAATCTTATCATTTACTCAATAATTGGTATTTGGTTTGAACATATTATGCAATTCCACATCAAGTCTATAACTATACAAAATTAGTCAAAATTCAAGTTAATGTTTTGAAAAAGAGCATCAAAACCAAATAAAAGAGTCTAGTAATTTGGAAAATTCTAAGAAAAAACTTAAGTTAAGTTACAAAACCAAATTCATACTATTATTAAATTTTAAGTTCAAGTTAGATATCTCATTTCTATCACAAAATCCTAGTTATCTCTATACAATTTTAATTCCCAACTCCAGTTATCCCTTCCAATATTTACATTTTCTTTCCAACTCTAGATATCACTTTGGATTTTTTTTAAAAACCTAAATATATTCCTAGTTATTTCTTTTTAATTTCTAATCGTAAACATCTATCTAGACATTTTTCTTTCGATCCAATTTCAAGTTCTAGGTAAGATCATAAACTCTTAGGTGTTCATCCATAAATCTTCCTTTTTTGTCTAAGCCTAGTATTTTTCCTTTTCCCTAACTCCTAGTCAAGTTTTACTTTTGAGCCTTATTCCTAATCTCTTAACAATAAATTCTCCAATTTTTGAAAGCATGATTAAGATCTAGATTACTACTTAAGTAAAAAGAATTTAGTGCCTAATACCTTTCTCATTGATTAGTTTTGTTCCTATTGAGTTTTTAATTACTTTTTCCTAATAAGGTAGGATTGTGAATCCATTATCTTCTCTCTTTTTTTTAGTCATTCATTTATTTCGGGAATATTTTGAGTTAGTCATGGCATGTCAAAAAGAGATAGAGTGTTAAGATTCTTAGCTTTTTGTATAGTTATCACCTTTAGTTAATATCTTTTAAAAAGTGTCATACTTACCATTTTGACGTTGGAATAAGTCTTACCAAGGTTTTTCATTTTTTAATATATCGATAAATTTAGTATACATGTTAGAGCGCTTTCATCATACTTTATATGAAACAATTTATATTGATGAATAAGCTCTTTGACTTAATTCATAATTTTGTGTGTTACTTCTAAAGGTGTGTAAAATGTCGGATGCATTCTCATATAATAAAACACATTAAATATATTTCTTCCTGAAGCAAGAAATCAATATGTGAATGGCCTTACTATTAAATGCTACCTTTCTCTTGTTGGTTGTTTTCAAATCGTACTCTTTCTTGTATAGAGTGGTGATAACTTTATATACTATGGTTGATTTAGTAGGGAATTTATACTATTAAAAGCCTCTTATTTAAGTGAGATCATTAATGTTTTAGGCCATTATTTACTAATTTTCAATCTATACAAATTTTTCTCTGATTTTCAAAAAATAAAATCCAGATAATGGTCTAGCAAAAGATGTACTCATCCACATTTGTCATATGCACCATAATGTTAATTCCAACAAGGACTAATGAAACATAGAACATTGTTAGCTCCATAGATAGGAACAAATGCATTCAAATAGTTGAAGTGCTCGTACGATTTTCAAATTTTGATTCTTTCGAATATACACTAGAAGGCTAAAAGCATCAACTTTGATTTATTGATGATAGGGATTTGGATTGTCAGAGTCTCTTCTCTTCTAAAAGTCGCTCCACGAACTTGCATTCAACATAACTTATATATAGTCATTTAATTTGAACATCAAGTAGTGCAACAAAAACAAGAATTAGTTAAAAAGAAAAAGCTACACAACTTCATATCTTATAACCTTTGAAGTGCTTACTTATAAGTGTTGTCAAGTTGATAGTTATAGTTTCTAAATTCATGCATGAAATTGGCTTTTTCAATAATGGAGTGTCCAAATTTGTGTAGACTTTCTAAGATTTTTTTTCGTATATGGTACATTAATATCTTTTTCTTTTGGAAAAGGAAGAATAATGTTATTATACTTGCAATAAAATTTCAATAATTTACTAATATAGAACTTTTTATTGTTTAAGAATCCAATTGACAAAATCTTTTTTGACATTTTTATTATATTGTCAATATTATTGACATATTTTTGGCATATAAATTCATACAAAACTGCAAGAATAAATAACTAAATTGAAATTAATAATTTTTAATTAAATTCTATTATTAATTATTTCTCAAACATATTAAGAGAAATATGTAAGTTCTAACCAACAAAACATTAATAATTTTACAATGTCACATTACTATTTTAAAATTTAAATGAATATATTAAACTCACAAGAACGTCATAAAATGTGCTTTACACCTCCTTATAAATGGGAGCATACAAAGTCAAATCACGGTAGCTATATAAGATGAACAAAAAGCAATATAAGACATTCCTAAAAAGCTATTGATTGAGAGATGTTCATAATCATTTAGTCAAGGGGAATTTCTAATGGATGGATGGATGCAAGCTGCAATTTAGGTAAAACAGATGCAATATGAGTTGCATCCTTATTTTTCTAATGATTTTTTAAAACAAAAAATTTTTGTGAACTGTATAATTTTAAGATAGTCTTTGGTTTCTTTTAGTCCGTAGACTATATACCATATTGTTTAGAGAAAATTTGAATACTAGGTAGTCTGCCTCACTCATCAAACGCCTTTGGCAGCTCCATTCAATTATATTTATCCAATCATTAAGAGAAGAATTTAAATTGAAGAGTTGCAGTATACATGTCCAAATACAAGAGGAGTATTTGCATATGAAGAATAAATGATTCAAGGTCTTCTGTTCTTGATTGTATAATGCACACACCTAAAATGATTAGAGACTTTAATAATCTATCAAGGATACTACTCAATTTATCTTTGATAGCTAGCTATAAAATGAAAGAAGCATGAGAATTTTCTTGCTTAAATCAAACTAATTGATGCCAACTAACTTTAAGAAATTAATTCTTTAAAAGAGCTTTATAAGATGAGTTAGAGAATAATTACCAAAGAGTGAATTGAAGAAAACTAACAGGCTGATTAGGGAGTTTGTAAGGAGTGGCTTAAGTAACAATGGTATAAAAGCCCCTAAATGTCAAATGGAATACATTATGCCTCCTAAAACAACATAGAGGGCTTGGACTAGTATCAACTTATAGAATGTCCAATCCTAATGGCAAAGAGGCTATGGAGGATAAATGTGGAGAAGGAAAACTTATGGGTAAATTGGATCCACATGTACCACCTTAGAGGAGAGAGTATATAGACTGTGCAGTCTAAATCAACTTATTCATGTACATTTCAGTAAATCTTGCATAAAATACATTTCATGCAAGCACAGATCAAACATAAAATTGGTAAAGCGGTGAACACTGACTTCTTGGTGTGATAATTGGCACTCACTTGGTCCATTATTTCTGCCTAGAAATTATCATATGCTAAAAGGTATAGTTCCTGCTAATATGAAGGTCTAGTCACTTATAATAAATGGAAATTAGAGCTACTCATTCCATTCATTAAGAGGCTTTGATGTTATAATTTAGAATATACCAGGGTACTTACCTCATAGCTCCACTCCTAATAGTGTGCAATGGTGTCTAGACAAATCACTGGTCTTTTGCACAAAATCTTGTAAGAAGATATTGTTGGGAAACCCTGAAAGAAGTCCTTGTTATGGATTAGTGTGGGGATAGTAACAATGCTCCTTCATACTCCTTTATTATTTAGTTTGTAGCTTCTTAATGGCTAGGTACTAAGGATATGCTAAAATTTCATATTAATAACCTAGAATGTGCTCTGTGTAAGAGATTCTCATGATCATTTGTTCTTAAAATGTGCATTCACCTCAATACTATGGAACAATCTACTCACACTTTTCAGCCTCCAATGCTCTAATGAGGAATGGCTAACCACTTTTTTCTGGGCCTCAAATGTCAGTATAAGAGCCAAGGCTAACAAAAAGCTCTTCAGGATAAGTTTTGGATTGCTTATCTATCATATATGGAGGAAAAGGAATGATAAGATTTTTGTTGATGCAATAGTAGAAGTTAATGCAAGCCTAAATAGATTATATATAAAGCTCAAATTTGCAGCTCTAGCATGAGGGATTACAATTAAATTACCCTTAGAATTGAGCCATAAACTCCTTTTATGAAATCTTAACTTTTATTGTCTATACTTGAGACTCTAGTCCAAGAGTGAGAAAACATAAGTTATGAATATTGTCGGGGTATACTTGGACCTTATTAATGAAATTTTTCATTATTTTGTAAAAGAAAAGATGACTTGGAGAATAGGCCTGAAGAAGAGTTGTACTTAGAAGAGGATCAATGAGGCTCGCTTTATTACTCATTACATATTTAATAGATACAATGAAAGGAATGATGGCTTTTAGAGAACCAAGTTCCTTAATTTTGTTAAGAGGACCAAACTGGCTCCAATTATCATGTTATAAGGAGGAGCACAATCCATTGCCAACTCTACATAGAACCCCATCTCAGCTTAAAGATTTGCACTATTTTCCAAGAGGAATTGAACTTGGGCTAAATGTTCCTAAAGCTCTCATTCTTTAAGTAATAGGCATGAAATCAATTAACCTAAAGAGCATATTTGTCATTATGAATCTTATAGGTTCTCTTCACCATTAACACCTTATTGGTTATTTTCAGTGGCATAACTCTTATACCTCTTTGTTCCTTTGGTATACTAATCTCAGTCAACTTTAATTTGGCTAAGGATTGTTTAGAGGTAGTATTTAACTATAGAAATCTCCTAAAAAATATGTATATATCTTTGATTATGTTGGCCAGAAGCATTAAATATCATGAAAGCATACATGATGCTATTTAAAATTGAATTGATGAGTCAAGCTCTAATAGCCATTGATAGACTCTTGTTACACCAATTAAGAATCCTCTTTTGAATCTTCAAGAAGCTAAGGGGAATAAGTACTAATAGGAGAAACTTAAGGGCTAGAGAGGGTAAGTTTGGAGAAGAGGAGGAAGAATGGTTATTGGTTAGAGATAGGAAACTTTCTAGAGTCATTAGTGTTGGGCTCAAGAATTATTATGAATGGAAAAAGTTTAGACATGTCTAAAAAGGAATTGCAAGAAATAAAGTAGAACAATGACAAGGGTAAGAGGCAGGAGTTAATAAATGAGGGAGTCTGGAACACAGAGTGACTAGAGGAAGTCAATTAACAATGCTAGAGGAAAATTTCTAAAAGGAAGGAAAGCAAAAAAAAAAGTGTAAAAATAGAGGAAGCATGAGAGATCAGGAATGAAGTGCCTAAAGTGCAAAGATAATACTGGGACGAACTTCCATGAACTAAGGAACACCATGGTAGTACATACATGCTTTATTAATATGAATGTTGATATATCGTTTACATATATAACATAAAATTAATAATTTTAGAATGTCATGTTACTATTATTTTATTAATTTGGAATATAGATATTTGGAATATAGATATATCGTTTACATGGATAACACATGAGCATTAAGATGATATAAGGTATGGTAAAAGGTTAACTCAAATCAACATAAACTCGAATTTAGCTTATCTAAAATAATGTCATTTTAAAAAAACTTCTTAAAATGAAATTATTTTAATCATAAATTTCTTAAATTTAAAAACCAAAACAATGTCAATTTAGATTAAAGGTCAAGTCATTCAAGTCAGACCTTAGATAGACTTTTCAAATTAGAGTTCAACATGAAATTCAATTGATTCAAACTTAATTTATGACTTCAAATAGAGCCTAACCAAACCAACTTGAATTCATAATGCTTAACTATGACAAGTCCACAAACATTACTAGGCTTCAATATGTCGATATGTACATGCCCTTCACATGGCTATAAGATCACCTTTATATGAATATCGAAGTCAATAGCATGTTATCACATGACACATTTAAATTTCAAAATTAATATTAAGTACTCGATTAACAACTTTAAAAAATTATAATGATAAAATGACTTAATTTTGAAACACAATAGATAAACTAAATATACCATTATCTTATAATGTTTTCCATAAATTTTTCATTTTGACCTTTATTTATTAAAATGTATAAGAAAAAGAGTTAATACATGGAAATATAAACTAAATATACCATTATTTTACAATATTTTCCATAAAATTTTCATTTTATCCTTTATTTATTAAAATGTTTAAGAAAAAGAGTTAATAGTTGGAAATAAGCTTTACATATTAAAACTGATAATAATATCAAAACTATTGATTGAAAAGTCTCAAAGACAAATATATAAACAAAGAAAATGTAGATGGAAAGATAAAAGAAAAAAAATACAACTTAGAGATATAGATATTCAAAACGTGTAAGAGCAATATTACACTAAAATTAATACATTTTTTTTATATTTTGAATTACATTAAGAAAATGGGAAACTTTGAGATAAGAGATAAAAGAGAGAATAAAGATGCTTTTCTTAAAACATATTTCTTTTTGCATTGTCATATTAAAATGAATTGAACTACGAAAAAATTAATTTTTTAGGATAGAATTGTCGAAATATTCAAATAGATGAGATGAAGAGTGGAAGGGCAGTAGGGCCTGATGAGATACTTATAGAGGTGTAGAAGAGCTTAGGTAAAAAGGTTCTTACTTAGCTAGCCAAGCTTTTTAATGTGATCCTTAAGTCCACCAAAATATCAGATGGGTGAAGACTTAG
>JAOQMM010000003.1:10355213-10376126 GCA_027563515.1 Erythroxylum platyclados | reverse complement strand
CTTGTGTGAATTTTCAATTTTTAATTGGTTGTGCTTAATTTTGGTGTCTTTGTGTGATAATTTTATAATTTCACTTTCAATCAACCCATATTCAATTGCTTAATTTTCTTCTCATTTTTCATTTTAATTACACTCTTTGGTCTTAGGTAAATTAGTATTCGATTAGTTCACTAAATCCTCATGGGATCCAAACCTCATATACTATGCTTACCAACCGTGTGCTTGTGGAATATTGAGGGTTTTATAATTATAAAACTTACTCAACAAGGTTTTAGCACCGTTACTGGGGAATTAGTTAGGATGAATTGAATTCTTAGTTTAAGGAATTTTTGCCTCTCCTATGTGTATGCAGTTGCATGAACACAAGAGTCACTCGAAGTTCAAGTCGGATTGCCGAAACATTAGAACTTGACATCACCCGTTTAGAGCGAGCAATCCGAAGAGCAAGACATGAGACCGGGGTTCAACGCTACAAATCAAGGCATGAATCGACCATCGGTACAAGAATCCTTATTCGAGATTAAGCTACCTTTGTTAAACATGCTGCAAACAAATGTGCAATTCTACAGATTGACTAATGAGGATCCTAATGCTCATCTAGTTAACTTCCTGGAAATATACAATACTTTCTGGTATCATGGGATGTTAGAAGATGCCGTGAGGCTGAGGCTCTTTCCTTTAACACTAAGGGATAAAGCCAAGACATGGTATCATTCCCTAAGTCTTGCAAATGTCACAACTTGGGAGAAGCTAATGCGTGCATTCCTGGATAAGTACTTCCCTCTCACGAAGACTACTAAGCTAATAAAGGAAATCACAAATTTGCAACAAAGTGATGGGGAGTCACTTTATGATGCTTGGGAACGGTATAAGGATTTGCAAATAAGGTGCCTACACCATAACCTACCAAAGGAATTCTTGTTACAAACCTTCTATAATGGAGTTAACCCATCCACATGAGGCACCATAAATTTGGCATCCGGTGGATCTTTAATGAGGAAGACAGTTGACGAAGTGGAGGATTTTTTGGAGGAAATGGCAAGTAATAGTTGTCTTTGGACTATGGAAAGGAGTAGATAACATACAACCCTTTAAGAGCAAAAGGGAGCCATAGTGGTTGACCTAATAAGGAGATGCAAGCTAAGATTGACAACTTAACCTGACAGTTGAATAACATGAAAGCATCCTCTTCAGCTACTATTAAAGCACTTCAGTAGTGATATGAGCTATGTGGACAAGACAACCATGGCACTATTGACTGCTTTCTGATGCAAAATAATGAACTGAAGCAGCTCAATTACATGGGAGCACAGTTTGGTAGAGGAAGGGGAAATAACCAATATTTAAACACGTATAATCTTGGGTGGAAGAATCACCCAAACTTTTCCTGGTCAAACAATGCAGGAGGTCAATTCCGACCTTAAGGGCCACCTGGATTCCAACAGGAAAAACCCAATTCTATGGAATCTAAGTTGGATAAAATCTTGGAAAGGATTGGGAGCATGGAGGACCTCACAAGAGGTTAGAAGGATGATTTGAACAAGTAAAAAAGAACCATGCCTCTTCTATCCACAACTTAGGGGTTTAAATGAGTAAATTGGCAGATGCATTGTTGACAAAAAGTGCAGGGACTCTTTTAAGCAATACCGAGACAAATCCGAAAGAAAGGATAATGGTAATAACTTAGACCACTAAAGAGAAGCTTAACCAAGTTAAAGAGGAAAGGGAAGAAGAAAATAAAAGGGCCAATGAACATTCCCTGCTGAGTAAATATAACCTAACAGAAATCAAGGAATATCAGCTTGCAATTCCATTCCCCATCCTAACGTAGAGGAAATCAAAGGAAGCAGAATTGAATGAAGTTCTTGATATAATAGAGCAACTGAAAATGCAAATCACTCTTACGGAATCCATAAAAGAGAAATTGGTAAACAGAGGTTACCTGAAGAGGTTGGAGAGTGAAGTAGTAAGCAAGGGTAACTCCAACGAAGTGGCAACACTACCACAAAAACAAGAAGATCCAGGAGATTTTTACATTCCATGCACTATTGGTAGTGTCAAAGTGGATAAGGCTTTTGCAAACTTAGGAGCTGGTATAAGTATGGTGCCTTACACTTTATACAAAAGGATGGAGTTAGGTGAAATAACACCCGTCAGGAGTGTGTGCAGATGGCTGATAGATCAACCCACCATCTTAAAGGTGTAGTTAAGGATGTTCTTGTTAAGGTTGACAAGTTTAGGACTTCATCATATTAAACATTGAGGAAGATTTGGAGACACCCATTATCCTTAGACGACCATTTTTAGCCACCGCTCGATCTTTTATAGATGTTAATAGGGGCGAATTAACTCCCAGAGTGGGGGACGAGAAGGTAAGTGCACTTATCATTCTTATAGTATAGTCTAGTGGATACAAGTATCATTCTGACAAGAACTACAAACATTAGTAATAACTATCTTTCTACTATCTAATATAACAAAATGAATGGTTGATTTAAAAAGAGTGATTAAATAAACTAAAATTACTAATCTACAGTAACAAACCAAAGGAATAAACAAGGCTGAAGCAATTAAATGATAATCAAGATTCGGATGTAGAATCCCCTGGAAACTTTCTATGATTAAATTTATTTTGATTCATTTATTAATCATATTTTTTGAACTAGTAGAAATTCTAAAATTATAATCATATTCTTTCTTAGGACATATAGCTTATATCCTTTAGTTGATAGATTAAAATTGTCTTTAAAATAAAAACTCTCAAGACTATGTTGACTTGTTTTATGAATTTCTTTATTAAATTTGAATCTAACCTAAAAGATTTTTATGATCATATCTGTAGGGTTCTATACAAATCTTATTATTTATTCCACGATCTATTCATACATAAGATTTCTTAATACCTATTTATGAGAAATTGAATCTAAACACTAGTAATTTTCTGTTTAAACACTAGTAATGATTAATAATTCATAAGAAAAATTAGATCTTTTATTAAATATAATAATGAATCCAAGCAAATAGTTGTAAGGTTCATCTTATTTAGATATATCCAAATTTAGTTCATTCAAAGATAAATAAAATCATTAAAAATTAAGAAAGAATATAAAACAAAAGAACTCATTCTCATCGATCATGAAACCTTGAACTTCTTCACTTAATGAAAATCCTTTTCTTTCTCCCTAAAATTGCACCTTTTTATCTCCAGATCCTCTTTTTTGAATTTGTAATCATATATGATTGTGATAATAGTCCCATTATATTTTTATTCTCCAAAACCCTAGAAATTCAAAATTTCACCACTAATATGAGTGAAATATAGACCCTCATTCTTCATAAAAGTCACTACCCACACAAATACCTAACACGTATATGTCTTACATCTATGTTAAAAACATAAAAATAAAACCAACATGTATTGGACTTGATTATGTGTCCTAAACTATATTTCAAGTCCTTCCTCTAAAATCATGCTAAAACTTGCTTTAAGTTGACTCCAATATACCTGAATTCATTCCTTCTTCATTGGAGATTTTAAAAATGCCTAAAAATAAAATTAAATAGAGTATCAAATCCTATAAAATATTTAAACATAACCGAAATTCTCTTAAATCATGTTAAGAACAAAGACTAATTAGCACTTATACATCTCTTAGAGTATGAAAGTGTAAAAACTTCCCTTTTGGTGTTGGTATTCCTTTTAGGTAAGTGATGTTGGCTGAGACAACATCCTCCACTTTCTCAATAATCTCATCATCATCATTATTATCTACAAACCTTTTGTGCTTCCTTTTTAAGCTCTCCTTTATGATTATCTTGCTAATACCTACTCAAAGCTCCTCAAACAATCTATTATCTTCTTCATAATTCTCTTACAATTCCCTTCCACTAGTGGATCTCATAGTCTTATTTCCTTATTAGCTTTACTATTTCCCTTTAATGGTAGTTTGGGTAATATAACTAGATGGTTCCTTTGAAGTTAAGGATGCACATAAGTTATCTGACTATTTCTCATACTTTTTCTATACATTGTTAAGCCACCACCTCATCCTTCTTTGCCAAGTTATAAGATTTTTATAAACTTTTAAGAGCTTGAAGTTTGAAAAAATAATCAACTTTCATCTTCAATCTTTTTAAGAATAGGTTCACAAGGTAAGCTTTGACCATCATAAGCTTGTGTGACAAGAGGTTAAACCTTGAAAATAAGCCTTCACGATCCATCTTGTCGGAGCTCTTTTAACTGTTTAATAATATCTCTAAAGATGGCTTTCTCGTATCTTTATTCTAGTATCAAGCTATATTCTCCCCTGTTAGATTTTTCCACCATTAACATATTTGTCAAATAGGTTTGGTGCCAGGTCAATGCCTCTCCTTCAAGATGTATTGACTAAAAAAGCCTCTCTTAGTAGGGATTCTTGAGACTAAGATAAAGGCTTAAAAACTCCAAGGCTCAATGAATTTTCTAGGTAAAAATTAGGAGTATGGTTCTAATCATCTACATCATTTTAATGGTAAAATATTTTGTGCTTTTAACAAGGAGAAAGCTAAAGTGTCTTTACAAAAATCCTCAAATTAGTTTCTTCATCTACTTTGCAAGATTGATAATCTAGTATTGTTATTCAAGGTGACAATCATATATAGGATGAGTTTTAAAGAGCCAAGTTATAGGATGAGTTAGGAACCACTAGTAACATGATGGTTATGCTGGGGAATTCGATTATGTCCTATCTACTTCTAAAGCATAGGGTGACAGAGTTAATCTCTGTTGGTTGGGCAGTGAGTTAGAAAGTGGTATGGTAAGATTGGAGGTTACTGATTTGAGATACTCAAGTAGTTTATTCACTAGGAGTATCAAAAGGAAAGGTGGGGATTTGATCAAGAAGAAATTGGATATGGTATTAGCTAATCAAGGTTGGATGAATTCATTTCCATACTAAAATCTGCCATTTGGACCCTCATTTTACTCAAACCACTCCTACATAGAGGTCTGTGATCTCTTCACCACAAGAAAGATTAATGCCCCATTAAGATTTCTAAACTTCCTAGCTGACAAGGATGGTTTTATGGAGCTGGTCAGTGAAGTATAGAATAGTGATATCCAAGGTACAAATCTTTCCAAATGATGAGAAAACTACAGGGTTTAAAAACTAGACTCAAATTCTTTCTCAAAATAGGAATCCTAACAGAAAGAAGAGTATAGAAGGCTAGGGAAGAACTTAATGAAGTGCAAAGGCCCTCCTACTTATTTCCACACAATCATAACTTGAAAATTGAGGAACACAGGAAAATTTAGGAGTATATTAAGGCAATGGAACATCATAATTCAATGATAATGCAGAAGGTGAGGAACCTATGGTTAAAGGAGGGGGACTCTAACTCAAGGTACTTTTATAATTCCATCCTAGCTTGTAGGAATTACAATAAGATCCTTTGTATGGTTGACTGAAATGATTAATTGATATTTTATTTCTCTCTGATGGAAAAGATGATCACCAACTACTATATGAACTTACTAGCATCAAATAGTCATAGTAAGATTCACCTACAGGACCTAGTAGATGTAATTAGGACTCCTCTAGTTTCCAATCTAGAATCATTGTAATTGCAAACTACCAAACATGATATCAAAGAAACACTTTTCTCACTCAACCCTATGAAAGCACCAAGACCTGAAGGTTATAATGCTTTTTTCTTTCAGTGCTCTTGGAATATCACTGATAATCTACTAACTGATACGGTGCAGGAATTTCTTCATTCAATGAGCATGTTTAGGGAGTTAAATATAACCCATATCTGTCTGATTCCTAAAGGTCCTTATGCTATCTACTTAAATGATTTCAGACTAGTTTCTTGTTGCAACACAGTCTATAAGGTGATATCTAAACTATTAGCTAACAGGCTAAAGATCCCTCTAAAGTCTTTGGTTCATCATTCACAAAGTGCATTCATACATGGAAGACAAATATCAATACTTCTAGTACATGAGCTTATGAAGGATTATAACTCAAGGAAAGCAATTAGAGGTTGTGCCATCAAAATCAACTTCTTAAAGGCCTTTGATACTATCAATTGGATGTTCATCACCGACAGCTAGGAGTGGCTTGGATTTCCCTCAAAATTTATTTCTTGGATCTAGAAGTGCATATCTATACCCTCATATAGTATTATTTTAAATAGTTCCCCTATAAGGTTATTAAAAGGATCTAATGGGATTAGGCCGGGTGATCCCCTATCCCCATATCTTTTTGCAATCTCCGTGGAAATCCTTAACAGAATTATTAACTCAAACATTGAAGGAAATCTTGATTTTTCATATCATCACAAATGTGATGTTTTACACCTCACTCATTTCTACTTTGCAGATGAATTAATGATGCTTTGTGCTGCAAATTCAAAGTCTTTAACAATTTTGCAAAAATACCTTATGAAATTTTGTAAATTGTCTAATTTGAAAGCTAATTATCATAAAAGCAAGACGTACTACTCTTGGGATGTCATTGACTCTAAGAGACTGAAGGTGATTCTTGGTATAAATATTCAAAAGCTTCCTTGCAAGTATTTGGGGGTACTTATGTCCGTCAAGAAACTAAAGTATCAGGATTGCTTATAGCTGGTGGAAAAGTACAAAAAGAAGATAAATTCCTGGCAGAGTTGATTTCTCACCCAAGCTACGATAGTTATGGTTCAACTTATTTTATCAGTTTTTAGCAATCTACAACGCCACTTGAACTCACACCTGGCTTTACAAAACAAAAGGGATTGAAAGAAGCATGAAGAACTTCATATGGTATGAGAAAGTAGAAGTATTTAAGGGTGTTGAGATGAAATGGGATTACCTATATTGGAGCAAGCAAGAGGGAGGGCTAGGATTCACTTCATTTCAGCTAGTCCAAAGAAATATTATTGCTAAGAGGATTTAGAAGCTTCTATATGATAGAGAGGCTCTTTGGTGCAGATGGATACATGCTTATTACTTGAATAACTACAATTTCTAGTAGTTGGATGAGAAAACTAAACACTCTTGGCCTTTTATTAACATTTTAAGTCACAGACACATTATTTATCATCTAGTGAAAATGTAGATAGGCAATGGGGAGGATTCATGGATATGGTTTGATAACTGGTCTCCCTTAAGCCCTTTGATCAAGAGAGATGAAATAATCAATATGTTAGGTAGATGGTCAATCCACTCCAAGGAGTCTTGCATTATTATCAACAATTCAATTTACGGTAGAGGGGTTGAAAGGAATTAGGGCATTCTCTAGAGCTATATGCCTAACTCCCTCAATAATGATAGATTAATCTGGTCTACTAGTGCAAATGGGAACTTTTCCAATTCTTCTTGCTTGAAGGCTTTAAGACCTCAACATCCGTATACTTCCTAGTTTAACATAGGGTGGAAATCTCTGATGCCTAAAGTGTCATTTGTAACTTAGCTTATAGCTAAAGGAAGACTGAATACCAAATATAGATTGAAGGGTAACATTCATCAAGTATATGTTTTTGTAATTTACTACTTGAAACCATAAACTGGTCAAATACCTAGTGACAAACTCCTATTTTCCTTTCGTTATAGTAATTCTGAACAAGTTCCTAGATAACAAGCCTAAAGGTTTTCTTATTGATGATAGTGACAATATGGATGCTAGTGAAATGCTCCCATTCTGAGTCAAGAGATAGATAAATAAACACATCCTATTCCACTAATTGGGGGCATTTGTAGTGACTGAGGTTGTCGAAGACTAAGAAGTGAGTTATTTATCAGCCAATCACTTGTTCTTTAAATGCAATTTTTCAGCTTTTGTATAGGCAAGAATGCTACACAATATAAACGTAATTTTCCTTGAGAATGATTGGGACAATATATTGGATTGGGTTAAAAATCTCTATAAAAGAATTAGGGATGACAGGAAGTGCCTAAGTCTGATGTTGGCCTGCTCAGTCTACTCAATTTGGCTCGAAAGAAATCAAAGGATCTTCGGAAATTTACACAATGAAAAGTATGCAGTGATAAATAGGACTTGTTGTTAGATCAGGGAGACACTGATTGCTAACCAAGCAACTAATAGCTTAAGCTCTACCATGAAATGTAATTGGGACCTTATGCAAAATCTATCTTGAATGTTCTAGTATCACTACTAGTTTTGTTCTGTTGAGAGGCTGGTCTTCTACCTAGTTGTGACTATAACCTTGTAACTGCATAGTATACCTTTTGGCCCTTTAATGAAATTTCTTTATTTATTTTTCAAAAGAAATTACAACCTTAATCTAGCTCTATTGGTGTTTTGATAAGATTAAAGAACTTTTCACACTTATAAATCCAATTCCTCAACCCATCTCCTTTGAAAATTAAAAAATTGGTATTGCATGACCTAGTACAAATATGATATAAATCGTTGCACAATGAACCCTAACGTCCATTTTCTAGATTCTCTTGTCATCTTCATGTAACTTCTATGATGTTTGGTTTAACTACTAATAATTTGCATCATCCAATATTTCAATTCTTGAATTTTCCTTTCATGACTTACTTTAATTTCTTGTAATTGTATTTTCATATTTTCTTCCATAAACATCAATTATTGAGAGATTATCCCTTCTACCATTAGTATCGAGGACTACAAGCTTTGACTCCAATTTAATACAATTATTTTTAAATTATTTGATTAGTTCTATTGATTTTAGGGATCTTAGGTTAATTTCAATTTCAAAATGCAAAGGTAAGAGAGAGAATTAAAAACTTAGTTTATTACTCAAAATTTGGTTACATTTCTCTTTTAACAACTATTATACTCTTTTTACACATATCACATACCCTCTCCAAGCCCTTATCATTTTCACTCTCATCAAACCTAGCCACTCGTCTCTCATTAACTCACCCTGTACCACACCTTCCATTATTAGTTTGGGGAGTCGACAATGACCATGACAAAAGTACACTTATGAAGATTTAGCTTGTTTGATTAAGGTCCTAACAAATCTCAAGTATCTAGTAATCTTGTTTCCCTCAGTTATTTTCTTTTTAGTTTCTCCCTTTCCTTTACTGTCTATTTTTCTTTTCTTATCTCTTTATCCCTCAATTTTCTAATGGTAACACATTCACGAAAGCAAATTTTTGTTGATTTAACTACACCATATTTTACTCACTTCATAACATGATATTTGTTATAAAACTCTTACATTTTTTGTGATTTATTTTATATGGTAGAATAGCAATTTTTGTGTCTCAAATTCATGTTGTAACTTAAAATTAGAGAAATTAGTTTTGAGCTTTTAGTTCAATCAAATCCTTCATTTTTCCTTAGATCTCTGTTGCTTATTTTAAACATTCATAGGTTATATGCTCAACTTTATTTTAAGTTTGCTATGTGAATCTTGTCCCATTTTTTGGTTTATATAAAGTACATAATAAGGTCTTTTGTGTTAGCATAATTTCTTAACATTGTTGTATATCTCTATTCTTTTATCTTTTTGTTGCACGAATGTTTTTCATATTTTACTGCTTTAATGTTATTTCTGTATTGGTCATCTATATTGATTATGAAAAATGCTAAAGAATCATGTTGCTTCTTTTGTTTTCTCATTATGTTCAAATTGAGTGGAGAGAGAAAAAATAAAAAATTTAATAATTAATTTCTTTAATATCCCAATTTTCATTTTATTAGCCATATTTCCTCTTGTCAAAGCCTTTATAAATTAAGAATCTAATTTAGATGGAGTTTTTAATCAATTAACTTTCAATTTTAGTCTTCTCTTATTTAGTTTGTTTGCAATTTTGATTAGGCTTACAGCCTATATTATTTAATTAATTTTGAGTTTGGGTTCTTAGACCCATTTGATTACTTTAGTTTTACTTTAATTCTTTTAGTTCATATAGAACTTCAATTTTATTTTAAGAAAAAAACATTTAAGTCCATTTCCTTATGTATAGATAATTCAATTTACAAACTACGTTGTATAATAAGGTTCAAATCTTTTTTTTTGGTTTTAATTTTAAATAGCTCAGCTTACCCCTTTATAAAATTTAAGCCCTTCTTTTAAAGTTTCTTTTATCATTTCAAGTAAAAAATCCTTTACTTTATTCTCATTTATTCGTCTAAGAATTTCATTTTTTATTCTTTCATTATTCTTGATGTTCAAATTACATTCTTATACAAATCAAGCTATCTTTTCTTGGCCAAATTTTCAAAGCTCTATGATATAGGGTAGACATCTTTAATTATCTTATTTTAAGTCTTAGGTTAAACCAAAAATTGATTCATCCATATGTTTTAAAATTTATTTCAAATTTTCAAATATTAGTTCAGGTGTTATATTTTAAATCCTAGGTCAAATAAAAAGGTCTTAATTAATGTAAACAATTGGGTTACTAACCTCTGGAATTCATAAATTTTATCCCTTATTACAGTCCAAAATAGGAAGAAGAGGACCAATACTTATGGTTGAAGCATTATTCTATTAGATTTTCTAATGCTTCATATAGGAATTTCTTTGCCCTTTTAAAACAGTCCATTCCTTAGAACAGGATCATATGGTGCAAGAAACAACTGTTTCCTAAAGTATCATTCATTATGTGGCTTATGTATAAAGAAAAGCTTTGAACGATGGACAAGCTTAAATTTCTTAAGTCTACACATTTCTGTTGTTTATACATTAAAGAGCGTAAATTAATCTCTTCTTCATGTGTGATGACCTAGCTCACATTTGGTTTAAAATCAAGAAACTTTTCTAGATCCTCGACTTGAGCCTCTGCTTCAAGGACTTCACTGACTATATGAAGAAGGATAGAAAAGTTGTTGGTGATATTGAACTTAATTTTTCTGATTAGGAAATTTTTACTAAAAACCTTTTTCTAGACCTAGTTAGTCAGTTAAGAGGGTAAAATAGAGTGACTAATACCATTCATATTTTATATTTTGATATTGAACTTAATTTTTCTAGTTAGGAACTTTTTAATTTCTTTCTCTTAGGTTTTTATCTATCTTTTCCTAATAAGGTATATTGGCGACTCTATTCAACATATTATTCAATATTTGATCTCATTTTCGTTAATGGCGTCTTGAAAATGTCAATAATAATAATCATTGCCTAAGTTTTATTTGGAAGCTAAAAAATAAATATTTATAAATAGACCATTCATATGTTATCATGAAATGACAGTATCCAAAACATTTTGTCCTCATTTATCGTAAATTCTTGAAGTGGATAGAAGCTCTTGGTCCTTCATCTTATTATATCAGTATTATTATCTTTATCCAAGTTAAACAAAATCGTTAACAAGCCTACTTGTGGAATTATCTTACATGTTATAGTGTTAGGGACATGCATCCATACAAAATCAAGTATTGATATACTTACTATATAAACCATGTATAGAGAAACTTTGACTAGTGCTTAACGTTGGCTTTGAATATCTTATATCAATCGATATCTTACATGATAGTTTTTAGATTGTTCATTTAGTTTTGTGAATTTGTCAAGAAAAAATATATAAAGGAAAATTATATTAAGGTAGGATGTGATAATAAAATGATAGATATGTAGAAATTATTCTTAAAGACATCTTCAATTTATCACCATGAAATCAAAATTACTCATATATTTTTCTCAATTAAACTCATATTATAAATCTTTAACTTATGAAATCAATTTTTTCTTTTTTTTTCTTTTGTTTGATAAGATGAAAATATGTTTTATATAAAAATTATGCTTTGATATAGATCTTGTAAGGTTTTAATTAACTTTGTTGTGGATAATGAAAACCTTTTTTATACTTTATTGATCAGTTGAAAATATGATATATAAAAGTTCTATGTTTTTTTATAGACCTTATAAGGTTTTGATTAACTTTATTGTGGATAGTAAAATCTTTTTGTATTTTATTGGGAATAATAAAAATAATCTTATGTAGAAATTTTTAGCTAATTTTATTTTTATATATACTATCTAAATTACTATTTATATTAATGTCCAAAAAAATTTCTTTATTTTTGTTGAAGTGACAATTCAATGTCTCGGTAGCAATTTCCTTTTGCGAGGAAGATCTCCCCATAATTCTCAATTTTGTGCTCATTTCTAAGCTTTCTTTTCTTTTCGTGTCTCTCTTTGGTTATGTTGTTTCTTCTTTACTTTCCAGCTTCTGTGTATTGTCTAGGGTTCTAGTTCCATGGTATTCCTCATGAAAGTATTTAGCACAAGTTTTTAAAAAGTATATGTTAGGCCCACAGTTAAATGTGTGTAAAAGTAAGAAATAAGTAGATCACGCCTCATAGTGTGACTTTAGAGGCTGAAAGAATGTTTTATTGGTTTTCGGGTCTTTTATATGTTGTCAATTTATTATTCTACTAATACAATTGGTCACCTTCTAGAATATGGTGATCTGGAAAAGTTTATTATTTTTGTCAATATAGAGTGCGGTATGTAATGGAGGTGAGTGAGGTAAGGAGACAGGAGATTTATGATTTTGTTTTAGGGAATCTTCTTAGTCGGGGAGAGCAATAGCCTCTTGAAAGCTACTATCTTCTTTTCTAAAAAAGTTAAATGAATTATATTGATGAAAAAATAGGCTAAAAATCCTCACATAAGTGCAAACTTGCAAGCTGAAGAGTGGACATTGTTACTAACCTGACTATTTAGCATATTTAATTAGGAATTGCTAGCAAAACATAATAATTGAAATGATAACATCCACTCCCTCTTTGCATTATTGCTGATTTGAGTGCTGCAATTTTTTAATTTGAGGATTTCCATAATCTAATGTATTAACCTTTGGGTTGAGTTGTATTTGTTTAGGTTTGTTTTGGATCTTGTTGTTCCTTTCCCTCTGAATGATGTAGATAAAACAAGTGAATGTAGTCCTGAGCACAAATGAGTCATCTTCTTACCTTTTGATCCGCTTGATCACCCATTGTATAATATGCTCCCAATTCCTTGCATTACAATAAATTTTCAATGTATGTTGTAAGCTAGGCCAAATGGATTATATGTAAGAGCAATCAAAGTATAGATGTTGTATAATTTCATCTTACAATTTTCATAATACACATGATGGATTGGTCTAAAACTTGTTGTTAATAGATAATTAGGAGGTGATAGTTGCCTTAGGTACCAGGATCTTTGACCAAATAGGTTCATGTTAATGGACTATAGGAGAGTGTGGTCTAAAGAAATTCATATAGGATTTGTAGGAGAAGTTAAAGGATTTTTTAGTGTCCAAATGAATATATCTTCCTCTACAATGTCAGGCCTATAGTTTGGTATGTTATTTACAGTTAGAGAAATACCTCTATATATGTAATTCCAGGAATCCCCTTAGATTAATTTTTCCACTTTGGTGTTCAGTGGAAATCTTCCTTCAATAGACAAGAAAATTAGGGAGGAAGAGCATGGTAAATGAGACAAGAAGTTCACTCCCTAAATGACTTTGATTTTATAACATGTCGGGGTTATAAATAACCTCAGTAATCAATAATCCCTTATATCGTTTATTTTGGACAATAAGCTTAGTGTTATTGACATGTTAGAGAAAAAATTAAGTAGAGGAAAGTTAAAAAGCTAAAGTTTGTATGGAATCATTGAATTTATGTTTTTGATCACCTCTATCACCATTATATTTGTATAGTTTTGGCTAGGGATTCGAGAAAAGTTAAAGTTAAAGTTGTCAATTTTAGTGAGCAATAAATACACCTTCAGCCAAGTTTTTACAAGAAAATGTTATGGTGGGTACCACATTTATATATAGGCTAAATTGTAGGTGTCAAAGAGAGCTTTATGGCAGGATCTTCAAATTTTAAAATCCACATGGTAACTCCCCTTGGTTGATCTTAAGGGAATTTAACTATACAATATATGCTTCAAAAGCTACAAGGAATCATTGCTTGAGAAATTTAATAATGACCTAAGGGAGTATATTGTTAGGATGAACTTATAAATCTTAAGGCTTAGATACATTACTATACTTAGAGCAACAAAACCTCAAAGAGAAGGCCCTTAGGTTTTTCAAGTGTCTTCTTAGATTTGACCCTAATTTAGAGGACTCATGTCGACCTATCTCTAGGTTTGTATACAACTCCTTTCAATTATGGTAGATCTATTCACATAAAAGGATTTCTCAATATCAATTATATGAAATCAAATATTAGGCTAATATTCTAGATATATTAATTCAAGAATACAATGCATAATTTAATCATAATAAATAAATCAATAAAACTACATCGAACAAAATATCATATCATATGATCATCACAACTTAGGGTTCATCACTTTTAGGTGCTAAACAATTTAGTTCCTACACACAGAAAACAAATCCAATAACAAATATTCAAAAGAACAAATAGAAATAAAAGAATTTATAAAATATATCTCCCTTTTGTCTCTAACGAAATCTTCTTACAATTTCGATTGAGGGATGCTATCTATCAGTTCTTGTGACATAATCTTATGTTTTCTCACCCTCTCTTTAAAACTACCTCCTCTCTAGTATGCCTTACAACTCAAAAATGCCTTTGCCTTACGTAGCCTTCATTAATATCCTTTTATAGTAAAAACTAGGATTTCTAGGATATACATGGTCACTTACACGATTTCGTAGGTGACCATGTATCTCCAAAAATACCTCCTTTCATGAATTTACAAGGTCACAAAGACGTATAGGGGCAATATACATGATCTTGTATATAAACATTTATGGGCAACATACTCCAAACAGGCAGGAATTGTGTCTTCGAAGCTTCACACGTTTATAGTGACATACATGGTCACTATAAACAGCCATATAAGTCCACAATTACTCTAATTCTTCCATTCCATGCCATCATTTCACCCAAATACATCTGCTTTTAGTTTAAGAAGGCAATTTTCACCTATAAACACATTTGAAGCAAAATTAGTATAAAAAATACTATAAAACCATTAAATAACAGGACAAACACACTAAATATAGGTATATAAATGTATTCAATTAATTGTTTATTAAATATCCCCAAACGTAAGCTTTTGCCTATCCTTAAGTAAATCATAATAAATCATCAAACATATAAACATTCATCCCTTACTAACCTTAACTTGTCTATCCACACTCTAAATCTTCATATCATATCAATCAAATTAACATACAATTAGATTCAATTCATTATAAAACTAACCTTCATAAGTTAATATCAAGAGCAATCACAAAGATAATCTTTTTGAAATTTAAAGCACAAATTTTTATACCATCACCAAGGATTCACTCAATGCACTGAAAGTTTTTAGGGCAAAAAGTGTAAGAACTCTCAGATCAATGCATAGAAGGATTCATAATTATAAGCTTGCAATAAAATCGTATCTCCACCACTTATAAGTAAACTAGAAACAAAAATTGAAAGGTCTTAATACAAGGTTTTAATGAGGCTAAGGTTAGGGTATAATAGAGATAATAAAAGGGTGATAGTATTAAAGGGAATTTACATAAATAAAATAACATACAAATTAGTTCTTCATAATATAGGTCCTTCACATCATAATTACATTGGTACTATAACTTTAACACTTTCTTTCTTTCTTTTTTCTTTTTTTGTTTCATTTATTATGCTCTCAACATTTTTTTAAGCATTCTTCATGTACCAACAATTAAAGAAATATTGCATCTTTTTAAATTTTAATTTTCAAGCAAACAAGTAAAATTAAATAACCTTTAGGGTTCAAAAATAATAAAAAGGCTTCAAGAAAATTAAGGTAAAGGCTTATTATGGTTATAATCAATGAAATGGCTATGTCTCAAAAGTGGTTACTCCTAAGGGATAAAATATTGTAGGATAATAAACATGAAAATAGGCTAAAAAAAGGTTAAATCTAAATGTGTAAACCCCAAACCTTTCCTTTCAATGAAGGTAAATTTTTATGTTCGGTGAATAGTATTTTTTCACATGAATAGTGATTTTTGGGGACCCGATCCTGAAGAGAATTGAAAATATTTAGAATAAGTATTAGAGCCTAATGGTACTGAAACAGATCGAAAATAATTCTGATTGGATGGACTTTGGGAATTTAGGGAGTTTAGGACTTAAAATGCCCTTTTTGGAAAATCATGGATATATATGATTTTAAACCCATTCGAATTTTTTTAAAGCATCCAGTCAATATGTATTGACCCAAATTAGAGTATTTCATGGTCAATTTGATGGAAAGGCAGTTGCAAAAAAATTTCGGAATTTAATTCGGTAAGTTTATGAATTAAATTCATTAAAGGACAATTTGGTCTTTTAACATAATGATTAGGGGCAAATTGGTCTTTGTATATGTTGATTAGTGGATTAGTGACTCATTAAGTGAGATGACATGTTTCATGCATATAACGAGTAAAATAAGAAAACATGCTTCATTTTTTTGGAGAGTTAGCCATGAGTGAAAAACAAAAGAATAAAAGGAGAAGAGCAAAGGAGAGTTTCACCCAAGAAGAGAGTGGAAGAAGAAAGCTGATTTTTTTCATGATTTTGGAGCATGACTTGAAGGGAGCTTCAACAAGAATAAGTGTTCTTCAAGTTGTCCAAAATATTGAAAGAAAGCAGTAAGTTTTCTTAACCTAAATATCTAGTTTTGGGGTTTTAAAATGTGATAGATTCATGTAAGATCAATGGTGATTTTGACAAGTAATAAAGTAGATAATAAGTTTGGAAGCATTTAAGAGTTGAAAACAAGAAAATCAGTCAAAGAATCAAGCTTGAGAGAATCTACTATAGCTAGGGTTTTTTTTGTGTGATATGATTCAAAAGTTTATTTTGGTTGAAGATGATAAGAGAGATAGCCACGTTTAGAGAAATTCTATCTTAGGTTCTCAGTTCACTTGAACCAGTCCCATTGTTTTGGCCATAACTTAGCCTACAAACCTCCAATTGGAAATGAAACCTAAGACATAATACTAAAAATTTATAAAAGAGACCCTAACCCTAACTCTAGCTGAATGATATTGAAATTTAAGATTAAAAATGGTAACCTAATACTACCCCTGTATTGAAGAAGCTTGTGATTTGGTACGTTTTTCATAATTTAGAAGTTTAAATGGCATGATTTTTAATGCTATGGAAACTAGAGACATAGGGTAACAAATGTCTAGAAGACCTCAAAACCTAATGTGAACGCTTGTTATGTGAAAACTATAAAAAAAGGGGAGGCATGAATTATGGTTAGGGGTCATGATCGTGACACTAGATAAACTGAATGTATAGTGTTAATACCTTGTTTTTGAATTGGAAATAAATGCCTTAGCGAAATGTGCTTTGTGTAGGTAAAGGAAAGGCACAAAATGCGTGAGTGTACTTAGTGATAAATTTACAAAAAAGGTGAGTGTATTTTAATTGTTTCATTTGAATAAATTCTTTGCAAAAGAATGGATGGCATGTGAATTTAAATTATGCATTCAATTGTTTGATTATGAGATTGAAAGAAGTTGAAAATCTTGAATGTATATGGGCAAAAGGCAATGTCATGATCATGACAGGGTCCAGACACCTTTTATTTTTTTTATTTCTGTATAAATTACTTTATAAAATGTTTTAAGCTTTATGCCACAAGTTAAAGTACTAAGAAAATTGTTTTCGTTTTTAGCCTATGGTACACCGTTAGGTTCATTACATGATATTATACTAGTTAGAGTATTCTAAATATGCATGGTAGTGTCCGAGGGGCATCAGTTACTAATAGTGGGTGGTATTGTGTCTGTCAGTAGTCCAGTTTAATGAGTTACCCTTTGCACTACGGAGTATATAAAGTGCTAGCTAAAATTGTTATGGGTAAGCGATGCAGAACCAGTTCTGTAACTACTGGTCTATAGTGACTAACCTATTATGGGTAAGCGATGTAAAACCAGCTCTGTAACTAGTGGTTAACCAGTCATGGCTAAGTGATGCAGAACCAGCTCCGTGACCTTATGCCTAAGGGTACCATAGTGCAAATAAGTTTAGGGTGGGCTATATCGTATAAGAACTTCATGAAAATAAATAATGCCATCACTATTTGCTTTAAAAGTAAAATTGAGAAATTTGGTTTCAAGAGGCTTATATGTTTTATATTGGTATTGTCTTATACTAAATGAAATGAGTTTCTTTTAGGGAGGTGTTAATGATTATAAATGATTTGCAAAGAATTTTATTTAAACTCACTAAGCTCATTGAGCTCACACTCTATTTTTTGTTTTTAAATAAAACCTCCCAGGTGCATGCTCAGGGGCTTTAGTAGCAGGGACTCCACCTCATGAGTAGTCAACTTCTTCACGTGCTGCTATATAGACATTTTTTCCTTGTACATACTTTTTAGAATTATTGCATAGCTTTTAACATGTTTTAGAATGTAGATTTGTGTAAAGAATGGATGTGTATAAAGGTTTTTACATAAAAAGCATGATTTTGTTTTAGCTTTTCAAAGTTTATTGATGTAACTATTTGTGGTTGCGTGTGAGTGGATTTGAAGTCCACATTTTGTAGTTGATAAATTGATGTGATAATAGAAGTGTTTTGAACTTTTATAGGGACATTGAAATTTTTGGCATGTCAAAATACAGTCTTTGTGCTACCGAAATTTTTAATAAACTAAAAAACAAAACTCCGTTGTTTACATTTCTTATTGTTGAGTTAAAGCTTTTCCATAACAAGGGCAATAGGCTCAGCTTCACAGGAACTTTCTAGCCAATTTAGATATCGACTGGAGGGCCAGTATGGAGTGCCAGGCAGGTCGCCTAGTCATTTCAAGATAGGGGCCTGTTTAAATGCCTTTATCACTTCAATGCTTCTAATATATTAAATGTGACCTTAATATGAATAATAAAAGAAAGTTCTAGAATTATCCAACTATGCATGATAATACACATAAAAGAATAAAAGAGCCTAAAATAATGATTTATTCGCTCTTAGGCTCAAAAGTTCACAAAAATGGTCTTGTATGTAAATAATATGCATTTTTCATTCAAATTAATTATAAAAAAGATTACTAAAAATATGATTTATAAAAGTAAGCTTATTCCAATTTTTATTCTTTTAAATACTAATTCAAGTCAATAATCAATAATAATCTAAAGTCTTATGGACAGATTTTAGCTAACTCAGGATATCAATTAATAAGATTTAATAAAAAATATTATATTAAACTTAAAATATCCATTTCCCATACTTAAAATTGTACATTAAGCACATAAAAATAAAATAAAAATAAAACAAAAAAGAGAAAGTTTGATTTGGTAATACTCTGAATAATAAGATGTGCAAAGTTTTAAATTTTATGAAGGGTCTATACAATATTAGATACATGTATACATGAACAAGAAAAATATGCATAATCAACCCGGGATGCTTTATATCCTAAAATAAAACACATAAAAAATCAATAGAGTCCTATGCTAACACAACAATGGAAACAAAATGAAATAGAAATTATACCTATCTTAATACTTGGGTTACTTCCTAAGTTGATTGCTCGACATACCCTTCATATTGACCATCAACTAGGGTTTACAATTAGTGACTTACTTCCACTCGTTTCTCCATTTAGCGGTTCAGTAGCTTGTGAATAAGTCACATGTTGTAAGATAAATAATAAGGACATAAAGTATTAAATTAATAAATCCAGTTGACTCCATTAATTTCCTTTTCCATAACAATATGTTAATAAAATAAGGAATAATAAAACTCCCTGAATCTTTGGTTGACTCAAATAGTTTATCTTATTGGAAGTGGGAACCATCCGTACTCAGTGTGACTACTAATAATTCATTAATAGTTTCCTTATTTAACTCCTCCTCTTGTTCTTCCTCAATCAGCTTTGTCCACTTTTTTACTTTCTCTTCCTGGATAGAGGCTTCCTCCACTTCTTCTTCCTCAATGATCTTATTCCACTCTTCTACTTCTCTTCTTAAACAAGTGTGCCCTCCTTTTCTTCTTCCTCAATCATCTTGTCATCTATTCTTCCTTCTCTTCTAAAGCAGCAATTACTTCCTTGTCTTCTTAAAATGCAACTTCAATCATGAAGTTAATCTTTGTCTCCTCTTCACTCATAGGTGTTAATAAGCTTAATTAATATGTTGTATTCAGCTTAATGTATTCGAGCGAAGAAAATCTCTCTTTGAATTTGTAGTGGCTAGTTTCAATTTTAGCAAGGCCTTCTATTATTATATTTGTAAGTTGTTCTTCTTATTGCTGTTGTTGTAAAGATTCACTTGAAGCGTAATCATTCCAACTATTAGCATAAGGATTGCTTATAAGTATTCTCATATGGTTTATTCTAAGGCCGGATTTGCATGAAATATGGATGCTCCTATATATAGTTTAGTGCAAAAAATTCATGATTGTAATGGTTACCCCCAAAAATGTCACAATATAGCATGGATATCAGTTGAGCCAACACATGTCACCAAACCTTTCATTCCAATTTTGTGATGTTGCCATATATGATTGCATATTATAACTCCCATGAGAATACTTTCCTCTTCATCTTTCCATTGTGGTTTGTAGCTATGATGATGAATCTTAACCCCTAACAATAAGCCACAAAAAAAGTCAAAATAGAGAAGTTAAAAAGATAAATAAATGAATAAGGAAATAATAATAATAATAATAATGATTAGACTAACAAAAGCTAGGTTTTCTTAATGTTACAATCCCTAGAAAAGGCGTTAAAAGATTGATTCAATTATTTTACTTATAAAGATTTATAAGTTTTAACCAAAAGTGCATAGTGTAGGAATAGCTAGCACTGGCAAGAACGAGTTGCTCCCACGATGATTGTAGGTAATAGCATTAACCCTTTTTCTATTATCTAACCGCTAAATAAGGTTGCCAATTTACTTGAAAATTAAAGAAAACAAACTAAACTAAAGTTGACACAATAATGAAATCAGATACAGAAAATAATACGAATTTTCAATATTAAATAAGTAGTACCTAG
>JAOQMM010000003.1:10342389-10355113 GCA_027563515.1 Erythroxylum platyclados | reverse complement strand
CTTAAGAATAAACCTGCAAATCTGATCGAGACAATTGATGAAGATAAGAAGGATCGGAATCTATAGGTGAATTGCCTTAACTTTTAGGCGAATTATCTGAGGAGTTGTCAAAAAGTGAGGGTAAACAATGATGGAAGATTTTGGCATCTTGACTCTCAGAAAAGTATGCACGTTTTCAAAGAATGTCAAATCTGTGCACTCAAAGAATCTTTTAAGTAGGGTTGTAACAACAATAGTCTTTTTGTGACCTCGACTAACCAAGAAAGATACACTTGATGGCTCGTGGAGATAATTTGTCAACTCCTGGCTAGAGTCGGTGGACAAAACATACATACAAAGATATGAGGCAGAAGAGGAAACAAAGGGGTATTGGGAAACATAAGGATGTGAGGGATTTGACCTTTAAGAGTGGTGGATGGCATTTTGTTAATAAGATAGCAAGCAGTGAGGATAGCATCACTCCAAAACTCCTTGGGAACGAACATTTCAATTAGTAAGGTTCTAGCAACTTCTATGACATGCCCGATTTTTCTTTCAACACCACAATTTTGTTGTGGTGTGAGAGCAAGAAGATTGGTTAATCATACCACAATTTTTTATACAATACTTGAAGGATTCAAAAAAAATTCTCTAGCATTATTACTTTTGACGATACGAATAGGACAACCAAATTGAGTCTTGATTTTAGAGTAAAAGGATTGTAAAATAGAAAATAATTTGAAACATTATTTCATTAAATATAGTCAAGTCATTCTAGACCAATCATCGACAAAAACAACAAAATAACAAAAATCAAGTTTTGAGATAACCCAAGAATGACCCCAAACATCATAAAAAACTAACACAAAAGAGATTTCGGCTCTATTATTAACTCTAGATGGAAAAGCAACACAATGATATTTTCCAAGCTAACAAAAACTCACAATCTAGATGAAGATTTAAGTTCAAATTAGAAATTAGTTTTTTTAATTTTTGGATGGATGGATGACCAAGGCAACTATGGATTTGGAGGGGTGAAGCAACAACTAAGCAGGCAGTTAAACAACTACCGAAATAGTAGAGACCTCCATATTCACGCCCTCCTCCAATCATTTTCTTTGTCTTCAAATCATGGATAATAACAGAATGAGGGAAAAAGGAGACAGAACAATTCAATGAATTGGTTAGTTTACTAACAGATATTAAGTTGAACGAAAATTTTGGAATATATAGTGTTGCTAGTAATGTCATTGAAGGAGAAAGAAATGCAATGCCAACCTCACTTATGCTAGTAGTGGAATCAAAGTATGGTACAACGGTAATTTGTCAAAAAATTTTAGATTACCTGCAATATGGTCAGTGACTCCTAAATCTATAACTCAAGGTTTAACAAAGGATGATATACAACTTGTGTAATTACCTAGGTAAGCAAACGACAGAATTGGTGTGGTTGCTTGCTTGGCTGCTTGATACTAGAGAAAAGCTATACATTCTTCTTCAAAAATCACCTTTTTTCCACTTGTTGAGGCAAAATCACCAAAAGCCTCCACAATATTAGCAGATTAAGAGGGCTTCGGGTGCAACTCTTGAGTGTAAGTCCCAACAATAGTCCTAAACATGCCCATCCTTGCCACAATGGTCATATTTCCTTAGGCCTCCTCTGCCCCTTCCTCCACAACCACCAAGACCACCATGATTACTTCGCCCTCCATTACCTCTTCCACCATTATGAACAGCTAGAGCAGAATTGTCACCACTTTCTTGTATTGGCCCCTTCAAGGATCAAGATACTCATGAATATATCTCACCAAGTGATGAGAGTTTAGTGTTACCGAGTATCTGCGCCTGAATTGACTCATATTCTAGTCTTAAGCTAGCCAAGTATCTCATCACAACTAGCTGTTCTCCTTCCTTCAAAAGTTTATCTTTATTGTTATCAGTTGGGCTACTAAATGTCTACAAATAGATTCTTAATTTCTGAAAAGTATTTGGTATGGTTCTTCTCTCCCTGCTAACACTTGAACACTTTCACAGATAAATCATATATACGAGTAATGTTACTGGAAAATAAAAGTCTCACATACTCCTATAGCTCCTTTGTGGAATTTACATATTGACACATGTTAACAATATTTGGCTCCATGGCATTCCTGAGGCTTGTCATTATTTGGTTGTCATGTTCTTCTCACTTCTTATACCCAAGTGACTTAATATTAGGAGTTGGACCTGTGAGATGCTCATACTTGCCTAGGCCCTTGAGATATACAATGACCGCCTTCTCCCAAACAACATAATTTGTTCCATTCAATTTTTGATTTGTGATTTGTTGAACCATAACAAGTGGCTATTTAGTTTTAAAGTTGCTCATAATGCAATCAATACAAGAAGAAAGATGATAACGAGAATCAGGTGAAAAACAATAGTGCAAAAACCCAAACTTCAAATATCAACAACTGTGCAACAACAAAAGAGGGACTGAGACAAATTCAAACCATCATGAGATACGACTACGACGGAACTAGCAACTATGGTCAAACCCACAAACCTAGTTTCCACCAATTGAAGGCAAAAAAAAAAACACATCACTGACTATGGCTAAAAACACAAACTCGGTTTCTAACAATTAAAGGCAAAAAGAAACACATCACCAACAAGCTCCTAGAGTTGGTGTGACTCAGTACATAGCAACAAGGTCAACAGAACATCACCAGAAGGTGGCATGTGCGTTGGCAACTGCTAGTCATAGCTGACATCGCTTCTTCCTCTGACGTTGTTGCCAGTGGTTTCTTGAGGTGTTTCTAGGGTTAGATTGTTAAGGTTAGTCCTTTTTTTTTAAAGAAAAGGTTTGGGTGGGGTTACCAGCTGTGATAGAACAAAGGAAAAAATTAGAGGCAAGATTAGAGAACCTACTCTGATACCATGATATGAATAAGAAATTGAGAGAAATTGAGTAGAGGGATTGTGAGAGCTTGTAGAAATCAGCCACTCCCACTCTCTTTATATACTAGATTATCTTGTTCATATCATGTCAATTACAATTATAATCCCTAAAAATCCTCTCAATCAAATCACAATCATAATCTTCAAAAATCCTCTTAATCGAATCATAATCTCTAACAGAGATCAACCAATAAAACTTTATCTACAAGTAACCAATTCATTTAGAAAGTGTAGGATTGATCATACAACATCTTGAACATTGACAATTACCCAATTTCCAAATTTCCACCAACAAAGAAGTTTTTCGTGTAATGACTTTGATGTAATTAAAGGAAATCACCAGGAACAAGTATTACATGTAATTAATGAGTATGTCAAGATCTACAACAAGAAAAGGTTTCCTCCATAACTTTCTAATAGTGACACTTCTGCTACATATAATATAATTATAGCATATTAATCATAAGTTCAAGCAAAGAAAGTTTGAACTTTATAAGATTTTAAAAAAATAAGCTCAAATACATACCTAATTTAGTTACTACCTGATTTATAAATCAACCTAACCAATAATTTTTGACACTTTTATCCATTTGATGAATTTTGTTGTGATACCATATACTCAAGTTCTATAGCTTCCAATTGCTAAAGCTTAAAACTACTGAACATGTGCTAAATGTCAAGGAAATTCAATCAGAACGTTACAACTCATATGGAAGATTTTTTGGTGATCTGAGTTGGTAAACCAAAAACTAGAAGTACTTGATCCTAACATCTCTAAGGAGCATGTCAATGTTCACTCATTAGAGTAAGCTTCTTTTCAAATCAAAAGAGAATGATATAGGAACATCCGACCAAAGTCAAATAACTTAATTTATTCTAATTGGAATTTATTTTCTTAATCGACAATATTTCCTATATAGTTTAGGTTTCCTTATAAATAAATTTTTTTACTACTACTAGTTTTTCCTATGACTACTATAAATAGGTCATTCTATAGCAAATTACAAATTTCATGTTACTGTAGAATTTTATTTCAAAGCCATTTTTAACCTTAATTCTCTTTTTATTGTTTAATCACAATCACTTTATTTCTAACCCTAAAGTGTTTAAACTAGCTAACCTAACCCTTTTGTCATTAAGTATAATTTTGTCCATAGTTCCCTAACACCTTTTGGATTCAGTGTCATATTTTTGTAAATTTTACCACAATGAAAAGTACAAACTAGCCACATATCTGTATTTGAACCAAGGAAATCTAACCAACATGGAAGGCAATGAAAAAAAAGGCAGTGGTGAAACATGGAAGATATTCATAACAACAAACCTGTTGCCATGCTTGAATAGTCAAGCCTCTTTTGTCCATTCTCTCGCTGAGGGAATCACGAAGAAGAGGAGGGAAGTACAATAAAGTTTTCTTGGACCATGTATGTTGGCTTGTTGCCATTATTTGTTCTAACATACTTTGTACATAAAGCAAGTGATCAGCATCAGCTATTCCACGTGTTTTGACAATAATCGCAAAAGTGATTATAGTTACACGATTCAGTGTTTCAGTGAATTCACTTGGACCCTACAAAGCAATCAAAAAATCTTAATCGACACGGACAATGATGGCAAAAGTGATTATAGTTACACGATTCAATGTTTCAGTGAATTTACTTGGACCTAACTAAACAATCATAAAATATTAGTTTGACTAAGTTAATAATTCAGTTTAGCTAAGATGAGGTTCTTTTAAATTACCTTTGCTTCTCTTTTCACAGGGAAGAAGTCCCTTTGTGACAAAATTAAGTTCATGCATAAGTTTTCGGCCAATCGAAATACACGGTGGTCTCCACGTTTTCCCTTCAATGTAGACACTATTTTGGTTACATCATACATCAAAGTTTTGCTCTTCCCTTCATACCTAGAAAACAAACAAAATACCAAGTCCCAAAATATAAAATTTCCTTGGATGGAAATAAAGAAATGATTACAAACTTCTAGAACTCGTATTCTACAAAAACAAATTTTGGAACTTTCACTATAGATAGCAAGAAATTGACAACTAAAAAGATGTGGCACCACATCCAAAAGCAAGGACAAAGTAAAATCCTGTTGTGCTACAGGCTTTATGCAACCTAGTAGTGTCTTAAAGAGATAACTTCAATGCATAAATTAAGAAGTCTTAAGCCTCTTCAAATTTCAACAGAACAATTTAAATATCACTGATTTTAGTGATTCCATAAATTGAAGAACACCTGTAGAGAGGAAGCAACCGATAATTCACAATTTCAAGCACCAAAAGAGTTACCCCAGGCTTGCCCAATAAGGTTGGAAATCTCTGTGCTAGGTGCTGCAAGGGAAGATTTTAAGGCATGTTTTTAGAATCTTCATGAAAGAATATGTTCACCAACAAGTGCTCCCAAAGTAATGGTATTTTGTAAAAACATGATTAGTACTTCACCATATATCAACATGCAACATGTAAAAGAAAAGTAAGTGGTCTCATAGTCCCTTAAACATCACGTATTGTATATGGAGATGGACTATTAGTTTAGTATCTTCCTCTTGTACATCAAAAGAGGCCCATAAATTGTTGTGTACATTGTCCTGCACTTACTTCAGGTTTTATCTAGCAGCGAGTGAAACATTTAATTTTTTTGTTACAGGCATACATTTAATGCCTAAAAATAGGACGCTTCAAGAAGCATCTATATAGAAAGTAAAGAGACTTACATTGAAGTGCGAACGAAACAATGAGTGAGGTGCAATTAGCAACAACCGACAATACGTCTCAACCATTGCAATACTAGGGACAACCTGCACCAAAATTACAATCACATCAACACTTAATCAACATCATGTTCCCCATTTTGTCGTATCAATCATCTTACACAATGGGTCTAATGGGCAAAGCCTTGTACTATTTGGCATTTTTTGTTCAAAAACATTCCACTTTTATCAACAGCTATATATTCACTAGAAGTTATATCTTGTTGTGCGGAACATATTTGAATTTCGTGTTTGACAATGAGAAATAAGAAAATTAGAAGTTAGATACAATCGATTGCTTTGCGAAGTCTACGAATGCATATCAACTTTCAAGTGAAAATACTAAGGAAAATGCATTGACTTCATTATATAAATATCAGTAAAGACAATACCTGGCCTGCAAATAAAGATTCTTCCATTTGGAAGACCAATTTCAAACACAAATTCATAGAAAGGCCTGATAATAGTGACATTGGTAGCGGGTTTACTTCCCGCATCACCATTAACCTCTCATTCGACTGAATATTCGTTCCTGGCAATGGTTCAGAAACTCCAGCAGAAGATAACCAGCTCATCACTGTTTCACAAGCTGGTTGTGCCATGGTGTACGAAACAACCCAAAACATTCCAACTGATCTATCATCCATATTCATGTAATCAATCATACGGTCCCCTGAACCAAAATTAAACAATGATAACCATTGCAAGAGGTCAACCCACGTAAAGGATTATGAAGATTGCCCTAGTATGCCTAGATATAACATTTGAAGGATGAAGTTAGTGTTGGACAATGTGCCATAAAAACAACAAAAAGAGTTTATCTGACTATCTATTTTTTGTGCATATAGGAGGAAAATGTCACTGATAAATTATGCTAAATCCAAATTTTTCCTTCTTTGGTTAAACAATACAAGAAGTAGTTTATATTTTATAGTTTTGAATAGTATATTTCATTACACTTTGAGCTTGTATTCTTTAAGAAAGCTGCAAGTGGAGATTGAGCAACTAAAATGGCAATCAAGAGCAACAAAGAAAAGAAAGGCCTTTCCTTTTCCTTAGTTTCTCTTCGGTGTGTGCCATTATGAAGAGTGAAAACAAAAGTTGGATACATACTATAATTTTTTTCCAACACATGATCTCACATTCTACTTTCTTGCCTCTCACTCACTAAGATAAGTTTCTATCAATAAATTAATGGTACCTAAACAAAGACCTGAGTAACACTAGAAACAAAATACTTCTCCATGAATCATAACTAGGAAAAAAAATTTATAACTCATCTATGAGTTTCTTAAATACAAGGATGTTTTAGAAACAGGATTATTAAATAGGCTATATGAGTCATATCCTCACAAAAAACTTTAATATTCCTAACCCACAAGGTTAACAAGAAATGAGTACAAAGAGGAAGTGAAGCCAATACTGATATCATTATCGAACGAACTGTAATGCGAGCCCTATTATTCTTGTTGAAAGTGGGAGGCTCTAGACAAGGTTGAAAGGAAAGGCAGTTTCCAATATGTTCTTCCTATAACTTAAATAGCATCTACATGGAAAAGATTGTGATTGTCTTCTATAACTAGTCAACAGCTAGCTTGTGATAGTAGAGTCATGATGCAAATATCTTGTGGAACCTACGTGCGCAACTAATTATCACTATGCAAACAATTTGAAGTAGAAACATTGGAATATCAACAAATCTAAGAGAACTTCAAGAGCATCTTTCAACTATACTTGATAAAAGAATTTTTATCAAGCCTCACTAAATGTCCAATGGCATTGCAAATAATTTACCTTTGCTTACTTGCCTCCACCACTCATCTATTTGCTTTCCTTTCTGAAGCTGCTCATTATTCAAGTATTCTCTTGTTGATGTGTTCAATGACCAAATACGTAAATTTTGACAACTACTTATGAAATCAAGAAGGATGCTTTGAGGATTGTTAGGATCAGAGCTTCGATCTTCTCTATGGAATGACAAGATCTTTCTTGTAGTCTCTACCTGTAAGTGGAATTATGATTGACAAGTTGACAAAGATAAGTTAAAAGAATTAATCAAGTATCAATAAACAACTACTAAAGGGAACTAACTAATAGCTGATGTCCAAGGCAGATGTCAACTAACAACGAGCAAAATGTGAGTGAAGCATAGATTAAAACAAAGAACAAATAACATTGGAAACAAGAACCTAAATGATAAAACTATAGGATGTAACATAATCACAAAATATGATGCACCTTTCTTGAATCTGAATTCAAGGCAGTCATAACAAGCTCAACTCGAATAATTTGTGCAAGTAACCAAGTAACATGATTAGTCCGAAGGACGTGCTGATCACACTCTGTCAGCCGTAAAACTAGCTTGTCCACAAAATCAACAAAATCGATGCACCCACTTTTCAAAAGGAAAAAGAATATGTCCGAGAAGACAAGCCACTCTTGCCAACAGTTAACTTCTGCAACCATGAAAAGGAAACTACTTCGTTGAGGATCATTTAACTATATAAAGAAAGTTAGATATTTGGTAAACATCAAGTGTAAACCTACTGCGGACCAAACATAATAAGGGGAATTAAAACACTGCAATTTGATCCTGGCGACCAACAACGTTTGCACTAACATTTACTAGGCTACTATTAAGGCATCCCTCCAATATTTGTCACTTATTACAATAGCTCACAATTACAACTACCATCTCCATTATGTGTAAACATCTTCAAATACTAAGATTTTCAAGTTAAGAAAAAGTAACATGCAAGAGAATAAGTCTTTTGAATGCAGCAACTTGAACATTTATTAGGGGATAAAACAGAAGGAAACATTTTTAGAAAAATTTGATGCTCTTAAGAGATATAGTAAATGTGAGAACAAAATCGAAGAGAACGATAATGCACCTGAATTTGTTAACTTCAAAAGCTCAACTATTCTATCAATAGTTGCCTCACAAATCATACTTGAAGTGAAAATAGCACCAGGAGTAGGCCCATGAGTAGGATTCCTATAGGAAGGAGCGACAAGGAGCACACGCTTCCACCAATCAGGAGATGGGGTAGACCGAAGAGCATGCCTTATGCAACGTAAAGCTCTTTCCCAGTCCAAACTTCCCCTTTGAATGGAATTTGCAAGATCCTAGCCAAGTAAAAGAAATGCCTTGAACACCACTAGACAATATATGCATGACATGTCATGCGAAGCATAAAACCTTCTTATTAAATGTAAGAGGCATTATTTACATAAATAAATAAAAATCCTCAAACAAATCATGCTCCATGGTGCAAAGCATTGCATGAATTGTCAAGCACAAAGTAGCCTTGTAGGTTTACTATTTACTCCATCATGTCAAAAACATACATAGGAAAAGTTTCCAATATTTTTCCTAATTATCATTAATCATCAACAATTTTTTCTAAACATAGGCTAGAAATAAGTCAATTTGAATAAAGGGAAGAAATATCAATGAAGTGCTATGAGAAGCATGTTTATCAAATGATAATACCATCAAGAATCAAATTTGTACATTAGAATGGAGCATCAATTTTCACAAATTCCACAAGGAGTTCTCAGCAAAGTCTTCACCTCTCCATGCAACGGTTCACCTAATACACTAGGGTAGGTAATAGGTGAAAAGCGAGGGTTTGCAACTGCTTCAACTGAAATATTAGGAATTGTTTGTGTCAAAATCCTGTGAGTACCAAAAGTGGGGCAATGAAGGTGTTGATCTAACATCAACATATGCATAGCCATCATATCTCGCCGCCTGTGGATCTCCAAAATAAGCATAAACAAAGCTTCATCATCTGGTATGTTCTCTATAAACTGTAGCCCACTACGCAATAACTCATAAAAGGGCACCCGACACTTTTCCTCGTTGACTAAAAGCCAAATTACATCCAAGCAACTGTGCAGCCATTCAACTAGAGCCTTGTCAGGTCTCAAGCCTTTCACATTATTGGGTTCATCAGCACTATGTTGTCTTTGATCCCAGTTAACCAACCAATTCAACATATGGTAGAAAACATCAGCATGTGTCACAGGCTTCAAATTAGATTCAAGGCCAGTCAAAATTATGTTGCAGCATAGCTGCCGTAGACTACTAATGGCACTATCCCTTGCCAATGAATTGTTCCTTGTTGCAGACTGTTGAGCATTACCAGAAATATCAGACAGCTTTACAGGGGACATAGATGCAGAAGATGATGGTTCAATTGCTGATTGAGCAGGGGAACCAATACCATGAACTGAAGGCAATGGAGAAGTTGGATTTGAAGTCTGTAAATGGGATGAATTGGGCATCACACTCGAAGAAGGAATTTGCGATAGACTGGTGGATGAAACAACAGGCATTGCTTGAGAACCCTGACCAACAGACATTTCTGCAGAGGATATGGACGCAAGAAGACTTGGTAAGAAAGTATCCCAGTTAATGTATCCTATACCACATAAGCTCCGTAAAGCAAATAGCAGGAATTCCGCTCGTGGACCATGATTACTACACTGCACCACCAGAGATATGAGCACCGATTCTGTGACAGCACGCACTTGTTCTTGGTCCTGAGTACCAGAGTTCAACGGAAAGCAAATTTTAATTCTTTTTTGAGCATAAAACAAAATTTTTGAGGAAAAAAACAGCAAGTGGAGTTGGGGGATTTTTAACAAGGAAACCAACCGGAAACTGGGACTGGAGTTGATCGAAATCCGAAAGAAATTGGTCATTTCGAGGAGGCAGGTCTGTGTTAGGTGCAAGTACACGCTTTTGTGTCTTGTTGCTGTAGAGAAAATTGAAAATTATCCCAGCAACAATGATAAAAGCAAAAAAAAAAAAAAAAATTGCACGCAAAAACATGAAAACAAACACACACACTAAGAGAGAGAGAGAGAGAGAGACTAACGGTTGTTCACGAATAGAATCATCCGGTTTCTGGCGGTTGCTTCTCTGCTAGACAAAAAGAGAAAGAAAGTGAATTAACTATCACAAAGCGGACAAAGAGATGCAAAGTGAACTAGTAGTAGGAGTAAATTACACCCAAATAGAGGTTAAAGAGATCGATAATGGCGGTACGGGCGGGGTGGAAGTGGTAACCACGAGAAGCAGCAGCGGCCGCTATTGACCTCTGGCTTTGATCCATATGTTTACTACTTTTAAGTTCTTCTAGGCTACAACTCTTAGTCCCTCACCTACTCGTACCATTACACCCGTTCTCCTCTAATCATTTCAGATCGCCAAGGCAGTGGACGAATGAAAGGTTTCGCAACACGAGAGGAATTTAGGCTACTACAGGCAAAGTTGCAGATTTTGGGTTAAACCCCCTTTGGGATCCTTTTAATTTGGACATAACTTTTCGTCGGGTTATGGTTATTTACAGCGAGTCCTATAATAAAATTAAAAACTAATAATAAATTAAAAATTAACCAAAAAGTATAAGACATGATAACTTTAAAGTTAAACTTTTGATTATTTAAAATGAATTTGAATATAAAAACATTCATTTATCAATCAGTGAAAGACCATTTTACCTATTATGTACTTATAAAGTTTTTATATGGTAGGTCACAATATAATTTTACAAAAAGTTATATTTAATTCAATATCTAATTGCATTATATTAAATTTTACTTTTTGATTATAACATAAAGCAATAGGACCAATAAACTTCTCTATGATAAGTTTTATTTTATTATTATAGAAAATAAAACTTATACCCATGCAAGTAGGAATAGCATTTGTGGCCCGGCCCGCCCCTGTTTGGCCCGGGTTGGCCGGGCCACAGCTCAAGACACGTTGGCCCGTCCGCTTCTTATGCATAAAATGATACCATTTTGTCAAAAAAACTTTAAAAAAAGAGTTGACGGCTCGATCCGGCCCTACTTGCCCTATAGTCCGTGTAGGTTATAGATCAGCCCGAACCCGGCCTAATCCAACCTGTTGTCATCCCTACATGTGAGCTCAACTGACATTAGTTTATGGTCTCCGCCTGCTTCTCATCCATATGGATGATTTGGTTTCCATGCCATGGGCCAAAATATTTTCGTAATCCAACATACGATTTGGCCAACCAGCACATTCTTATCCAGTCCCCGTGTAGAATTGTTAGGGTCTTTGTATAGCGTTTGGTTGTGCTCTCTCCATATGGAATATATAAGACATAAGAAGGCAGTCTTGAGGAGAAGTCCCTCTGCTATAGGGAATTCATTTGGTTCTTCGTCCATTCAATCATACCTTTCCAATCCTGTGGAGCACCATACCCTTGAAGCAAATGTAGAAGCCTAGACAAAATGGAATAAGAGTGGCTAAACTAGAAAATAGGTGGCTCCTTCTTTCCAAATGGATATTACAAAGCAAACATACGGTGTCTATCTTACCAAAACATCATTTCTTTGTTCTGAGTTTATTCTTAACTACCAACCAGCTAGTAAATGAGGCCCTAGAAATTAGAGAATTCCTCCAATTAGCTCATACCAGTAGGCATGGCAACAGGCCGGAAGTGGCCCGCTCGTGGCCCACGGGCCGGTCCGGCCTGTCAACATCATTTTTAAAAAAAAAGTTAAAACGACGTCATTTTAGCATTGAGGGGACGGGTCACAGGCCGGCCCATGGTCAGCCCAAACCGGGCCAAACGCGAGCCGGGCCAACTTTGCCATGTCTACATACTAGTCGACCTTCAGAGAAGAGGGTCTAAATAGTTGATAGCAAGAAGCATTGGAGAAGATATGAGATATGCTACCCATCTAGATGATCTTATTTTCTCTTTTCTGATTCAGGCTTATACTAAGGAAATAGACCAAGTCTTGAGGCACCTTTGAAGTGACAATCCCAACAATTATTCAGTATGAGGGATTCAACTCAAGCATTTAAAGGAATCCTGACTGACAAGAATCTCAATTCATGACTAGTGTAAAGAGGGCCCTGTGTCAAATCCTCGATTGCTCAATATTAAAATTTATTGAGCAATGGGGAGGTACATTTCTATGGCAAGGCCTAGAAAGGATTCGTACATTTCTATGGCTGCTGATGCAGAGAACGTTACTTACTAATGGGGAGAAAGTACGTCGG
>JAOQMM010000003.1:10322605-10332981 GCA_027563515.1 Erythroxylum platyclados | reverse complement strand
CACAAGTCGCTCAGCGAGAGTGCGAGAGAAATCTTCTCTAATTACCACCCGAAGTACGGTCACATGTTGAGCATCTGCTGGCATTGTGTAGGCTGGCACAATCCATCCAAAACGACGCAGCATTTCTGCTATCTCAAACTCATCGTGCCTGCTATTGTCCTTGAGTGAAAATGCCACCAGAGGAACACCAATTTCCTTAGAGACTATCTCAAATCTTCCTGTTTTTTCCAGCCCTTCTTTGAGCACTATTGCATTTTGGTGGCAATTCTCCATGACGTTTTTGTATCCCTGTCATGCGAGTAACAGTCTTTAGGGATCACGTAAATAGTTTGATATTATTTAAGTGAAATGTAATAAATAATCAATGACCAAGTTACCTCATAGCCTAAGCGGATAAGTTGATAATACTGAGCAATGATCTGGCTTGAACCTGGAAATATAAAAAGTGAAGTTTCAGCCCCTGTTACTATGATTTCTGTGAAACACAGCAGAATAATCGCGTACCTTTAGAGAAGTTAAGAGTGAATGTGGGTTGATCAGCTCCAAGGTAGTTAATGTGAAAGATGAGTTCTTCAGGCAAGTCCTCCTTGCTCCTCCATATGACCCACCCAACTCCGGCGTAAACAAGGCCGTACTTGTGACCACTGACATTTATGCTCTTCACTAATGGAAGTCTAAAATCCCATTCAAGCTCTGGCCATAAAAATGGTGCAATAAACCCACCACTTGCTGCATCAACATGAATTGGGGTATCCCACCTGCCAAATTTTGATTTTAAAAAATGGACTAATTCGAATCCAACTCTTGAAGATGATAAAATCATTAAAAATGTTGGATATATATTCTATTATTTACCCAGTGATCTTATTCTTTTCCGTCAACAGATCATTCAGCAGCTTTACATCTTCAAATTCTCCATTCAACGTAGAACCCAAGATGGCAGCAACACAGATAGTGTTTTCGTCCACCATTTCCACAGCTTTCACAGGGTCCATCACATAGTATCCTTCACTAAGTTTAACTTCTTTTAGTTCCACTTCAAAATACCTTGCAAATTTTTCCCAGCAAACCTGTGCACAAAAGAAAATTGAAGTTAAAACGACTAAGCCTTCCCCATAAATGATACAATGCACTTGTTATGCATAATTATATTATACCTGAACATTGGCACCAGTGACAATGTTGGGCTTGTCAAATGGTTTTCCTTCTGCCCTGCGCTTGTTCTGCCACTTTCTCTTGAAAGCAAGGCCTGCAAGCATTATAGCCTCTGAAGATCCAACAGTTCCAACACCTACTGCTGCCTCTGACTCACCTAGAGGAGCATTGAACAGGCGAGCAATCATGTTCACACAACGATTCTGCACATTCATAATTCAACCCATCGGATGTCATTAGCCAACTTAATTAACAACTATCTGTTCGCTTGAGAGACATAGACATAGAAAGAGACATGCCTGGAGCTCTGTAGTAACAGGGTACTCATCCATGTCAACATAGTTTTTGTTCATGGCGTCCATTATAAGCTTGTCACATTCCGGCTCCATCCAAGTAGTCACAAAGGAAGCCAAGTTCAGCCTTGGCTTGCCATCAAGCATCAACTCATCGTTTATGATCTGAAAAGCTGCCTCCTTTGGAGTTGAGTTCTCTGGCATCTTGTACCTGATCGTTTAAACATCCCCAAAAGAAGGGTCCGCTAATATTTTAGCTACATTGTACCAAGAGATTACAAAAATACAAAACCTGCTTACAGTATGTAGAAGATGGATTCTTACCTGGGAAGCGACTCCCGCACATATCGAGAGGCAAAGGTGGAGTGAACAGAGATATCAGATTCAGATGCAATTTTAGAGAGAACCATGGTTGTTGATGACAATGAATCGAAGAAGAAGGAAGTGAAATGTATTTCTGGATGCTCTTGCTTGGAGGAGAGTTGAGAAGGTGTTTGCGAGTACTTATAGGAGGGTGGGGTTGGAGAAGTCTTCGTCAAAGATGAACGTCGGTCTTACACGCTTACTTAGACATTTGTGTTATGAACACGATGAGAATATTAAGCGTTACTTTAGTTATGGTTTATGTTCTATTTTTCTAATATGTAGAAGAACATGTAAAAGTGACACGAACATCGAAAATGTCAAACATGTTTAGTAGTTGTTGGAGAGAAAACTTCTTCGTTCTGGCTGTTCAGCAAATGTGACCTTCAATATGCTTATAAGATTCAAGCATTGTGTGGCAAGTAACTATACTATGGTCCAAGTCAAGTATGGGTCCTACGCGCCTTTTGGTCAGGAAATTAACCATGTTCTGTTTCGTTTAGTCCAGCTTTTCAGAGCGCATTTGCTTTGGGAGGATTCTTTGTCCAGAAGATCTGGTTTCTCACCCACCGAAATGCCTCCCCCCGAAATGCCTTCCCCTTGTTCACATAAGAGAGTTATCTAGTGCATTCATCTTATTTCATTTTAATAGTAACATAATATTTAAGTCGGTTCACATTTCTCAAGTCCAGGTTCGTATTTAAGAAACTTTAATTTCGTTTCTTACGAGAGTATATAAAGGTATATAAGAAAATATGTTTGAAACTTATTCTTATTTCTTAACAATCTTTGCCCGCACATTTCAAATTTTACGTGTTTATGCCCTCGATGTATGTATGTTCCCAGAGTTAAGGTATCATTGGAAGAGTCTGATAAAAATAGCAATGAGCATTCTACGAGTAGTCATGTCAATTTTTATTAAAATATTTTTTAAAAATTAAAAATATAAACTAATATTTTTTAATTGAATTCGAGTTTGGGCATACCTACTTAAGACCTAATTCTTATAAACAAAAAAATCATTTTACTCAATAAAAAGGGACCATTTTTCAAAAAAAAATCATTTTACTTAATAGTTAAATCTTTTAATTTTAAGCTTGATTCATAAGTCAGCCATTAAAAATATCTAAATATAAGTCATCCATTAAAAATATCTAAATATAAGTCATCGATCAACCTGTTACCATCCATAAAACAGGACTTTAAAGCAGTTGAATTGTCGAGCCCTTCAAATGTAAATATACAATTAGTTCCACTGACCTTAAATGCTCGTAAAGTCTACGGTCAAGATATAGCAGTTACTGAATAATTAGTGGTTTGGAATAATAACGTTTTCGTTTCTTTCTCATTTCATTAGGCAGACCATATCTTACTATATCTATATATATATTTATATGATATGTAGGTCGTTATAGGCTTAGAGTAGAGGTCATAAATCGTCGGCGTCAATCAGTAGTCACATCCCGTCGAAATATTCGTTGGTTGGTTCTTAGATACCTAAGCTTTCTTTATTGTTTATTTGAATTATAAAACGAAAACCAATTCAAACAGAAAACAGAAAACCAGAATTAGTATGACCTTTGTCGATCATGTCAGGATTTTCGATCCAAAACTGACCTAGAGTTAATAGAAGTTTATGGTTTAATAGTATTTTTACCCTAAAACTAGAATCCAACCTTTGTTTTGACCTTTGTGAATCACAACAGGAATTTCTATCTAGAAATGATCTAGAATTAAAAGAAGTTCATGGGGTAATAGTATTTTCATCCTAAAACTGGAATCCAACTTAATATAAAAAATTTTAGTTATGGGGTAATAGTATTTTCGTCCTAAAACTAGAATCCAACTTAATACAAAAAAAATTAGTTTGTTATGAGTATAATCCACGTTCAATTCTTAATATTATTCTTAATGATGTATTTGGTAAAGTTGTTTTATTGTGACCATAAAGTTACAAGTTCAAATCACGAAAATAGCTTCTTTGTAAAAATACAAAAGGAAGGCTGCGTATATCATGACGCTTCTCAGATTTTTACAAAGCAAGAAGCCTTGTACACTAGGTACGTTGACTATTCGTAATGATATAAACTATCATATAAATTGGATCTTTTTATATCACATAATAAAAAATTTTTAATAAGTAAAGTATTTAATAAATTAAAATTTTAAGATCAAAATTACTTTTGATAGTGATAAATAAGTGGTAAATTAATTTTTATTTAATATTTAGTTTATAATTAAAAATATAAATATTTATCTATCAAAATTTTTATGTATTCATTAACATAAAAGACCCAACTTATATGACATTCTAGGTTAACAAAACTAATGACAAGAGTTAACAAAATTGAATTTTTGAATTACATATACAACAAATTAGAACTTTTAATATTTCATTAATATTTTTAGAATATTAATTATAAAATTGAATAAAATTTTAGACCTAACATATAATTTACTATTTAAAAAGTAAAAATTAAAAGTTTTATGCTTAAGTTAGTAACCCCAGCCAAAAAGTATAATGAAAATATGGCATTATCAAGTACAATCTAATACTCGATACACTTCAATATATTTAGATAAAAAGATATAAAACTTAATAAAATTACTCATTTAAATTAAGTAAAGTTATATGTTTAAATATCTAGACATATTAATTTAATGTTACTAACTTATAAACTCCTAACGAGTATAAGAGATAAGTTTCTAGAAGTGTGAGTTGATTTATTCGATCGAATCCATCTTATTATTTCTAAGTTTTAAGTTCATGTGTGAGCTCCAATCATCCAAAAAGTGTAAATATCTATTAACATAAGATTTATTCACTTCTAGAGGTAGAGTCCTAATCAAAAACCAATTAAATTATTAATTGGATTAGATCTTAATTTTATAAGAATGGTTAGATTCCACTTGTACTTATCAAAGGATTAATTATATAAAAGAGATACTTTAAGATAAATCCTAAATCACTATTGCTAAGTTCAATTAAAAATTTTCACATATCAACTCTTACTAATTTGAGTGTAGTTATGTTTTTGTTAGGAATATTGTGTCGAAGTATCATTGTTAAGAATACTCTCGATACTTTGACTATTTACTTATTCATGTATACATATTTGTAAACTTGAGAATTGATGGATAAATGGCCACTTAAGCCCCCTCCTTTCAACTTGCTTAGTCTCTCTCTCTCTCTCTCTCTCTCTCTCTCTCTCTCTCTCACACACACACACACACACACACACACACATTTCTTGGACAAAACATTTTCTTCATCACATATGTTATATTCTTATCCCATATTCATTTTTTTGGGTCAAATTCGTTTGTTTTTTTTCCTAGTAGAAAGTTTTTCTTTGATTACCCTTTACACGTTCCTATTTTTCCTCAACTATTTTGGACGTCGCTAACACTCTCTAAATTTGTCTCCACGATCTCTAACCTCAACAAAAAATCCTTCTCTAATGTTTGATTTTGTTCTGTATATAGGTTTTGCCGGCCGTTCATTTGAGATAGGGAACTTCTTCTTCTCGATCTCAAATTTTCTCTTACCATTACTTTTATGTTCTTGGTAACTATATTCTGTGAGTTCCAAGTCTTTGACCTCAAGTTCATAAGTTTGGGGATTGTTTATGTTAACCTTGGGGAGCGGACCACATCTTCAATACACTATGGTCGTGTCAAATTTTTCTTTCAAGGCAGTGGCTTACGACACAAACATTCAATAAGTTCTTTATCATCACTTATTTTCTCTATTATACCTTTATTTTCCTTACAACTTGAAAGCGAAATTTTTAATAGTAGAGATATACTATAGCTATACTATTGAACAAAGTCTTCCCTGACCTGTCTAAACTTTAACCTTTGGACGGAACCAATTACAAATATGGGTCCCAAAAACTATTTATTTTCTTTGAACGACTAGGCTAAAAGTGGATTATGTTTTATTCACTAATTTTCCATCTGTTGAAGCCGTGACCTCTGAAACTCTTATCATCCCTACTATTACTCCCCCTACTGATAAGGCTAAAAAGGGAGAAGAAGAAGCTAGGAAGAATCATGAAAAAGACAATAAAATAGTTAGAGGAACGATATGACCAACTCTCTGTTTGATCCTTTGTGAATCAAAACTCTATCAAGGTCATTTGGGATACCTTGGAGAAGAAGTATGGAAGATGATGCTAGAAAGAAAAACATATGATAGGTAGATGGTTGTAGTTTCAAATGGTGGATAAGAAACCAATGATGGATCAAGTTCACGAATATAAAGGAATAAAAAAAAGCATTAAACATTACTAAGAGGATGGCTGCTAGTTCTCTATTTCTTCTTTCTAGACCCGACAATGGAAGCTTCTTCTTCTTGAAATGATTCTATCCTTCTTTTTCTTTTTACTGTTGCTAGCTTTCTTGCTTTGTCCTTCCTCTCCCTCAACTTATTACTTTTCTTCTAACTCCCTAGATCTCCCAATCTGAACCAGGTTTTTTCCTTATTTGGAAGCCTGTTTATTTTTGCTCACACATGGGTTACAACAATTTACTATTATTGGTAAAATGTCTCTCGGACCTTCCAACTCAACCTCCACTATACCTGGTCGGGCTTTGGAGAATGAATAATTTCCTCCTCTTTCTCCTTCACAACATCTTAACTCCTTACCCCAGAAGGGAGGAAAATAGACTTGAAGTCGAGTGGTGGGAGGCCCTGACTCCTTTGGTAAATTTCATTTCATTTTAGGCATAAAAAAGGGACCTGTTTCCTTACTTGTTGAAGTCTTATAGAGTGATGCATCCAAATAGAAAGCATTCTTAGTTGGTTATTTTTTGGAAAAGAGGATGGCTTATCTGAGTGTCTAACATTGGGCTGATATGAACTGGAAAAAAATGAGGACTTCAAGCCATATTGACAACTAAGGATGACCTTTTATCTTTCAATTTTCATATGAAGAAATGAAAAGCAAGGTGATGGACATAGGACCTTGGCATAAATAAGGTAAGCCAATTTTTTTAAGGAAGTGGGAGCTAGGATTTAAGCTTGACATACCAGAAATTAAAACTATTCCTATTTGGGTTAACTTTCATAAGATTCCTCTTGAATATTGGTCCTCCAAGTAATTGAGTTAATTGGCTAGTTACATGGGGACTCTTCTAGCAATGGATGACAACACAACTAATATTAAAAGGGTGGGTTATGCTAGAGAGCTAGGATTTAAGCTTGACATAACAGAAATTAAAACTATTCCTATTTGGGTTAACTTTCATAAGATTCCTCTTGAATATTGGTCCTCCAAGTAATTGAGTTAATTAGCTAGTTACATGGGGACTCTTCTAGCAATGGATGACAACACAACTAATATTAAAAGGGTGGGTTATGCTAGAGTTTGTATTGAAGTTGAAAATAAAAGAACTATGCCTAAGAGCATTTCAATTATAAAGTATAATGTTGGTGGAGAATTGGTTGAAGACAGAATCCATTTGTCTTATCTTTGGAAACCTTGTATGAAAGAAGAAACCACCAAAATGTGGATCCCTAAGAGAAGTAATAATGAGGAAGGAAGTTGGAAAAAAGAATCCTCAACCAATAATGGGCCATTGTTTTGACCCGAATATCTTCCGAAACTCCTCTGTTCTTCGATATTGACCTTGAAACACTAGTGAATACATCAAGGTACCTCAAAAACATAATATTTAAGCTCAAAAGCTTGTACTAACCCATAAAACACTTAAAACGCAAATAATTAACAAACTAACACAATTCTAACCTAAACACATACTAAATGATCGAATTAATGGCTAAACACAATCAAACTATACCCTAAAACACAATGCAATTTACACTTATCATTTTCCTAGTAGATTGGATTACCTTGAGCAACCCCTCTAAACACCTTAATGGACCGATTTATAGTTGCTATAGACCCAACTTATTTATACCTCTCTAAATGGTTTCGTACAAATCAATGGCTACATTGTGAACTAACTCTTAAAGTTTGTAATCTTCAAATAGCAATCACAGTGGTCTACGTAGCTAATTAGGAATTTTAGAGAACTAGCTTGTGGAAGGACTTTTAAGAAATTAACGTGAAAACTTCAACTCTATGGATGATTGCTGGTGATTTTAACTACTTAGTATCTCAATCTAAATCCTATGGAGGAAGGAATACAACCTATGCTAACACCAAAGAATTGAATGCATTAACTTCTCTGTTAGGACCTATTAGATCTTAAATTTTAGTGTCCTATATTTAAATGGAGTAATCATCAAAAGGGTGACAGAATCTTGCAAAAGAAAATTGGATAGGTGTTTGGTTAATAGTAGGTGGCTTGCTAAATTGACAGTTATGCTATTTTTGAGGAACCTCTATTTTATGATCATACACTTATCAAGGTGTATATAAATAGTAAGTTAGTTAAAAGAAGATCTCCTTTTAGATTTTTCAATTCTTTTCTAAAACATCCTCAACTTGATTATATTATTTTAGCTGTTGTAGAAAATAATTTCTAATGATCCAATGCATTCTAATGTCTCCACATGTTGAGAGCTGTGAAAGGAGATTGTATAGTGTTACTGAAAAATAATACAGATCCACTGAAACTTAGCAAATTGTAGGCAATGGACAATCTATCTATAACTCAGAAACAATTAGCAATCAATCTTGCAGACTTCATATTGATTAATAAGGAGAAGATTGAGTTAAGGAATTATCTTTGAGCTTTTGAAGACTATATCCCAGTTAAATTAGAAGTCTACGAATTAGTGGATTCAAGAAAATGAAAAAAATAGTAAATACTTTTTCAGTGTGATACAAGGTAGGAGGAACAAGAGCAAAATAACTTCTCTTAAGGATAGCAATGGTGGAATAGTTTATGATCAAGAGGGACTGAAAAAGATAGCTAGTAGAAAACTTAAGGAAATTAATAGGATCTCAGCATATACCTCCATCTTCCCTAAAAATCTACTTAATAAGATGAATGGCTTAATTGATCAGAGTCACCATTTTACGCTATTCAAAGAAGTCACAAGTGAGGAGATTAAAGTAGTCTTATTTTCGTTTTATCCTGATAAGTCTGCAGATCTGGATAGATACAGTGCCAGGTTCTTTAAGAGAAAATGGAATATTCTTCAGTCATCGTTTGTAAATGCTGTTTAGGAGTTCTTTAAAACTGACAAATTACTCTATGAGATGAATAAGGCTTAACTTGCCCTAGTTCCTAAAACCCCTAATCCTATGTATCTTAATGATTATAAACCAATTGCTTGTCGCAATGTGGTGTATAAGATCATTTCTAAAATTCTTGCTAATAAGTTGAAGATTACATTAATTGGAATTATCAATCCAAGTTAAGGTGCTTATGTCCCTAGAAGAAGTATTGGAGATAACATAATATTAGTATAAGAATTATTCAAAGACTACAGTGCCAAGAAACATATTAGGAGTTGTGCTCTCAAAATTAACTTTACTAAAACATATGACATTATGGGATAGAGCTTCATCATCAACTCATTCTATGCATTTGGCTACCTTAGCAAATTCTTGAACTAGATCCAAACATTTATCGCAACAGTTACATACTTAGTGTTAATGAATGGTGAACCTACTAAGCTCTATAAAGCCTCTAGAAAGATAAGGTAGGTGAACCACTATCTTCCTACCTCTTTGCTATCACTATGGAAGTTCTGTATAGAATGTCTCAACTTTGTATAGCTGAGAATCTAGGTTTTAGATATCATTATCGATGTATTGAGTTTAATATCAAACAACTCTCTTTTGCAGATGATTTGCTTATACTAAGTGCCATTGACCTACTTCAATTGGGGTACTTTTAAGATCCTTGAAGAGATTTGAAGAAATTTCATGGCTGAAATTCAATCCAAGAAAGAGTTTTCCTTACCTTTCTAGGTGAAGTAGAGAAGATTCACTATTTTATATCAGGGACTTACCATTTAACAATTATCTCTAACTTATTTAGGAGTTCCAATCTCCACAAGGAAACTCAGGGAAGCATAATGTAGATCACTTGTTGACAAAATCCATAGGAGAGTCCCTAACTGGAGCAACAAATTCTTATAGTATAGAGGTAGATTAAAGTTGGCAATTTTCATTCTCAATAACCTGCACATATATTGGTTCTCAAATTTATCATTAACAAAATTTATACTAAAGAAAATTGATAGATGCATAAGAGACTTCATCTGGCATGGACAGAATTCCAATAAAGTGAGAACTTCTAAGGTTAAATGGAGTATAATATGTCTACCTAAGGAATATAGTGGATTGGGAATCAATTCAGCTAGTAGAATGACTAAGATATTCATCGCTAAAAGGTTACAGAGAATCTGTGTGGATAAAAAGAGCCTACAGGTGAAATGGGTCCATATGGTTCATATCAAATAAGGAAGCATCTAGTCTATCCCTTAGAAAACTAGTGAGTCTTACACTTTCCAATAGGTTCTGAATATAAGGTCCTTTATGCACTCTCAGATCAAATACTACGGCAAAACAATTGATTGGCATTATTGTTTTGATTAGTTATGATGATTTATTTTTTCGTCACTAACACAATGGTAATTGT
>JAOQMM010000003.1:10263126-10273192 GCA_027563515.1 Erythroxylum platyclados | reverse complement strand
GAAAAAAATTATGAATTATTGTATCCTTGTTTTGTCTTCACTTTATCTTGTTGATTCAATCCATGCTTGATCCTAAATATCCTAAGGTTTTGATTACCCTCTATTTAATAAAGTAAACCCAATTAAAATCGATAATAATAGACTTATAACCTCTCAATTCACAAAACTACTCGTAACTATTCAATTAGATTTGAAGCAATCATAAGGATAATTCATTCACAATTAAAATCTCACTTTTAATTGTTTATTAATATAATATTTGCAGGTCTATTAAGATATCAACTCTTGTTGTACTCCTTAACACATGTAACTTGATTCACTCTCTCAATTTATTACCAAGTATACGCGTAAAAAATATCACAAAGCATCCTAGATGTATTGAATTCAACAAGAATAAAGTTTAACAAAATAGATTAATAGCAATTCCTAATATGAATCTAGAAACTCATAATCATGTTCAACATCCTAATAATCCAAAACAACATCCAAGATAATGAAATAGATGAAGAGAAAAGAAAGAAAAATTATTTGGAGGCTTGATCTTGAATTCTGGAAAATCTAGAGTGCTCTTGATGTCTCCTCTTTGATCTTCTTTGAATCTGATGGCTGCTCCCTTTTTTGTGTTTTTCTTATCCTTAAATACTTCTTGAGGCTTCTAGGGTTGTTTGTAGAGTTTCTCCAATTAATTTGGTTCCAAAAATAGCCCTGAAAAATTAAAAGTACAAAAATCTTGTGTGCTGGAAAAGCTAAAATTTGTTGGAATTTACTCTATGCCTTGCCTGCCACACTTCACATTCTTATTCTTTTCTTCATCTTTTCTTTTCCCATTCACTCACAAGTACATCAAAAATCCCTTGAAATATAAAATTAAGATCAAATTCTTGCTCTAAACCAATCAAACAATTAAAACACATAAAATCACTAATAAAAATATAATTCTAAGTCCTAAACACATGATTATCATTTAAGAAAAAACTTACAAAACATACTCAAATACTTAGAAAACATACTATAATCTACACCTATCAAAATGACTTAAAAAAGATCTAAGTTGGGAACCAAAATCCATGTTATTGTTTTACAGGGCTAAAAGGAACTCAATTAATTTATTTGATTGTTAATAATAATGTACTTATATTTTTATTTACTTTTAAAAACAATGTAATTGTATTTTATTACTAATAATAATTAAATAATAGATGAAATTAAATACAATTAATATTGTAATTTAACTAAGTAAATAATTTTTTTCAATCTCTTGTATAACATTTATTAATACATTTTGTAAAAATTTTCTTGCATTTTATTAAAAATAAATAATTAAAATTTAAAATATTTACAAATTAATATTTACTTGTTTATTATATATTTAAATTATTAGACTAATTTTATTTGAAAATTTATATATTTTAGAATATTTTAAATTTAAATTACATCTATTAAATAATATCTTTTAAAAATATATATTTTTAAAATAAATTATATTATAATAATCATAACTCCTATTAGTACTTAATAATAAATAATTAAATAAATATATTTAGTTGATGATAAATTAGATTATGATAAAAATGAAAATAAAAAAACAAATTTTATGATTTTTATAAGTTATCAAAACTAGACATAAAAATAAGAAATTCAAATAAACAATTTTTATTAAATTTGAAAACAGGAATAAAAAACTAAAACCAAAATAGAACCAAACAAGTCCTAAATAATTAGTACCCTCATGTTAATATATAATGAAATTATTAATGTGTAGCAAGCTGGACAAGGAAAAACTAAATCTAACAACTTTAAAATGAAAGTTTTACCATAAACAATTTGTTTCAAACCTAATGCTATAAGTGTTAGATCTTTTCCTCTAAATAAATTAAAGATAAATTAAATAAATAAAAATAAACTCCTAAAAAAGTGATTGTAAATTAATAAAATGCAAATGATAATTAAATGAATCATATGACAATATAAGTTATTTCATTAATTTAATAAATAAAATAATTAAACAAATTATAAAGCAAGATCTCTATCTCAATATCATATATAATGAACCAATAATTGAATAGATCACTGATTCAGAGGTTGATTTAATAACCATCAATTAAATAATTATAAGTTTGATAGTATATATGGATTAGCGTATCTAAATAAATGAATGAATGTAAAGGGTAGTAAGTGGCAATAGACAAAAGTAATAACGGTTTGTGAAATTTCAATAATTACTGATAAGGCGAATGTGATATAATATGTTTTGGAAATAGAGGGTGTTATTAACGGTTGTATTTAAGACGTGTGCTAAAGTGACAGGTGACGTTAAGACAAATAGCATCACTTATAACTCTAATTTTTTTTATTATATCGAGATAATAATAAAAATTTAAGACTTTTCATAATTTTTCAATTATAACTCTAATTTTAAAAAGTGGTATTTAAATATTCGAATTTTTAATTTTTTACAAATATAACCTAGCATTAGTGTTTTCATTAGCAGTATTTTACGATACGTAAGATCTCAAATGTAATACATATACATGTCATAATTTTATAAATTTTAATTAATTAATTAATATAAAATAAAATAATTAATTATTTCTCCTCACTTGGAGTCTATCTCTAACAATTCGCTCTCTCTCTTTCTCTTTCTCTTGGCTTCCAAAGTCTAATTTTGTATCTCTCACCATCTCTTTTATACTTACTCCACTTTGTCTTCATTTTTCCCTAACTCTCTTTTCTCCAACTTATGTGAAAAAATTGCCTATCCATAAATGTGGCAACAGGGGTGTAAGAGTTGTAAGAAAAATACAATTCTCATTGTGTTTAGAACATGAAAAGGCAAACCAACACATAATTGAGGCTATAGAAAATAAAAACTTAAAATTTCAAGATGAAGTAATGATGTAAACAATTTAGAAATCTCTTCTCTCTCTCTCCCCCTTCTCTTCTTTTCCTCTTTCTCTCTCTACCTTCTCTGCTTTTTCTTTAATTTCTCAACGAAAATAATATTAACAAGAAAAAGAAAGAGCAAAAAGAATAAAAGATAGATTATATAGTAGAAAAAGAAATGGTAATAAGTTGTTAATGGCGAAAGCAAAGAAACTAAAATGCAAAAAAAACAACAAATGAAAGGTAAGGGAAGTAGTACAGATAAGTCTTGAATTTGTCATACATTAATATTTTTATTAATTTTAAATATTATAAATTATGGTATATTTAAATATAAAATATTAATTTTATAATATACTTATGTAAAAATTAAAATTCAAGTATCATTCACGTAGTAGATATGTCGGTTGATGTGATAAGTCACATCAACGATAAACTAACGTCAAATTATATTAGCAAAAAATTAAAAATTTGAATATTTGATTGATACTTTTTAAAATTTAGACTATAATTGAGAAATTATGAAAATTTGAAATTTTTTTATAATAACCCTAACAAAAAATATCATACATCTAAGTTAGGACCATGAGCATTCAATTCCTCTAAGTTTATATAGTAGTTGAATGATAACATTTAATTATAATAATATTATGTTGCAATTACATATGGAACCCTCCATGATTCCACTACCTGAATACGATATGTACTCCTAACCTAATCCACCATGACAGCAATTATTAGCTAATTATCTTCTAAATGATTATCCATTTGTTGGCGGATGGCACGTCAATCAACTCCAATAGCAGTCCCATCATGCATCTTCATTTCAGTTGGGTGACAAACTTCGTTTCCCTTGTGAATCTCTCATCTATTTTTCCCTTTATTAATCATTTAAGTGCTACTTTAATGTTTACTCGAACCAAATAGTTGCTGCCCAAAAACAATTTCAAGGGAAAGAGGATCTTTGGTTTTTGGCAAGACAGCACAGCAGAGAAAACTAAGAGCAGAGGGTCTCAAACACCAACCGTGTTAATCCTTTCATGTTCTCATTTTCTTTTTCAGGTTTTAAGATAACAACTTTTGTCCAATTATTATTTGAGTCCAACATGAAAAGCGAAAACCAATAATTTTGTATTCTCTCTCTGTCACCAATAATTGATTTTTATATCCAGCCAAATTAAAGTCGAATCTCAATGAGTTCTCAACCTAAATTCTGCACGACAATGATGTTTTTATAATTGTCTCATAAGAATAAATTGAAGAATCTTCAGTATTTAACTATCTTCAGCCAAATTAAATACATCCTCAATGTTTGCGCATCCTTATCCATACAGCCACGGGTAAGGAGGCCAAAGCACCCGACGCTCATCTTTAATCTTTTCCTGTTTCAATATTTATTAGTGTGAAGATTTTTTTGAACTTCTTCATTTGCGTAGGTATTTATCCTTTGATTGACTTGTGGATTCTTTGAACTCGATCTAGAATTCTATGGTTGTTATTGTCCTTTTAATGTTATCTTTTTGTGAACAACTATGGACTACGTATTGGTATTGATGATTATAATGAATTGTACAAGAGTTTAAAGGAAACAGATCTTCTGTTCTATTTCTAGTGTTCCAATCATATGTCATTAAATCTCATCCACATATTTATGTGAAACTCACACAATTGTGTGGATAAAATTAAATAGCACAGGGTTAGAACAACATAAATGAAACAAAGGATTTCATATATAGTTTGATTGCTAAATTAGGACTGAATTCACCATAGTGATAAATATGGACAGAAATGGGTAAGTTTAAAATTGATAATTAAGGGGGGAAAAAACAATTTATGAAAGTAATTAAGATTAGTAAATCATTCCTCACTTTATTTGTCATGTTTGTAAACAAAAAAATAGCATATATAGATTATAGTGAATTATAGTTCTTTTAATTCATGCATTGGCCGAACGATAATTCATGCATTGGCCTATAAACCTCTATTTTAAGAGTAATTTGTGTACCTATTAGAGGACAGACAATTTCACTTTTTTTCTTTTAACGTACAAGCATGATCCTTTTCCACATTAAAATGTATTTAGAGTTTTCTCCATTACACTTTAAGGGCTTGTTTGGTTAGGGGTTTTATAATGGAATGGAATAAAATGTAATATAGTTCTATCATTTAGGAGGAGGTTTTATAATGGAATGGAATGAGATGGAAGCGGAGGGTTTCATGTTACGTCCCATTTTATCCTAAACAGTAAAAATAGAAAACCTCCGATTTGGGGGTTTAGGATGGAACGTAAAATGATAAATACGTAATACCTAATATACCCTACCCTAATACTAAGTAAGACGTCGGCAGAGGAAGAGCACTGTCGTTGTCTGCAATGAGTGTTGTCGCCGACAACCATGATTTTCCAAACACTCTGAAACCCAGCTCCAAAACCCAGAAAGTAGAAAAAAGAGTCATAGTTGTGACTTAACAAGTCACAACCGTGACTGGTCACAGTTGTGACCGTGACTTGCCCGGACAGTGGGAAAAGCAATGGAATGAATTTTATTATTAGTGCACCTTGTTAGGATCTAATTGAAAAAAAATAACTGGAGCATTGATCGCCATCAGTGAGCTAGTTAAGTCTGGCCCGTTGTTGAAGTAGAGAATTATGGTTCTTGACAGCTTGCAAATAATTAGAGAGCGTAACCTTCTCGGTGTTTAATAACAATTGATCAGTAGGAGAAGCAGCAAGTTTGGATTAAGCATTTTCAAGCAATGAGTTGGTGGAGTGGAGGCCCAATAAGGTAGAACCTTTTATAGCTTTCAAGTGATTGAGCTCTTGTTTAATGAGTTTGAGCTTCTGGGAACAGCAGAATTGCTTAGTTCCTATACAATGGGATTCGGCTCCCCTTCGAGAAGCCTCAGTAAATCCTGGATCTTGAGCAAGATAGTTATTAAATCGAAAGAGGAGGTGGGGATGAAGTTGCTGGAATAAATTGGCCACAATAATAGGGATGTGATCCGAGAATAAGGGGTCTTTAAATTGAGCATAACTGTTGAGGAATTAAGGCAGCCAGGAATCATTGACAAGGGCACAGTCAAGCTTTATTCAGATGTGCCAAGAAGAGGATTGTTTATTGGACCAAGTGAAGGAGTGTCCAGTAGATGTAAGGCTAGTCACTCCAATGTCCTGGACACATTTCTTAAAATCATCCGAGTAGCTTTTAAAGTTGTAGTGTCCTTAAGCCTCAGAGGGGTAGAGGATAGAATTAAAGTCACCACATAATAAGCATGGGTTGTTAATGCTGCTCCCAAATGTACGCAGATCATTCCATAGAACATTTCGCTAGAAGCCATAATTGCTTGCATAAATAAAGGATGCAATTATCTTAACATTTGCTTGCAAGAACAGCATATACAGTGCATTACCTGTTCACTAGCACCTAGCAAATTGATCTTGAGCTCATCTTTATTATAGCAGATAATGACTCTACCAAAAGCATGACTTGAGTGGTTCGAGAGCAAACTCCATTAAGGACCCAAAATGTGAAGTTTGCTAAGATTTTCAGCTTTTATTTTAGTTTCAAGTAAAGCAACAAGTAGTGGTTTTTCAAGTAAAATAAAATCATGTAAAGCTAAAAGTTTTGAGGGACAATTAATCCCTTGCACATTCTAGGCGAGAATGGAAATAATTAGGTGGAAGGATCAGTGAGGCTTTGCCCTTTGCCTCTTTTCGATCTTCTCCAATTCACCATTTGAAAAGTTTTACATTGGACTGTTGCTTAGAGACAGGATACATCAGTTGAGGAGCTAACAAAAGGAGATTCAATGTGAAATGGGACCGCTGATGTTTCAGGTTCAGCACAGGGGAATTAGGAGCACTTTTTTTAGGTTCATTGCACTGAATCATGGGCAACTCCTTACAGTAAGTTGCAGGAGCTATATCCCTTTCCAAAGGAATTGCAGAAATAGAGGCTTGGAGGTTTTTCATGTCCTGGGTTTTGGGAGGAGACTAAAGTTAAATGGGAGTTTTTGATTAAATAACTGATTAACTGAAATTAATACGAAAACAAATTAAATCAACTGAAATTAAAATTGAGAAAGTCAAGATTACCAAACTCCGATTCAAGGGAAAGATCTGATCTAATTGTAACATTGATCATTGGTCTAAAAAGAATATTTTCACGATTCAAGCAGTTAGTCTGAAACATATTAGGATAGCCGTAATAAGTCTCAAATTTTCCTAAATTAATTGGTTCAAACCCAGTATCCAAACAAAAACTTACCATCTATCGACTGAGTGTGATAACATTCCATATCAAATAAATGGTAACAATAAGTTCTGTGAAAAAGACTATACCCTAAATTAAATAATCGAGATAGCTGCAACTATTTAATTTAGTTTTCTTGTTTATCATAAGTTAAATATGGAAATTCATAAATAATCTATTTGCTACTTGTACCAATCCTTCATGACAATTATGAATCACTGAATTCATGGATAGTGATAGAATAATCAACATTAAATTAAATTGTCTGATTAATTGAATATCAATCATTCATGAAATATGAGAACTCAAAATAAGAAATACTTGAATTAAAATGTGAATAAAAGTTTAGAATAGGAAACCTCACAAGGCTACAACTAGAATATTGAATCCCTTTGAATTAGAACGATGAGTTTAGCCACACATAGCTTTCGCTCCAATAACAAAAATAGAAAAACAAAGAATTGGTAAAAATGTAAGACGAGAGAATCTTTTTCTATTGTGAGGAATGCCCTTTTTATAGGTTTTCTAATCTAATCCTAATCTAACTCTAACTTGTAAAGATGTCTATCTAATTCTAATTCAAATTCCTAAATGATAAGGATAGAAAGAAGTTTTCTAGTCAAACTCCAACTCTTTAAGTCTTATCCATCGCAATCTCTTCACTTTATCCAAGATTTGTCATTATCCTCAATAGAGTTCCAATTTGATGCAATCTCTACTTTTCATCTTCTAAAACAAAACAAATGTTAATTTGAATGTTTAAGCACTAAAATAAATCTAAAATAAAGGAGATAACATCAAATAATATATCAAGATAAGATCTTATCAAAGACACACCATGTATTTCTAGTTGCTCAGCTGTAGGAGCAATATCTTTAGGATCATAATGAACAGTCTCACTCTGTTGCTCAATTTCATCAAGTCCTATTAATTCCTGATAGGTCCCAGTGGTAAAAAATTTACTTGTGGCTTGCAAGGATTTCTCTTGTGGTTTGGATGATGGTTTCCAATGATAGGATATAATTATAATCTTCCCATAATTTATTATCAGCTCCTAGCCTCATAATAGGGATCTTATCTGGAAGCTCCTTGGATAACTCAGTATTAACACAAATTCGGGCATAGCCTATTCGCTTCTTCCTTACAGTGGTTTCATCTATGCAAAGTGGCTTTCTAATGTAATTTGCTAGTGAACCTAGTCCCTTAGTGGTCCAATACTCAAAAGGAACGTTATGGAAGTTGATCTAAAGGGGAACACTTTGAACTTTAATGGTTTCAAGCCTTAAGCTAGGTTTGCAAAGTTGTAAGAAGATCAGCTGGTTACCAAGGTGCCATGGACCATCCTCCAGAAGCTTGTGTGCTTCAGTGACCAAAGAAAAGATAAATAATATGAGATTATCTTCTGAGAGTAACACATCCAATAGTCCTCTGTTTTTCCATAACTTGGTAGCCCACTGTTGAATGAGAGGGAAAGTTGGTCTTTGGTCAAAGAAGAATCTGACTATGGTTGCTTCCCAACTCCTAGCACCCTCTTGGAGAGTTTCTATCTCAGGGCAGACAATAAGTTTTCCATCGAGCTCTTGCAGGGTAGGTAGGTAAGAGACGAGGTAAGCTGGTCCCTGATAACTTGCTTCCAAATTTTTTGAAGTGGGGGTGTCGAAGGTGGCGAAGGGGAGGGGCTATGGGTGGAGGAGGGAACAGTGGTAGGGGGTAAGGGTGGAAATTCAGAGGCGTGGAGGGAAGGGTTGGAAGACATAATGCCAAAAAAGGGATGAAACAGGGGAGTAGCAAAAAAAAACAGACAAGAGAGTTAGAAAAAAAGGTAAGAGGGAGAGACGGGAAAAGATAAAATGGGTGGGAAGTACAAAGTTACCCCTAGCTGTGCCAGAAGCAATCCAAGAGAGGAAGGGAGGGAGAGACAAAAAATAGGGAGTCGGTGAAGAGGAAAGGTTAGAGGTGGCTGGTGAGGCTAATGGTGGCTGAGGATGACCAGAAAAAATAGTTAAGGGCTGCACATATCGAAGAATGCTTCGTAGAACAGAGTAAGGGTTAGAAAAAAGCAAGAGCTTCTCTTGTAACACGTATTATAGGCCTTATTACGTGCTTCAGATCCTACGTGAAAAGGAAGAAATAAAGAAATGCAGAAATACCTGGTTTCGGTTCCATTAAACTTTTGAGGCTGTTTTTGGTGCCGTAACTTGCTCCGATTACTCCGGTCCTATTTCGGGAATTGATCACCGTATCAAGATTAACGCCTTTCTATGGTTTTCTTCGACGTAGCTCTCCGAATGGGTTAGAGAAAATTGAATGCTACGAATTACGTTAAGCAATTGCAGTAGACCTTAACCTATATATATAGCTTCCATATCGGGCTTCCCCATCGTAGGCTCGATATGGACCAGGTCCACACCAATAGGGATTCATTTTCCTCTTGGACTTCAACCCATTGACTTAGATCATTTATTGGGTCACTTTATTATCTTTATCCGGATCAAATACGTAACATAATTGATGATTCATTTAGAAACCGAAAAAATGTAATTAATGGTTGTCCAATTTAATGAGAAAGAGACAAACATGCTCTTAAGGGCAAAATTGTCTTACATTCTCCCCCTTGGACAATCATTAATTGCAATTTTGATTCAAGTTTAAGAAAAAGTTTGAAAATTTGGTTAAGTCACGCTACTGTATGATCGATCAAGTTTTAAAACAAAAGATTTGACCCAAAGATAATGAAAGTCCAACATTCCGTTCTGCAAGGCTTTCGATACCGAAAAGTATCAAATGCACATGTCATATGTGACATAGATCCAATACAATCACGAATACCTAATACCTTACTAACATGAATGGGAAAATGGAGTGTGGCAAACTCCGATGATACCTGTATGATCTAATATGTATCATCTTTGTCTGTAGGTCTCAATTTC
>JAOQMM010000003.1:10200336-10221269 GCA_027563515.1 Erythroxylum platyclados | reverse complement strand
CTACTACTAAAGAATGAGTTTCATTCCTCTACTAAATGGAGGCTATGGGGGATTCCCTAAAAGTGGGATATCAAACTATTACCCCTATAATGATAATCAACAACCAACCACTTACTTTTCATTCCTTACCCATTAACCGCTTCCCAAACCCATCAACTAAGCACCCCCTTAATATTAAAAACAGCATTAAGTTTGTTACAAATTTAGACTAGGTACTAAGCTTAGTCCTCTTCAAAGATGGTGAACTCTATGCCTAATGAGCTTACCAAAATATTAAATTTCTGATAGCTAGTGTACCTGACTTGACACATTTTCCCTTCATTTCATCAAAAACTGATCTTGCTTCATTTATATGCCCAGTTTTAGCAAGGCCATCCATCAATATGCAGTAGGGCATCTAAACAGGGAGTTTGATGTGACACAAAAGTAAATAACAAGGATAAATAAAGCAATAAACACAAATGAAATAGAATAAAAAGAGTGAAGACAAAATAATCAACAAATGAGTAAGAGTACAAACATTTTAGTCTGACCTGTGCATAAAATAGTTTTAACAAGGAAGCAACGAGAATCAATATGAACAAGTTCCTAATTAAATAATTGTAATAGAAAATAGAAGGACCTCTTTATTTAGCATCAGCAGATATTAATGACTTAGATCAATACTTTCATAGTCATAATAATGCCTAATATTCCCTCTAAACTAAATAAATGCCTTTCTGTTCTTTGGGGATTAAATTCCATAATATTTTACCAACAACCAAAACATCATAATATAAAAGTACGATTAGAAATTGGTTTAATCAAGACAGAACTTGAATATACAATATTCGTGTCAAGTTACAAAAGATGAACAAGGTTAAACCTCATGACAATTGGTCACACAACTTTTCATAAAGCTTTGATTACCTCATCTTCTGCATATCTGAAAGCTTCCAACTCCAGTAATAGCTCTTTGGATTTTTCAAACAAGCCCCCCCTAACATATACCTTCAATAATGTTGTCAATATTACCTGCAAATGTAATTCAATAACAGATAGCAAGGCCATAACAACTCAGTAAAGGATGAAAACAATAAAGGAGAGTAACGATTACAAATTGAAGAAAGAAAGGGACTATTAAGTGAGAAAAATGGTAAGGACAAGAGAGTACACATCAAGAGTCATAAGTCAGACAAACAGAAAATGTTTGATAGACATGCAGCCAAATTGACCCATAATTTGAAGATACTAAATAGAGAAGTAAAAGTAAGGATTAAACGTAACAAGACCACCTATGGCATTGGTGCTTTAGACAAAACTTCCTCTGCATGAACTTAACTTGGCAAAGAAAAAGTTATTGAAGTTACAAATGACGAATCAGAAATCACCAATAATGAAATGATAGATAACATTCCGACTGATTATTTCTTTGTCATACTGTCTATATATATGAATTATAGAAATTAACACACCAAAACAATTTGTTATCAATTTCCCCGAAAAAAAAAAGGAACAACACTTTGTTATTGGTGTTTTCAACAAAACTTCCTGATGTAAGTCTAGCGTAACAGAAGACAGATGTTATGAGAGTGCATGCAAAGGAAGAGAATGTCAGAGGTTGGCAGTAGGGGAGAGAGATAGAGAATTAAAACAATATCATTTTTGTCTGATTTTCTTGTTACAAGACCACATAAAGATATAGCAGCTGTCTTTCATTAGCACATAATGAATGCTCTCATTAATTAGTTACATAAACGACATCTCACTTAAGTTGCTACAACTATATGACACCATTCTTTATTTAAAACTTATGATTGTTGCCTCCCTCATCCTTCTTCATTCTTCCATAACAATGCCCCCTTCCTTGAAAACCTTGTCCACAATGTTCGCTTCAAGGAAACACTTCTGAAGCTCGAACAAGGATTCCTAAGTCCCCTATGCTGGTCTACTATTGGACCACTGCACCAACACTAGAGTTGCTGGTTTGCAACAAAATTTCACCACTCTTCAACCCAAAATGGCTTTTGGAACTCTATTGAGGCGGTAGAGTATTGTAGGTAAATTTGTGAAAAATATGGTCCTTTTCTACGAAATATTTCTTTAGGATACATGGAATGTTGGACGAATGAATGAATTTGGAGGTAGTTGTAACTTGTGGGCCACCTTATTGACACTTTTAATAATCTGATAGGGTTTATAATACAAGGGGAAGAGTTTGTGGTTGCCTCATTTTTGTAATGAATGTCCACTATATGGTTAGAGCTTTTGAAACACCCATTGTCCCATGTCAAACTCATTGTTTGTCCTTTTGTCAGCTTGTTGTTTCATCTTGTGCTAGGCCCTTGAGAGATGAAACTTGGTGATTAACACAGCGGTCTCTCTATCACTCATCACTAAATCCACTAGTAAATTCTTGGAATCCCATGCAAAAATAAGGAAGATGTTGAGGAGGAGAGTATCCATACAATAGCTTAAATGGGGTCATACTAATTGATGCATGATAAGTGGTATTATAGCACCACTTTGCTCGTGAAATCCATTCATACCATTGGGTTGGAGAATCCCCACAAAAGTAATGCAAGTAGGTTTCCAAAATTTTGGTGACTGCCTCAATTTGCCATCTAACTGAGGGTGATAGATAGTAGAGAAATTTAAGCTTACTCCTTGTAGTTTGAACACTCCCTCTAAAACACATCAAGAAATAAGGGATTGTGATCACTCATTATTTTCTCTGGCATGCCATGGAGCTTAAAAATATGATCTATGAATAATTGGGTTATCTTAGCTTCTATATGAGGATGATCGATAGTTACAAAGTGAGAATGTTTACTAAGCCTACCTACCACAAACATTCTAGATTTGCCTTGAGATGTCAATAATCCTTCTATAGAATCCATGTTTAGCTCCATCCAACATCCTTTTGGAATTGGTAACGACTGAAGACTCCTTGGGTATGCAGTGCTCTCGTGCGTACTTCTCTAACATACTAAACACTCCATACAATTTTTAACATCCTTGGTTAAATTTTCCAATAGAAACATTCTGACTAACCTCTATTTGGCCCATTATGTCTTACAAATATTAGCTTTTTTCTTAATTCCTGATTAAATCCAATCACCAATCTCTCTTTACACCTCAACAACTCCACCCCCAATTCATACTTGCTTAGATTCAATTCCCCTAACTTCAGTTTCATCATAATGTCTTGAGTGGTGGTATCTTAGACCCAACTTGCCTCAATTTTCCCCAAGTGTTGTCATCATTAGTAGTTTAGTGATATTGATTCTTGAAAATGCAACAACAGCCTTATTTTCGTTTCCACTCCTATATATCACTTTGAAGACGTATATGAACTTGGCAACCAAGTTTGTTGGAATGCAGTGGTGATTCTCAGCTCCAACAAATACTTAAGGCTCTAGTGATTAGTTTACACCAAGATTTTTCTACCATTGAGGTAATGATGTCATTGTTTAATAACCTTAATAATTGCCAAGAATTCCTTTTCATAAGCATATATTTCGATGTGCTTCAAGGCTAAGGTCTTACTTAAGAAGGAAAAGGGATGTTTATCATGTTGAAACATTGCCCCTATGCTTGTTCCACTCACAAATCAGCCTCCATGATAAAGGGTTGAGAGAAGTTGGGTATTGCTAACATGGGTGCTACTATAAGAGCTCCATTAGGTTGATCAAATGCCTGTTGCTTACTTCCTTCCCAATTCCATTCGGTGGTGGGTTGTTTCCTCAACATTTCAATCAAGGGTTGTAACTAATTGAGCGTAATTCTTGATGAACATTCTACAGTAAACAATGTGGCCCAAGAATCCTCTTAAATCCCTCAAGGAATGACGAGCTGGCCTATTGCAAATTATTTCTGTCTTCTTTGAATCTATGGCTACTCCACCAAATGAGACAAAATGTCCTAAATATTCAATCTATCTTGCACCAAAATGCACTTATTCCACTTATGATAATTGGTGATTTTGAAGAACCCTCATAGCGTATCACAGATACTCCAAGTACTAGTGAAAGGATTTGTTGTATATTAGAATGTCATCGAAGAAAACTAAGATGAATCTCCCCAAGAATGGCTTGAATATGTCATTGATAAGGCTTTGAAACGTTTGTGGAGCATTAGTTAGCCCAAAGAGCATCACAAAGAACTCATTATGTCTCTCATGAGTCCTAAAGGAAGTCTTGGTAATATCATCTTCATGCATTCCAATCTAGTGATAACTAGACCTCAAATCCATTTTGGATTATCAACTTGAGCCATGCAGTTCGTCCAATAGCTCCTCAACTAACGGTATGGGAACTTGTCTTCTATTGTTTTCTTATTAAGTTCCCTATTGTCCCTAGACATCCTCCAAGAGTTGTCTATCTTCTTCACAAAAACCCTAGTAGATGCATATGGATTGATGTTATGCCTGATAAAGCACCTTGCTAAAGCAACTCCTTTATAGCCTTCTCTATTGCATCTTTCTATTCCTCCAAGTATCTATAAGGCCTAATGTTGATTGACTCGGTGACCTTCAATCTAATTCTATGGTCATGCATTCAATTTGGAGACAGTTGACTAGGTTCTTTAAATACCTCCCCAAACTCTGCTAGCAGTGCATTTCATTCCTCAAAAGTGTCACGCTATTCCTCTAGCTTCACATTCTGCATCTGATACTCTAATGGATGTGTCAATTGCCTTATATATACTCCACCATTCCTAGGGCCCTTAAGCATCTTGTTGAAGCCTTTGATGGAGAATAGTTTGTTCCTCCTACTCAAGTTCCCTGTCAGTGTTATCAAGCCCCCATCCCACTTGAACTTCACAGTGCAACTTTTGAAGTTGCACTGCACATTTTTCAAGGTCACTGACCATTGTATTGTAAAATAGTAATACCTTCTCATAACTCTCAAAGTTTGTCGCTCACCTTCCTTTCCCTTTTTTTTTTTGGAAAATGAATAAAGTTTTATTACATCAAGCTAAGCTTGACAAAATTACAATGACAAGAAAATCAAAGTTAACTCCCAAAACAAAATACAAATTTTAGATCTTTGATCCCAACCCATGATTACAACACTAGCTCCATAAATTCCAGAATATCTTCATTCTATGGCTGACTTTGGACTGAGTAGCATGTGCTATAAGTAGTTTTTTTATCCAATTAATAGCTGAGTCTCCTAGGATTTGATTTTCCATCGTTATTCCTCTGTATAGGCGTTTGTTCCTCTCCCTCCAGATTGTGTATAGTACAACCGAAAGCAGTTTTGAGGATAATCCCATCTTTCTGTGTTAACCACTCGTATGACCCATTGTCCAATCCTTTTATGGACAAAATAGTTGCATTTTGTTTTGAACTCGAAGCCAAATAGATTGGGATACTCTACACTAGAAACATAGGTGAGGTAGTGTTTCAATATCATTTTTGCACAGTAAGCAACTGGGATCAAAGCTTCCAGAACTTCCAAACCATCTACTTTTTCTTCTCAACCAATTCTTGATGGCCATCTAGTTGATAATTGAAGTTTTAGGGGATAGAGTGTTCCTACATATAAGCTCATACCAAGGAAATTTAGGGTTGCAAGTTCTGAATATCTTATAACATGAGGAGTTGCTAAAATCCAAGGAGCTAATGATCAACCATATAGGCTTATATTCTTTAGCAACTGGTTGCCTATTTGGTTTACAATTCATCAGGCTGTCAACGCCTTTATAATTGCAGCTCCAAACCCCATCCTTGATTATGCTACTGACTTTAGCTTTCAATGGAATCCTAGTGATCAATTGTAGCATCTCATTTCTACTATAGAGAGGGCTTAAGTCATTCCAATTGTCAAACCAAAATCATGTTAACTCTCCATTGCCAATTTGTTGCTTTATCCAAGGATAAATTTAGTCCCTCATGTTGAGTAGCTGTCTGAAGCTCCAGGAGTTTCCCTATTTGGCTCCAATTGCCATAAGCTTTTATCCCTCAGATAGTACTCATTTATCCACTTTAACCATAGAGTTTCCCTATCCTTGATAACCTCCATATCCTCTTCATTATATGTACCTTCTGCATAGTCATCAATACCAGACCTAGTCCACCCTCTTCCTTAGTGAGACATAGCTCTTCCCACTTTACTTTTGCTCCTTTAGAGTTGCCTATCTTTCCAAACCACAGAAATAGTTTAATGGATCTTTCTATCTCCTTGATGATCTTTTTAGGCAATACCAAGGGAGCACTCCAGCGTGTATGTACATTCTTCAAAACTGATGAGAATATGTACATTCTTCAAAACTAATGAGATCAGTTGTAGTCTGCCAGCAATTGATAGGTATCAGTTTTGCTAGGCATTTATTATGGATCTATAGCTCTCAAGTAGGGGTATAAAATCAACATACATTGGATTGTTTGTTTTGATAGGTACCCCCAAATATTTGAATGGAGGAGATTGAACATTAAGCCTTGTCAGTCTGCTAATTTCATCACCATTATAAATGTTAAAGGAGATATAGATATAGCTTTTGAAGAAACTGGCTTTCAATCCTGACAATCTGGTGAACTCTTTTAGGGTTCTCATGATGGGTGTTAGAGAGTAAGCATCAGCTCCACAAAAAACCATAAGATCATCAACAAATGCTAAATGATTTAACTTCATATCCTTGTATTTATGGTGGTACTAAACATCGGATTTTCAACAGTGAGAGTATGCAGCAGCTTGGAGAGAACATCAATTGCTAGAGAGAATAGGTAAGGGGAAAGGGGGTCCCCCTGCCTAATTCCTTTATAGCTTTTAAAGTAATTTGTTGGATATCCATTAATAAGGATCATGAAGTTAACTGAGGTGATTCATTCCTATATCTAATGGACAAATTATTGCGGAAAATCAAAAGCTTGAAGGCATTTGATGATAAATTCTCGTTTGATGGTGTCAAAAGTTTTGAAAAAGTCAATCTTAAGTGCACAGATCTTGATAAATCTTTTTGTAGAGTAATCCTTCATCAATTCTTGAACTAGCATAATATTATCACCTATGGATCTTGATTCGAAGCCTCAGGGAGCTCTTGATTCTGTTGGTTAGAATCTTAGATATAAGCTTGTATACAGTATTGCGTCAGGAGATGGGGCGAAAGTTTTTCATTTATGAAGGATTTTGAATCTTGGGAATTAGGAAAATAAGTGTTTTGTTGATCTCCCTTAGCATTTTGGAGGAGGAAAAGAATTCCTGCACTGCTTCCACAATTAGTTCACTAGTGATACTAGTGATACTCCAAGTTTGCTGAAAGAAATGTACATTAAATCCATCAAGGTCATGAGTTATGATTTGGCTAACCAAAGATTCCTTATTTTGCTTGAGTTTTTCCTTTATTGCCCAAGCAACATCTGCATTGATATTCTCCTCTTGAGCTGCGAAACCCAGTTCCCTGAAATATTTCATTGCAATGCCCTCAATCTTCTCCTAATCTGTACTACTTTGGCCCATCTCATCATATAACATAGTGATTTTATTTTTGTTCCTCACCCTCCTTTCCAATTCTTGCATCTTAGTAGATAACTGATCTCAATCACCCATGACGTTGGGCCTTGATACCAAGTTGTTATGGTCCGATAAGTAGGATCTAATCACAAGTCTGTGTACTGGAAAATCATTTTGATTTTCCCTATTCATGTTCTTACCTCTCCTTGATGAACCTATTTCGATAAAGTTAAATTGCGAATTTTGCTCTTAAGAGACCACCCAACTCTTTCAAATGGTACAAATTCCACTAGATTTATTTATTCCATATTGATCTCCTTTTTATAGGAAAGCTTATCATAGTACAAGAGCAACTAATTAGAAAGAGTCCTAATCTACAAAGCTTATCCTTATCCTTTAGGAGTCCCATAATCCTAACAATTAGAAACTAAATTGGACTTTAACAGAAAAAATATCAAATTCCTATTGCCAAGTAAGAATACTATGTTTAGTCTAAAATAAATAAACGGCCTGCCAAATCAGTCAGTCTTGTATTTCTTCTATCTTCTATGATATCTCTAACCCACAAAGGCATCATCCACATCAAGGATCGAAGAGCTTCACTATTCACTCAAGTTTTGGTTTCAACTCCTTTAAGAACTCAATGAGGTAATCCTCAGAGAGTGATAACTTGTTGGAATATTTGCCAAATTGGGTGTAGTACTCTTGTACCATCTCGTCCCATCAGAGCTCCATGAAGTACCCTACTAGATCTTCAAGAATCTCCTCATCAAACCTCTCCTGAGTACCGTTACAAACTCCTTCCATCTCATGTTTTCTTACCTAAGTCTATTCTTCATCACCAGTTGATACCACTCTTTCATGCAAAAGAACTTAAAAGTCTATAAGAGAAATAAAAGAGAAAAGATTAATCAATCACAAGCTTTAATTTGGTAGGACGAGGATTGAGAATTGAATTGACATCAAAGATAAAGGCTGAAATTGAGATTGTATTAGGATTCCTTATTAGATAAGAAGTAGCAGTCTTATGTTATTCTTATTTAGACGTGTTATCCTAGTTGTATAGGAGTTATAGAATTTCTATTATAATAGGATTTAAATTAGAAATTCTTTTCCTACTAGAATAAAGGTTCTAAAAACTCTATATATATGTATACTCAGCCTTTCATTAATAAGAAGCAATTTGAAATTTTCCTATAAACTTGAGTTTTCAACTAGAAGGCGTGATGCTTTCTTCTAAGAGTGATTCTTAGCCCGTAAAAGTGATTCCTAGTTTCCTTCTATCCATTCTTTGTGTTCTTGACTAAATTCCAACAATTCTAATCTAAATTCCAGCCTCTCAAACCTACATTCTAGCCATCTCAAACCTATATTTCAGTTATATTAAACCCTAAAATCCTAAGCCTAAATTTCCAGCAATCAAACCTTCAAATTCTAGCTATACACTGCATTCCTAGCCAAATTTCAACTTTGAAACCTGATATTCCAGCAGACTAATATCAATCATACTTCCTAATTTTGTGTTTTTATCTTCTAGTTAATAATTCTTCTATTTGTCCTACATCACTCTTGGTCAGAGCCTTCTAAGTGCATTGTGACTATCCCTACGTTAAGGGTTTCTAGCATATGATCCAAGAGTAAAAAATTGCTCACACTTGTAGATCCATCATTTCACTACAATGCCTTCAATTGTGGGGAAATCAATTTTGCTAAACCTTGTTGGAACAGTATATCCCTCATGCTAAGTCAAGCTTTTCACGATGGGTTCCTCCTTTCCCACTTGAGGCTCTTCTTTAGGTCCTCCAAACTTCTGCATGAAATTGATGGAACATGGATTTCAAGTCCCCCAACTCTTTTTCTTGCTTGTCAATTTTTGGTTTGGTTTTCCATCAACAACTTCGCATTCTGCATTTGTATCTCTAGAAGGACATTCATTCCTTCTTCAATTCTTCTTAGCTCAACACCCACTGTTCCTTCTACCATTATTGGTTTTCAAAGTTCATCGGCCAAAATTCAAACCAAAACACAGGTGATAGAGAGTTAGTGCAAAGAAAGAGAATGTCAAAGGTTGGCAGTAGGAGAGATAGGAATGACAAGAGAGAGAGACAGAGAGAGAATAAGAACAATATCATTTTATCTAATTTTCTTGTTATAACCACACATACATGTATAACACTTGTCTTTCCTTAACACATATTGAATGCTCTCATCAATTAATTACATAAAAAACATCATCTCACTTAAATTGCTATGACTATACGACATCATTTTTTATTTAAAACTTACAATCGTTGCTTTTTGTGTCCTTTCTTAATTCTTCTGCAAGAGTGTAACTTCGAAGGTTCTTGTAGTTTGATAGTTTACGAAACAAGTTAAATGAATAAATTATATGAATCATAAAATTATTAGGACTTTCATAAATAAATACTTATCCCAAAGACTTCACTACATCTACAAAATTAAAGCCAACTTAAAATGACAATAATTTATATCATGGAGCTTAGTAAGTCTAACACATTTATCACATATATTGACCTTTTTTTATCATATCTTTGCTAGAAAGTTCTATTTTCATCTTTCCATATCATAATCACCTCAATGATCTTAGGAAAAGAAACAAGAATACATGTAAGAAAAGTTGCTCTAAAATTTACTGAAAGGATGAGAATAAGTAGATAACAAGAATCTATTAATGTAACTGCAAACCTTATTTGGTACTAATCCTGATGCTTTCATTTCTTGAACCAACTCCTCAGCCTTCTCATAGTTTCCACTAGAAGAATAAGCATTAAGTAAGGAGCTAAAATGGAATGTATTAGGCACATGACCTTCATCCTTCATTTGGTCAAAATATTTCTGTGCCTCTTCACATTGATGATTGGAAGCACATATTGCCAAAAGGGTCCCATACATCACACTGTCCATCCGCAATCCTTCATAGTTTAGTTCTTGAACCAAGTCTAAACCCTTGGAGTACCCCTGTTTGGCTTTAATGCAACCTGCAAGTAGCTAAGGATGACAAAAGGTGATAATTGTAAAAGAGAAGGTATTGATAAATATATTTAATGCTTGAAAAACTTCCTACTTCTCATAAAATAAAGATTTTGATGGTTACCTATCCATGAAATTGATTATAACTTTTATTAGGCACAAATGATCAACTATATTGAGAAGCCTTTCCAAAAAAAAAAAATTCAAGGGCAATGATTGTGGACTTAACCATATTAGATTTTCAAACTATTGGAATGAAATCATTTTAACTTGAATGAAATAACAAACAGGAAAATACAGATAACAGAATATAAAAGAGAGTAAGTGTTTTAACAGCATAACATTGTTGCATAGCATGTAAAAGAGCCAAAAAGTGTATAAACATTAGCACTTTCATTGAAGGTGGAAAAAATCTAAACAAGATTCCCCAAATCCAAATTACAAGTAGGAAGAGTTTGCTTTACGATAAAACAAGGATCTAGGAGACAATAGAAACAAATCACAAGTCTTGAGTACGTTTCTGAAAGTTTATGTTCCAATCTTTGATCCTTGAATGAATAGAAATGAAGAAGCATGAATATCGTAGAAAAAATGAGAACTCTTCCATTGCCAAAAAAATTAGGACAAAGTTGCCAAGTAAAATGAACAACTTTCACATGTGAAAAATATTGCAACCAAATTATCATCAATCAACATAAAATAGTTACAACTAATGGTGACCTAATGGTAGGGAAATCATTATGATCATAATGAGTTGAATTCACATACTATACTGTATGTGATAGAATCAGGTGTTAGACCAATGCGCTTCATCTCATAAAACAACTTGATGCTCGAATCAAACTTGCCATTCTTGATGAGGCAACTAAGAAGAGAATTACAGACAAAGACATTGGCTTTTGTGGATTCATCTGTAATACTGTGATAGATTTCTAGCGCCTTTATAGGGTTAAGTCTTGTGCCCAAGATCTTGAAATAGCTACTGTATGATGAAGCACTAATTTTGTTATGCTCCCTCATCCAACTAAAGAGCTGTAATGATAACAAATAAACCAAGACAAGAATGTTGTTAGCTGGAAGGGAAATAAATAACAATTGCCTAATTTAGGCTTGTCATGCAATAAAGGGGCCAAGAAATGACTGACATAATGAAAATAAGCTTAATGCTAACATTATGTTACAGATTGTAACATAGACACATGTGTCTACAACTTAGTTGACAAATGAGTTGACTTAGTTGACAAATGAGTTGACCATATTCATATTACCATCAATGTCTTGGCTAAAATTTAGAGATGACAACCTACTGCATTACAAATTTAATGTTTAAAAGAGCAAAAGTATCTATCATCATATAGAAATTTTAGGAGAAAGATTGTCTTTCTCTTAAAACATTGCCTTTCATCCCATTGCTCTAGAAAGTCTTTACAAATGAGTTCAGAAGTACAGAGACAATTATCTTCAACAAAACCCAATCAAAACATTTGGTATGGAATAAGAATGATATTCCAAATAACTTTTCATTCAGATACTCAAATAATCAAACCCCAACAAGAGCTCATAATAAAATAACTATTTGAGAACAAAATAAACATGCAAAAGCTCAAAACCAAAAAAAAAGAAAGGATAATAGCCTTTAAATAAAATTAAAAATAATTGCACACAGCTATAAAAATCTGAATAATAGAAATACAAGAAGCATATAGATGTAAACAAATCAATAGTGAATATAATTGGCATATCCAAGCAAATTATTGCAATTCTTCAATATTGTTACCTGAGAAAGATCCTGCCATCTATTTTCTTTACCGAAATTCCGTAGGAGGGTATTCAAGTCTTGCACCTTTAGAGAATCACCTAACCTATAAAGTGATCATGTTTCACTCATAAATCCATCATTAAACGAAGTAGGTTAAACTGGAATTAATCCACGAAAAGTAGTGACAACTTGGATTGATGCTAAGCATAGAAATTACACAACAATCATGGCCTCAATATCATCAGAATCTTTCACAAGCCTTATTTCCTAAAGTATGACTCCAAAATAAGAACATTAAGGTAGAGCTGAACTAAAATTTTAAACATATTGACGTAATCTAAAATGAATGGCTATAAATAACTAAATGAAATGAGTTACAGATAGTTCTAGATCTATAGACAACAACAGATATATGTAAATCATGCGAATCAAGTATTCACAATAAGAAGTTTTATGCACAGCATCAATGGTAACCATTTCCTATCATATAACAACTAACTTTCCTCTATTTTTCTCTCTGTTTGAAGATTTATCCTATGAGAACTGCAGAATTGTAACAAGAGTGAAAAAGATTTTGAACCAATAATAACCACCTTGTTTCGTCAAAAGGGGTTTCAGAGGCTATTGGAAGAATCTGGCCAGCCGATACATATCTTGACAAGTGATTCATTTAAGGCTGTAGCCATAGGATGATTATGAAGCCAGAAGGCAAATAATAAACCACCTACTGTGCAACAATTTAGAGACTAGATCCACATTTAGGTCAATTTGCTAGGTGAAGCAACCAAAGAAGACTTTGAAGTTTTGGGGACACTTCAGCGATTGTCCAGAAAAAGAAATGCATACCATCAACCTACTGAGCCATCATGTGACTTCAGATGACACATTGTAATCAGTCCACCAAATATGGACTCCAAACCCAGAAAATCAGACAAACCAAAAAAAACGTCATATCCAAGAATTCAAAGCTTCAAAATTCAAGCGACAGGACCAGACGGCATCTCCATACACGGACTACTCATTGCATCATCATTAACAAGATCACAATTAAACTTGACAAAAAAAATTTATCTAACATATAAACAAAACGATGGCAAAAAAGTAAGGATATGGAAAGAACCTCTGGAGCGCAAAAACTAGATGAGATGATTGTTGAACTTCAAGAATGGCACTTTGTCTGGAAAAATACGACTTTGAATGTCGTTGCGGCAACTGGGTGGTGACGGGAGGTTCATTGAGAAGTAGAATTGGTGGTCTGGCAGCAAAGTTGCGCCGACGTTTCTTGGCCAAAAGTGGTTGGGATGAGCGTACGAGAAGGTAATTCAAGGTAGTAAAAGCTACCGTGACCTCCATTTTCAACTTAGGAGACGCACACTGTACATATATGTATGTCCGTATGGGTATAATAATATATGCAAGGAAGGTGAAAAGTAAAGCAAAGGAGGTTAGAGAAGGTTGAGCGAGGACTGACTGAGCAGGGACGATGAAGCACCTGTTACGTTATTACCTTGCGTAAATATTAAGAGGATAAGGTTTAGGCCCCTCCAAACGATGTCACACAATTTCGTTTCGAACATTTTCAGCATGCCTCTTCGTCCAAAAATTTAATTTTCTATTAAATGCATCAAACAAACCTGTCATTTCTCACATTAAGCTATGCTTAGTTAGATGTAAAGTTTTCAATGAAATTGAATGGTATATAATGGAATAGAATTTAAATAGATGTAATATTAGAAAATTGTTGTTGGAAAGGGATGGAAGGGTTCATAATATAATATAGTGGAGTGTTATTTGGAAGATAGATAGAATGAAATGGAATATATGTATAATAATAATAAATGACTATTATATCATTATATAACAAAAAATATGTTAACGCTAAACACTCTCCGTCTCAGTCTCCTCGCCTTCTGCTCCGGCTTGGTTCTCCTCGCTTTCTGCCTCATGGTCTGCTTAGTGTACGGTGATTAAATGTGTCATGTAGTTGTGACTTTTTGTAAGTCACAATTGTTGTGACTTACCAACAAGTCACTGTGACTTACAAAAAGTCACAGGCTTATTGCAAGTCACAACTATGAGAGTAGGGTATATTAGATATTATATATGTATCAGTTTACATTCCATTGTAAACTCCACGATTCAGAGGTTTTTCATTTTTACTGTTTAAGATGGAATAGAATGGAATATAAAACCCTCTGAAACCCTCTGCTTCTATTTCATTCCATTATAAACTCTCATTCTAAACGATGGAATAATATTACATTTCATTTTATTCCATTAATTAACATCCAACTATACAGACCCTTAATATTCAAAATAAGCAAATAACCTATTCTTCCAACATTATAATTATAACTTCATTTGCTTGTAAATATGACACTGAAAAGGTGTGATTGCAGGAATAGTTCATTTATTCATATAATAATTGAAAACAAATAGTTTGATTAAAAGGATGGGATTGATTTGATTTACCAACACGATGTGAGTGATTAAGGAATTTAGGGAAAATAGATTTAGGGCTTTAAATTAATAGGTCAATGCCTGTTAAGGGAGATATTGAACCTTTTGATTTGAAAAGAAAATGAATATTTTGATTTAAGACAAGAAAGGGACTGAAAAAAGGATGACATATGATTCAAAAACATAATTAATAAATTTGAGACAAACTTAAAGATGAAAGGACTTTGAGAAAAAGTACAAGATTTTGAAATTAAACTTTCTGGAAGTGGATGAACTACATTGTAAATTTTGACTTGAGAAAAAATAATTGATTTTATTTTAACAAAAATGAAATTGATCTAATGTTAAATAAAACGAACTTTATTTATAAAAAGAAATACCTTTTAACTCTAAAAATAAGGATGAATTTTATTATGAATAAAAAGTAATTAAAAATGTTAGACTTCAACATGAATTTAAAAGGATGTCAATGATTTAAGACTTTCTAAGGTCTTTATAGACTTGACCTTGAATAAAGGCTTAAATTGGTGTTCTAGTTTGACTTAACCAAAATCTAGATGGAGCTTACCAAACATATTGTTCAAGTTAATGAGTTTAATTAGTTATCCTTATTTGAGATCAATAGGTTCACTTTTATTAAAAGCACCATATTTTTAGATTTTATTTAATAATCATCTAGTCTTTTCAGGCAAAGGCAAATATCTTGCCATAAATATCTTCCTATTACTCAACTAGGTTAACTTTTATCAATCTTAGCTGGAGTGTCATTTTAGCCTTTCAATATGAAGGCAAATATTTTGTCATGAACTTTCCCTAGTTACTTAGTTATATCACAATTCACAACTGGCTAACAGTTCTGTTATTAACCCCAATTTTTCAAAAAGGACTAGCAAAATAGGAAATTTATTTAACACATTTATTCAAATTCATATATATGCTAAGCTACATCATTTCTTCCTCTCAATCCATTTCCATAAAAAGCTATTAATGATGCATACCACATTAAATTCATTCACTCTTAAGTGCATCCAAACAAGTGTTATAAAATGGAAGAATAGGTGTAGTATTTCAATTAACATGGATATTCACCTAAAAACACTCAAAACAAAAACTTCATAAGCTAATGTTTCTTCACAATTTAAATGATCATGTTTATAGCTAAGCTAATTCCTTTCAATTTCATACCATTGACACATTCACATAAATACATAACACAAACTTTTGCAACAATTACACATAATGCAAAAAAAAAAAACCAACAAAGTACATATGCAAAATCACACACAATTAATATGCAATTACATATACGTCCCCACACTTGAATAACACATTATCCTCAATATGAAGAATGATACACATTGAAAACAAACACATATAACTAATGTTACAAACAAAAAATAATAAAATAATAAAAGATAAGGGCAAGAATACTTATGGAGATTGTGGTGGTGATGACATCAGAGAAGGAACTTAGATGCCTTACACACAAAATATTTCAATAATTTCTTTGTCTGGTAGCACTGTTGTTGCACTACCTACTTCAACTGTGCTACCATGGCATCCATTCTTCCCTCCAGCTTCTTGTTTTCTTCTATCAGTATAACTAACTTTAAAACCATAAAAATAATGCAACAAATATATAAGAAACTACAAAAACCTATATAAACAATAACATGTTAATTATAAGGTCACTAGCTTGACCATTGAATTTTAGTTTTTCTATCAAACGATGGTGGAAGCTTCTCAAAGACCTTCATTTAGTTTTTCAGTCAAAAGATGGTGGAAGCTTCTCAAAGACCTTCATTTAGGCTTCGTCCACTTCTATACATTTGCATGATATTTTATGTCCAAAAAATACACCCTTGTGCACCAATCTCTTTCCTTGTTTCCACATAGTAAGGTATATTTAAGGTATGTGGGTAAAGGTTTTAACTCTAGAGTGGGTGGTTTCTCAATGGAGGGTGGCATGGGTGCTTTCGTCTTTACTAATATTTCATAATTTGATTTTTCACCTAACCCTTCCTCCTCTAGCTCTTCATCATTTTCACATCTTCAATATCACCATCTTCTTTATGATTCTTTGCTTGCTCTTTTACACATTCATCAACTATATCAATTTTCATATAAGTGTTGCCCTCTTTCAAATTTTTCAATACTTTATTTATTTTCCCTTCATGCATATCCACCAAGGCTCTTCCTTTATTCACAAATGGTCTACCAAGAATTAATGGATAGTTTTGATCCTCTTCAAAATCTAGCATTACGAAATTCATATGAATAATAAACTTGTCCACTTTAACTAGCACATCCTCCACCCAGCTAAAAAGGTTTCTTTATAGATTGATTTGCCAACTGAATAAGTATTAATGTTGGCTTCACATCTCCTAGCTGTCATTTCTTGAAAATTGCCAAAGGCATAAGATTAATACTTACACCTAGGTCACATAAACATTTAAAGCATTCTAAACTACTAATTACAAAAGGTATAGTAAAACTCCCTAGATTTTTAAATTTTGAGGACATGTGGCTGGTAATTATGGAGCTACAACTCTTCATCAAAGAAATCATTTGATTTTCCTTCCAAGTTTGCTTGTTTGATAAGAAGTAGAAGCATTGCATACTTAGGCATGTTCTTTAAAGTCTCCACAAAGGACAAGTTAATTTGCAATTTCTTCAACTTCTTTAAAAACTTTGCAAATTGAGTATCCACTTGATTCTTCTTCAACCTTAATGGAAATGGGATCTTTAGCATATATGGAGGGGAGGGACATATGGTGGTTCCTCCATATCTTCCTCCTCCTTATCCTCTTTTCTTGACTTTCTTCTTTGTGGGTTTCAACCTTCTTCTTGGTTGGTTCTTCCAACTCTTTTTCTTTTAAGTGTAATGGTCATCAATTTCTTGCTTAGGAGACTTCCCATACTTTCTTTAGATAACATATTAGTTAGTTTGCCCACTTAAACCTCCAAATTATGGATGGAAGAAGCATGATTCTTTGCAATTTGGTCGAACTTAGCTTTCATCCTTTTTGGGCTCTCATCTTGGCTTATGGACTTGGAATTCATCATATATATTAACTTTTCTATATTTAATTCTAATAAACTGAGCTTATCTTGTTGAAATCCAAGTGGGCCTTATGCTCTCATTTGGTTTTCTGCATTATTAGACCAAGAAAAAATTGGGTGGTTTTCCACCTAGAATTATAAGTGTTGGAAAAAGAGTTTTTACCACCCCATGTTGTGCTCCCAAATAGTTGAGCTACTCTATGTTGTTGCTCTCCATTAGGAAGAAATCAATTGTAAAATGGCCTTCTTGACTGTACAGTTCACATCCATCCTGTATTGCTTTAAGTGGGCTTGAAGAAATGGCTTTCAGGCAGTTTAATTAATTGAACAAGTTTGTTACTTTTGTTTATAATGTTGTTATTGAATCAATAATAAATACTCCCTTCTAATCTATGAAGGTTGGTTGTTATTTGCTCCTCTTTGATTTCCATAGATAGCTATTGTTTGTCGTCTCCTCCAATAGATCATTTACAGCATCAAATGTCTTCCTCATTAATGAACCTCTAATTGCTACAATGGTACCTCTGGTGGGTAGATTTGCTCCATTTTAAAAAGTTTACAAAAGGAACTCCTTAGGTAAGTTATGGTGTGGGCAACTCCATCACAACTCCTTGAATATTTCCTATGCTTTATACAGTGACTCCCCTTCACTTTGTTGGAAATTTGTATATCCTTTATTATCCTTATAGTCTTTGTTAAGGGGAAGTACTTAGCCAAAAAGGCTTGTACCAATTGCTCCCATATTGTCACATTCTCTAGGCTAAGAGAATTTAACCGCGCCTTGGCTCGATCTTTAAGCATGAATAGGAATAATCACATCTTGGTTGCAACATATGATAACTCATTATACCTAAACTTATCGCATATATCTAAAAAATTGACCAAATTAGCATTAGGATCCTCGTTGGCTAGTCAATAAAACTAGACATTAGTTTACAGCATATTCAGTAGAGCTAGTTTAATCTCAAAAGTACTTGTTTGCAATGGTGGTATTATGATCCCTTATTGATTAGCTTTGAACCCTAACCTCATAAAGTCTATAAGGGTTCTTTGTTGACCTCCTTGGTTCCCTTCTTCTGCCAATATTCTCTCTATAACCTCTTAAGGTCTTGCCATTATTCTCTGTATAGTTTTTGTTTTTTTTTGTTTCATGGTTTTAGTTTTGCCTTGGGATAAGAAAATATTTAAGAGTTGGGAAATCAAAAACTTGTTGAAGTTTAATTTAAACTTATATATACTGTAAGTATATAAATTGTATCTTATAGTATAAAAAGTATCATTCCCATGATGATTGTGTTAGTCACCTAAAAATTCTTGTAACACTTCGTTTAAGGTAAACAATATGATAAAATAATGAGAAAATAAACTCAACTAAAGAAAATTGATAATTGAATAATTAAACAAGCAACATTAAATTTGTTGATTAATCATTGATGATAACTTAGGAATTACTTTTACCCTTGTTTAATTTCACTTCTCCTTCTTGATTTAATAATACATGACCCAAGATATCTAATAGTTATTATTACCTTCTCTTGAGATCTAAATAAGTAATCCCAATTAAAATAGATAATAGTTGAATTGTGACCTCTTGTTCTATCAGAAGTCTTCCTAACTATCTAATTGGATTTGAACATATCCTAAGGTAACTAATAAACAATTAAGATCTCTCTTCAATTGCCTACTAATATGATGTTTATAGGTCTATTATGGTACCAAATCTTATTGCACAACATAGAATAGATAATTTAATATAACCTCTCGATTAATATCAAATAAAAAATGATAAAGACCACAAGGTATATCTCTATTAAATCAAGAATGTAAAGTTTAATAAACAGTTCAAGAGTAATCCCTAAAATAAGTTTAGCAATCTGTAACTGAAACTATATATCCTAATTAATTCATCATTAACATTCAACAATAATAAGGAAAGAAAAGAATAGAATAGAAGGTTAAATTCTTAATGTTTTCTTTTCTTTTTCCTTGAACTAGAAAAGTGTGTAGCTTTTGTTCTTCAAGAGTTCTATCTCTTTGATCTCTTCTTTGGTGTTTTCCAGCCACCTCTTTTGATGTTTTTCTTTTCCTTTTGTACGTCTTGATTCTTTTAGGGTTCTTTCTAGGGTTTCCACACTTTTTTTTCCAAAAATAGTCCTAGATCATAAAAAATATAAAAATCTAGCGACCTCGAATTTTAGACTTAACTCTTCAATATGCATCCTGTATAATCATTCATGGTGCATGATCGTGACTGCTTCCTTTATCCAGTTTCTTCTACATCTTTTCTTGAAATTTCCTATTTTCAACTAGCATTAAAACACATTAAATATCCCCTAACGCATGCATGAAGATCACATTCTTGGCCTAATCAACATTAATCAAACAAAGCGCACAAAATACTAACAAAGACATAAATATAAGTCCTGAATACATGATTAACACCTAAGAAAACATTTAAAAACACACTCTGAAACCTATAAAACACACTTGTCAAGCTAGTTTAGGAACCAATAGTAGGATGCTTTCCTAGAGAGAGCCCATATGCTTCTACCTTTTAGGAAATAACTATGTAACCATCTCACCCATAAAGGGTTTTGATTAGCTATAACTCTCCAAAGTCTCTTTAGTATAAGAATTTGGTTTATGATCTTCATAAAAAGAACTCGCAGGGATCCCTCTTCCTTTAGATTATAAATATCTTACCATTTCACCTTTGATAGTCCCCATTACCAGTCGAGTTACTCTATAAGAAATTCCTCTTCTTTCAATAGTTATAAGACCCTTGGAGAGAAAGATGTGTGAGCTCCAATAGATGTGTAATGAAATAATTACAACCTTGATTAAATTGGAGTTTCCCACCATAGAATAAATCTCCAAGAACATAATCTCCTTTGTATTTTCTCCTTTAGTTGTAGACATTCACTAAAATTCAACCTTCTGGCAGTGATTGGTAGCCCTATATACAACGTAGGTGGAAATTTCCTTATCATTCTAGTTAATCGTGCAATGCTTGATTCAAGAGAGTTAGCACTTATTGAGCCAAAAATAAAGACTTTTGTTAAGGTTAACTCTTATGGCCTGTTTGGTTGGCTGGCTTGAATAGATAAGGAATAGAATAGTTATTCTTTAGGAATAGAATAGAATAGGAATAGGTATTACTTTGTTTGGTTTACTGGAAAAGAATTTCTATTCTAGTGTTTGGTTTGAAAATGTAAACTTGGAAT
>JAOQMM010000003.1:10180036-10199219 GCA_027563515.1 Erythroxylum platyclados | reverse complement strand
GATAAAGAACGTGTGAGAGCGAGAAATGAGTGCGTAGCGCCTTGGTATCCTCCCAAGGGGGTATTGGGGCGTTACAAGTATGGTATGAAAATAGGGGGTCTATGAAACTAGAGGAAATTGAGTTAGCCAATCAAGGTTAACCAAGGCCATATCAAGTTTTTTCCTGATGAAACAGTTATAAATTTGCTTATTACTCCATGTGAATGTATATCCATCATATTTTAAATCATTAACCCTCATATGACCAATAAAGTCTTTTAGATCCTCAAAGAAGTTCCTTAGACTATAACTACCTTCAAATTTAGATCTTTATCAAATGTAATTAAAATTAACGCATATTATTGAAGGTCCATTACAAGTTCCTTACATTCTCTTTAAGCTCCACCATAAGTTAGTTCCTTAAAAAGCCATACTGAAACCATATATAAAGGAAGAGTAAATAGAAATGTTCTCCTAAATAAAATACAACCTCAAGTGCATAACCTAGTTATTTGAATTAAGCTCCTCCACCTTTATAAAACTAGAATTGTAGTAAACAATTATTTTACCATAGACATAATGTTGATCGTTTGAGAAAAAATTCCACTAAGGACCTAACCTCCCAAGTTTATTCATATTCTCAAGCTTAATCCTAGTTTCCAAAATGCCTAAAACCAATGGCTTCTCCTTTAATACAAAGCCCACAAAGCACTAAGCTTATTTGGGCAATTCAGTCTACGCAAATTCCAAACTATAATTGTCATATTATTTTTTATTACCTTTGGAGATTTTATTTCTACTGCTCTTCTAAGATTTTCTTGTGATCACACTATGAAATGGCTCCTCATTGCATTTATCCCCTATTATGTTTCCTTTAGCTTGAGGACTAAATATAGGGGTAGCTACCTTATTCAGTATAGTTTGCTCACAAGTTCCTACCTTTAAACTTCCTCCAGAAGTTACCATGTTGTTTTTAGTATTAGTAGAGTCATCCTTATCATCAAGAGTACCTTCCACTTAGATAGCTTCATTTTCCATAGGAGTGGGATCAATATTACTATCTTATGTCAGCTTATGGGAACCTGCATCATTATTCTTAACATTATCCAACCCTATAAGTTTGTTATAGTCATCTTTTTTAAACAACTTACCCGTAGGCCTCTATGTTTTACCTTGGACTTTAATTGATGGTTTCCATTTATAGGAGACCGTTACACTATCCTCAAATAGCTTATTATCTGAGCTTAGCATTATGATAGGAATATAATCAGGAAGCTCCTTTTGGATGATCACATTAACACTGACATGCATATGGCCAATTCTTTTCCTCTTTACTATGTTTTCATCCATGCAAAGAGGTTTTCCTAAGAAACATGCCAGCAAACTCAGACTATAAGTTTTCTAATACTCTAAAGGTACATAATGAATATTAATCCATAGAGGAATGTTATGAAATTTTATATTTTCTAATCTTACCCCAGGCTGGCAAACTTGGAGAAATAAGGGAAGCCAAGATATATGCCAGAGATCATCTTCTATAATTTTGAATGCTTTAGCTTGCAAGGTGAAAGAGAAAAAATTAAGGTTCTATTTAGAAAGAAGAACCTCAAATAAACCCCTATTCTTCCACTAGTTCTGTGCCTAATGTTGGATGATTGGAAAGGTTGATCTTTGATTCATAGAAAATCTAATAACCGATATCCTTTTTATGTTGTGACATTTGAGGAGGTAACCATTATAATGATTAATGTTAGGCACTAGATTATATGTGGCAGAATCCATATTTCATGCAAAATTGGCCTCAAAATATACAAGAGTAGACGAAGGTCAAATTCACAAATGAAGTTGCAATTCAAAAAGAGAAAGAAGAATAGAGGACAGAGGAGATAGAGGTTGAAGAAGAGAAGTAAGTCCTTGTTTAAGTAGAGGATGAAGAAGAGTGGACGAGGATGATTGTGGATGAAGAAAAGTAGTTCAACTTTTTATGAGACAAGCTGTTTGATTTAATTGAAAATATAGGGAGTTTCATCATTCCCTATTTTATTAACAGATTGTTGTGGAAAAGGGCATTAATTGAGGCAAATGGATTTCTTAATTTGTTAAATTATGTCCTCCTTATTATCTTACAACATGTGGCTTATTTATAGGATATTAAATTGCCATAGGGAGAAATGGGTGGAAGCAAGCCACTAAACATAGACCTAGGTTGATGGTAAACATGAAGGATGTGTTAAGCTAATGATGTTAAAGAAGTGCTACTTGGGAGGCAACCTGAGAATTAAGATAGGTTTTATTTATATTTATATTTTTATTTTGTAGGGAGTTTAAATGATGGATCCTTATCCCATGAAGTGTCTTCAATTTCACTCTTCAACACCATCACCACCCAAATCACCATAAGTTTTCTTACTCTTACTTTTTCCTTATTATTATTTTTCTTTATTTATATTGTTTTGTTTCCCACATTAACGATAATGTCTTGATTAAGTGTGGGGACATTCACACATTGGCGTATCATTTGTGTGTGAATTTTGCATTTGCATTGTGTTAGTTTTTATTAGTTTAGCATAATGCGAACATTTTGTTACATAATGTGTGCATTGTTTGAATGTGTCAACGAAACGAATTGAATGGACTTAGCTTATTAAATATGGTCATTTAAATTGTAAAGGCATATTAAATTTATGGATATTGTGTTTCAAGTCTCATTAAGATGAATATGCATTTTAATTAGGATATGGCACCTATTCTTCCACTTTATAAAATTTGATTGTATACATTTATAATTATAGTCAATTAAATTGATTAGCATCATTAGTACCCTTTCATGAGAATGATTGACTAAGAAGAAATGTGGTAGGCTAAGAAATAAAAAAAGTGTGTTAAATAAAATTCCTAATTCATTAGCCCTTTCTAAGAAAACTGGGTTAAGAATAGAGTTGGTAGCTAGTTGAAAATTGTGATATAGCTAAGTAACCAGAGACATTCATGAAAAAATATTTTTCTTCTTGTCAAAAGACTAGAATGACACTCTAACCAAGCTAAATAAATAAAAAAAACTTAACCTAGTTGAGTCCAGAGGACATTCATGACAAGGTGTTTGCCTTCATGTCAAAAGACTAGGTGATCGTTAAAGAAAATCTAAAAAAAATGGTGGTAAACCTACTAATTTTTTAAAAATAGCAAGAAATTTCATAAAGGGTTACCAAGTAATAGTTTGCCTTTTTAATTATCAATAATAATAAGTGCATGCTTACAAGTGCTATAAGTGTATAAATAGGGTGTTTAAATTTTAATTGATATGTATATTCAAATTAAAGACCTTGAACCGGAAAGGAATAAGTTAGTATGTTAGCACTTTTTGAGTGTTTGATGTTTAAGGTTGAGATAATTCCATAAGATTTGGTGACATTATACCATTATTGCATTGTTGCATGATTGTGTGTTTTTGTGTTTTGTTTGTTTTTGGTTTTAGTTTTTCTTAAGAACAAGTGAAGGTTTAAGTGTGTGGATGTTGATAGGTGCAGATTATAGTATGATTTCTTGGTGTTTGAGTGTTTAAGTGTTTTCTTATATTATAATTATGCGTTTAGTACTTAGAATTGCATTCTTGTTAATGTTTATACGTATTTTAATTGTTTAATTGGTTTAGAGCAAGAATTTGATCTTAATTTTATGTTTCAAGGGGTTTTTGATGTGTTTGTGAGTGAATGGAAATAGGAAATTGAAGAAAAGCGAAGAATTGGAAGCATGGAAGTAAGCCACAATCGCGGGGGTGACTAAGAGCAAGTTCCAACAAATATTAGTTTTTCCAGCTTACGAGTTTTTTATACTTGTGATTATTTGGGAGTATCTTTGGAACCAAATTAAGTAGAGAAACCATATAATCAACCCTAGAAGCCTCAAGAAGTATTTAAGGAAAAGAAAAACACCAAAAAAAGCAACAGCCATCAGATTTAAAGAAGATCAAGAGGAGATAGATTTTCCATAATTCAAGATTAAGACTCCAAATAGTTTTTCTTTCTTTTCTCTTCATCTATGCCGTTGTCTTGGATGTTGATTTGGATTATTAGGATGTTGAACATGATTATGAGTTTTTAAATTCATATCAGGGATTATTCTTGATCTGTTTTGTTAAACTTTATTCTAGTTGAATTCAACCTATCTATAAATGCTTTGTGATATTTGTTATGCTTATACTTGGTCATAAATTGAGAGATTGAATCAAGTTATTTGTTTTAAGGTACACATTAAGAGTTGATAGCTTAATAGACCTGCAAATATTAGATTAATAAACTATTGAAAAGAGGTATTAATTGTGAATTAATTATCCGTACAACTGCTTTAAATCAAGTTAAATATTTAGGAATAGTTTTGTGAATCGAGGCTGCAATTCTATTATTATCGATTTCAATTAAGATTAATTGATTAGATCTCAAAAGAGGGTAATAAAAACCTTAGGATATCTATGATTGAGCATAACTGAATCAACAAGATAAAGGAAAGACAAAACAAAGATAGAATAATTCCTAAGTGTCCAGCTTTGATTAACTTTATTCTTATTGATCTCTTAATTATTCAATTGCTTCATTTATTAATTATTTTAATTTCAATAAATTTATTTTAATTCAATCCATTTTTAGTACCTTAAACAAAGTTTGATTCAAGTTGTTAGGTGTCTAATTAGTCCTCGTGGGAATGATACCATTTGTACTACAAGTTACGATTTGTATATTTGCAATATTGCAAGTTTTATATATAAAACTTGTCAACACTTGTGAATCTTCCAAAAGGAAAAAAACATTAAAGAATCAATGGGTGAAGCACAAGGTAAAGATAGTAATAAAAGGGTTCAGTCAAAGGAAGGATGAAATCTTTATGTTAATGGTCAAGAAGACCTTAATTCGAACAGTTTTGGGTTTGACTGTTTGCTTAGATCTTAAAATTGAATAGTTGGATATTAAAACAACCTTGTTACATGGATATTTAGAAAAGGAGATATATATGGAGCAGCTAGAAGGCTTTAAAGCTAAAGGAAAGGAGAATCTGGTTTGCAAGTCGAAGAAAAGCTTATATGGGTTAAAAGAAGCTCTAAGGTAGTGGTACGGTTACAAGAAAACTTATACCAATGCATATGTGTATTTCAAGAAGTTTATAGGTAAGAACTTCATCATTCTTCTTCTATATGGTAATGATAGGCTAATAATGGGTCAAGATATTGGAAGAATCCAAAAGTTGAAAGAGAATCTATTTGAATCTTTTGATATGAAAGATTTGAGACTTGAAAAGCATATTTTAGGCATTGAGATAACTTGGGAAAGGAAAAGTAGGAGATTGTGATTGTCACCAGAAAGGTATACTGAATGGGTGCAAGAAAGGTTCAATATGAAGCATGTCAAGCCAGTTAGCACGCCATTAGCACCTCACTTCAAGCTGAGCAAGCGTACATGTCCCTTAACTGAAAAGGAGAAAGATGGTACTTCTTCTATTCCATACCCATCTATAGTAGGGTCTCTGATGCATATATGTTATGGTTTGTATAAGACCAGATACTACACAAGCTATTGGGTTAGTGAGCAGTTCTTGTCTAATCCAAGAAAGGTTCACTAGGAAGTAGTGAAATAGATTTTGAAATACTTGAGAAGTACTTCGAAGTAGAATTAGTGTTTTAGTGATGGTGAGGTAATTCTAGAAGGTTATATGGATGTAGATATGGCTGGAAATCTTGATGGAAGAAAATCCACTTCAGGTTTTCTGTTTAAGTTTGTAGGTGGAGCCATTTTGTGGCAATCCAAGTTTCAAAAGTTTTTAGCCTTATCTACGACTGAAGCAAAGTATATAACTGCAGTTGAAGCTAGTAAGAAGATGCTTTGGTTAGAATGATTCATTCAAGAGTTAGATGTGAAGCAAGAAGACTATGTTGTATTTTGTGATAGTCAAATTACTATTAACTTAAGCAAAAATAACATGTATCATTCCCACACGAAGCACATATATGTCAGATATCATTGGTTGAGGTAAGTGATTAAGGAGAAATAATTAACATTGAAGAAGATTCATATAGATGTGAATGGTGCTGGTATGTTGACTAAAACAATTCCCAGAAGCAAGAATGAGCTTTTTAATAAGCTTATTGGGATGTCTCTCAAGTAGTTGTCGAATCATAACATGTATTTCCCATAATTAGGCTAAAGGGGGGATATTATTGAGAGTCCAACACTATTTCGAGACTTGGTGATCGTTGAGGCTTTTGTGGTTTGTAGGAATGATAAACGAGTGAAGACAAGATGAATGACAGTTGAATGAAGCTCTTCTGGGGGGGACACGACCATATAGGGTGCTACATGTCTGTGTCCTTAACTTACACAGTCATGGGGATCAACTGTGTAAGTCTTTAAAACTGTTTGAAAAAAGAAGTGAAGGGAAAAGACACACATAGTCATCTGTAGGCTCGTGTTCATGACATACACAGTCGTGTGAGATGACCATGTAGCTCTTTATAGCCGTGCACATCTATTACTTATGTGATGCTCAAAGAGACACGATCACTTACACGACCATATATGTGACTGTGTATAATGAAGAAAACCTATTTAGGAATATAAAAGAGGAAAAGACATAGGTTGGAGCATTGAGTGGCGGCCAAAACACAAAAAAATGAAGAAAAATAGAGAGAGCAAGTGGTATAGGATTCTCATCTTTTTTTTATTGTTTTCGGGATTGGTATGAGAGTTTGCTAATTGACATATCAACATTGAGTTTCAATCCTAAAACTTTGTGAGACAACTTGTAGTTGTGGGGTGATAAATTAAACTTATAAATCCTTATTTGTGCTTAGTGAATTTGCTTATCAGTTTGGTCCGTATTTTCTTGCTCGACATTTGAGGGGTTGTCACCAAAATCGTAGAGTTTACTTCTTTATTAAGTTTTATTATTATATTGATATTTGTTGATTAAACTTGAAGAATATGTTGTTGTTACTTGTTGGTTGATCTTTTAGAAAGTTGAGTTTTTATTTCTCAATAGGCAATAGGTTCCATATAACAATATTAAACATCCACAAAATAATGTAAATAAGGTTTTAAGTTTGAAAGACCAATTCCACTTCCTTTGTTTTGAATGTAACAACAACACTCAGTATAAATCCTTACCTCTAACTAATGATAATAAAATATGAAGTATGAAAATGGAGAATGTTCAAACCACATACATGCTCTTCACGCATAAAATATCAAAATGAAGAAAAATTACATAATTATTATTTTTGTAATTTTTACGATTATTAATATCAATATTATCTAACATGCTTTAAACTATTTATCAATCTATAAAAATATTTTAAATAATGCTAGTCTTAATAGTTATGAAGGTCCAAAAATTAATAATTGTCACTTAAATGGTAGGAATAAGTTGCATAAAGAGCCGAAAGACGGGTCGCTAGGACCTGCTTTCCGCTCACGTGACAATGTGCTTCTGTAGATTATCTCTCAAAGTTGTGTGAGGATAGTGTCTGGCTCAAGAAACAGCTAATGCACGTCTCTCGTAATTTTCATAATTCCATCCTCTGCAAAACCAAGAAAAGCAGAAAAGTTGAGGAAATTGTAAGAATTTTCAAACAAACTGCTACTATTCTTAAAAGCAATAAAGTGAAAAAGACGTCTTTGTCTCTGGTTCACGGAGAACAGAGATAGAGACTAGTAAAGAAAGGGAAAGTAGAGATCGGTATGCAAACAAAATCTAGAGGAAAGTATGATATGGTGGGAATCTTTTTCCGTCTTTCACTGTGCAAACGATCCCACCTCTCTTCGTCTGCTACTCCTCCTTTTCATGTTCTTCTTTTCCTTTTACCTTTTCTTTTTAGTTTATCAAGTTTCATCCTCTCTTTCTCACATAGACAAAGAGACACAAATACAAACAGAAAACAAGCCAAGTCAGATTTTCTGCTTTCTGGCTTAAGCTTATGAGTGTTTGTCTGTCTATGAGTTTGTCATGTGGGGATTATAGTTCTGTAAGTGCCACACTTTATCTTTTTCATTTGTTTTAAGGGTAGTTCACTGCTTCTGTGTCTGAATCAGTAGCTAATCAATAACAACGTTGAAACATATTTTTGTCTTACATATGCTTTCAGGATAAGAAAGAAAGTGAAGAGGATGAACCACTAATAGATGCTCAGGCAAGAGAGAACAAACAAAAAGGTTGTAATATGGAAGTATACCATCATGGAGTGGAGTTGAATATTGAGTTCGAGCCAGTTGAACATCCAGTGGAACCACAAGATGAAGATCGCCCTGTGAAATGTCCAATTCCTCCTGCTTCCTCTGTTATCAACGTAAGGAACACCTCTATAACCGCTACTTGTTCTTATCTTCATGAGTAATTCCTTTCTTTAGTTTCTCGTTACATCACAAAGTCCTGTATGTGTAATGAAAAATTCTTCTGGTTTCAGACCTCCTCCGAAGTAGAAATTTTGTTATCAACTTTTATGAAACAAAGCCTGTCTATTCTTTACTTTTTTCTTTTTTTCTGACAACATTGTTGAGTTCTCATAAATGGGGAGACATTCTTGTATCCTTACTGTTCAAGCTACGCCTTAGATGGTATTTCGCCGTCGTCTTTGTATAAGGATCAGAAAAAACAATATCGAAAGAAGAAAACTAGAGATAGTCTGAGGATGTTTTTAGCATCTTCCTTATAAAGATAACTGAATTCGTTTGGTGAACTCTGATGTACTAAGGAGTTTGATGAAGGATTTCAGTACCACATACTTTGCATTTCATGATTTAGATAACAAACGATACATACCAATTTGTTCATCCACAACATTGTACGAAGAGTGTGGAAAATGTCAGTCGGCATCTTGTCAAGGCCTTGAAGACTTCTTCTGTGATTTTTTAACTTCCTTCCACAACAAATTGTAGATAGATTAAGAAGATTTACATTTTCTATTGCAACTCCACGAAACAGATATCAGCAGAAAAGGGATAAAACAGTTCACTGTGTCTTTAAAAAGGAGCATCTCTAATGTAGAATCCTATGCTAAGTAAATCCTACATACTTTCTGAAGCATATATCTCACTATTGCTAGTTTTGACAATAGCTATCTGTTTCGTGATCTATTTGACTTCCCACATGTCAAAATTGTTCGTGGATCTGTTTCATTTTCATAGTTCTCGGATGAAAATTGATGGAATGTCACACAGTCCCAAAAGCTAATAAGGTCATTTAATAGATAGTCATAATTAATCACAACATTTTGACAAGATCGTTCAAAGCCATAACAATTGATAAATGCAACAGATAGATACATATATATATATATGTATTATGTATATTTGTTCAATTCCACTGGCTGAATGCTTTGAATGCTACATCTTTCTTGATGGCTTGGACTGATATTTTAATACCAAGCGTGTTCATTGTTGTTAGTTCCTTGGATTCCTCCTATTCCATTTAACTTGCATCCCACGAGGAAATATTGCTGTTTTAATCCTGGAATAATCATCGAGAGATTAGATCATCTAATCTTGTATCAAGAAACTCATATTATTGGACTAGTAAGAGTGCTTCATGAAACCACGTATGATCCAACTTTGGTAAGTACAGGATAAGAAAGTGCAGTCATGATTATAGCTAAGTCCTGCAAAACGCATCTAATAATTCAAAAAATATGCACTAAGCCTTGCATTCAATAACAGTAATATATAACCTGTTAAGGTGTGTCAAGTAATTCCATGCTCTCATCAAGCTACTTTTGCAGGATAAGAGAATGCAGGAAGAGAAGTATACAGAAAGCTTGAGGAATACACTCGAGATACCATCTGAAAGAGTTGTTTCGGTTGCTGAGCCTCCAGCACGAGCAGTGCGCAAAAGGCACCATAATCTTACTCAAGGAGATCTGACAGTCTCAAATTTAACAAGAATTCCTCCTCGTCGTAGCCTGCCAAGCCAGAAAATCACAATCTTTCAAATGCTACAGCAATTGGATAAGTTTGAAAATTAACAAGCTGAATATTGTAAGTCTGTTTTGGATTCAAGTCTCATCCATGTACTGTTAAGCCTCAATAGGCAAGTAAGAAAATCTGAGACCTGGCAGACGATTTGTTCTTATTATAATAGTTGCATTTTGGAACGTATAATTGTATAATATATAGCTGTAGAACATGCTTCAAACCTTTCCAGACTATCAATTAAGTTCATCAAATTAGACTTGCCTTGACTGGAAACGACTTAATTAATAACGACTTTGCAAATTATAATTATTTCAGTAGGGATATTCTGACACTCAAATCAATAAAAATTTCAATATCGTTGTTGATATTAAATTTTTCTCAACTTTTTTTATATTCTTATAATTTTATTATAGTTTTTGTAACATCTTCCCATTAATTTCAGTTTAAATATACTCATGTTTAGCGTTTAATTTTAACTTGTGTAATTACTTTTATTATTTTTAATTTGTGTTATTTTAGGTTTTGTTTCTTACCATTTTGAATTTTACTCATTTTATATTTTAATTAATCATAATTAAATTCTAATTTAAGATATTTACGAGTGATGAAGTGTAATTACTTTCAAAAAATATATAATTTTGTTTAATAATATATAATTTCCTTTACTTAAGAGTTTTTATGTTTTCATTCTTTTTAATTTTGGCCATGTAAGTTCATTAGGTACTTTTCCTTAAATTTCTTTGGAAATTTGGTTAAATATAAATGAAAAAATATCAAGGACGTTTGAGTAATTTCCTACAGTTTCTTACTAATAATAAAAGGAAACTTCTATCTGTAATTAACTAAAAATAAATAAATAGTCTAGAATTAGCTGGAAAGAAAATCAAAACATGCAAATTGTTTCATCTTCATCGTCTGTTTCATGGTTTACCTATCGTAGCTACAACTACTGAAACTTATGTTGAACCATGAACCATACTTAGGCCCTTTCAATTCTTGATTTGTGCTTGATATATCAATGGTCGGGTCCTTTGCATGTTCGTTTTAATGGAGTCTGAAAAATGGTTCAGGTCTAGAGAATATTAAGTGAAAAAAGAATCTTTGTGGATCAAATGGATATTCAGCTAAGGGAGGTAGTTTGTGGGCCGCGAGTCCAAAAGAAAGTTATTCATGGTTCTTCAATCAAATACTTAAGCTGAAGGATGTGGTGCAATAATAGGTTATATGCATAATAGGGATAGGTAATATGATTTCATTATGGTATGACAACTGGTGTGATTAAGGTGCTCTAATACATAACGAAATGGGAAGGAACTCCTTGGACAAGTTCTCAAAGAAAGCTAAGGTGCAGGAGATAATTGAAAATGGCAATTGGTCTCTGTCTCCATAAGTGAAAGTGATCAGGAATCTGTTAATTCCATAATATAAGAATAATGGAAATGAATATACTTACCTATGTAGCAATTCCCATAAGCCAAATTTTAGCTTCCTAATTTAGCTAGCAATGCCAAACAAACTTAGCACTATATATAGATTAAATTTCTATCTTCTTCTAAAGTTTGTGTATTATGTACCTTAGAGGAACAGAATATAAATCACCTGTTTTTCAATTGTAGTTTCTCCAATGTTGTGTGGTAGAGAATTTTTTTCATTATGCTCACATAGTCTCATCCTTTGCAACCTAATTGACATCATATATAGGGTATTACAGATGCCTAGTTCCATACAAGATAAGGAGGTCTACATGGTGGTAGTTGCTACTTTTTCCTAGAGATTTAGAAAGAGAGAAATAACAAAAGATTTACTGGGAAATCCAAATACTTAAACACTTTTGTTGAGCTTACAATTGCAAGTATAAGAAAACAACTTATAATATACCAAGTGGAATAGAAATGTAGCAAGAGGCTAGTGAATTCTTGGAGAATTTAATTCTCTTACACTATGTAATGCATATATTTCAGCACTAACCTTAACTACTAAGGTTAGTCGAAATGTGGAGATTTTTAGATTCATGGTGCATTTTAGGTATCATTCCTTGAATGACCTCTTGTAATTGACTCTATTTGATTTATTTAAATTCACTTTAGTAGCGATCGATTTCTTTTCTTTTGTGATGTTATGTTAATGTATTAAATGCTTGTTAAAAGAAAGCTTCTTAAAAAGTTAGGCTTAACTTTAAGCTCTTAAGAACTAACTAAAGATTTTTTTTGAGAACTAAGGTTTGGACTTGAGTTTCCAAAAGCTAATCTAAAATCTTAGTCTCAAAAAATTGTTAAAATTAGTTGCATAAACATATACTTTTATTATGTATACTTCCTGATATGAATTATTTGACTAAAATGAGGATGAGTGGAGAGAGAATCTAACAAAAGTTTAATAAAAAAGTAATCTTTTCAAAGTTCAATTAGCCTACTCAAAATTCTATTCTCATTAAATAATTACAATTTAAAATCTTAATTGCATTAACAGATCCATTAAAAATTTTTGTATATATTTTAATCTTAATTTTAAAATATTTAGTTTGACCAGTTGGGCTATTCGGTTTATTTATTTTGTCTTTTTACATAAATTAAGTTTTTACGACAATTAGCGTAAGTTTTTCCAATAAATAGTTAGGCTTAAGCTCTTATCTTCAAATAATTCAAAAATCCATAAACCAAATGGGATTCCTAGACTTCTAAACTAGCACAAAAAAACATATGCAACTTCTCTCTTTTGTTGTCCTTGTTTGGTTCATTATGCGTTTACTTGATTTTTCATCTTCTTCCTTGTCTTACAAATATATGAGTGCGAAGAAATGGTTTAATTTCATAAAGGGTTTTCTACGAATTGTTAGGTTATGGTCCATTTACTTTTTGAGGTTTCAAGTTTCTTGCTTTTATTAATTTCAAAGGGGATGATATGAACTGGTTTGTAGACTAATCTATTTTGGGGGTTTGGTTATATGCTAAATAGTTCAGAATTTTGTTAGTTGCCAACTGTTATAGTTTTGATTTAATTACAACTTTATGGGATTTGAGGGGTGTAAAACTGAACTCTTGTGTTTCTTTATGAAGATTTTGAAACTTTTTGACTTTGTGACTATTAGAAGAAATCAAAGCATTTGTCTTGTTGAAGTCGTAAGTGGAGTGTGCTAATGATGAAGTTTTGGGTATTATGTTGGAACTCTTAAAGATTTTAACTTTGTGATTATTCATTTATTTTGATGCTGGGTTTTAGATTATTGGGTGCAGAAAGGGACTTATATATTCTTATTATTTATATTAACTTGGGCTTCGTCATTCTTGCAAATGCAGCTTCTAGATTTATCGATCATTATTGAAAAAAAACATATCTTTTTTTGGGTATTGATTTTGGGATATCATTTCTGTTTGTAGCTTAGATTTGATCAAGCTTGGTCGATTTTTAGTCCTCTTCCAGAAGTTTCCTCATCCGACTTTAGGGAAATTTTATGCTTTGGTTTCTTCTTTTGCAGATTCAAAATGAGCACCATAAAAAAAATTTTGGTGAACGATGTTAACTACAATGAGAATATATAGAGCTAGTGTGTGGCTTCTTAAATAGATCAGATCAGTTTGGTTGTTTCCCTTCTGTGGTTAATTGGTATCTCATCAATTTTTCTTTTTCTATTGGACATACTTGTGATTAGTTTCAGATCATGTTTTCTAGTGGTTGATTCATTGCTTAGTCTTCATCAATCCATTAAAGGTTTTAAGTTCTTTTTCTTTATAATTTTCAATATTTTGTTTGTTCTTTTTTAACTATCCAGTACTGTGTTTTAGCATTATACAGAAACCTAATTTCTATTAGTGGTTTAGATTTTGGACCATCTAATTTTGATTTACTTGCGGTCTTACGTACTTGTGATTTTTTACATCTATTTATTGTGGCGCCCATTTTAGGATTTAATAATAATCCTCGATCCCATTCTTAAGTAATATTGGAGTCATCTAAGGACTTGTTAAACTTATCTTCTATAGCTTGTTTTAGGCATTAGGATAGTAGTGGTGGCTTTGGCTACTGATGATGAACCAAGGGCTAATCCTTTGGTGAGTTTTGGTTTTTGGAGAAGAGAAGATGTTGACAGATTACAAATAGGTTCTTGGAACAACGGGACCCTTACAAGGAAGTTTTTAGAATTAGTGGAAATTTTAGAAAAATATAATATTTATAAAAGTGGATGGAGGCTAAAGCGAAAAAGACTAATGGGTTCAAATTAATCTTATAGTGTACATCCAAGAGATAAAGTGGATGGAAGCTAAAGCGAAAAAGACTAATGGGTTTAAACTTTGGTCTTCAAGGTGTTTAAGATGATAAAATTTGGTAGGTATCTTCGTTTTCATGGAACTTATGCATCATGTTTTGGGGGTAAAGAAGACTATCGAGAGGATTATGTCCTTAAAGATTATGGCAAAAGATTTTGTTTTCAATGTAGTGTGTGCTTATACACCTTATGTAGTATTAGACAAATAGTTTAAATGCCAATTATGGGAAGACTAGATAAGGTGATTCTATAGATCCCTCCTGACAAGAGAGTTATTTCAGGAGGAGATTTTAATGTTCATATAAGGGCAACCTCGAACGGGTATCCCTAGACTCATGAGATTTTAGGTACAGTGATAAGAACGATAGTGCAACTGCTTTATTAGATCTTATATTAGCTTTTAAGTTGGTCATAGTCAACTCTTTTTTTAAGAAAAATGAGGAGCACCAAGTGAATTTTAAAAATAGAATCATGATAACTCAAATTGGCTACTTCCTTATAAGGCGAAGCGATGGACCTAGTTACAAGGATTGCAAGATGATACCTAAAGCTTACTTGTTAAATCAGCATAGATTGGTAGTTTTGGATCTTATAATTAAGGGTTAGAGGAAGAAAAGAATTCCTAAGAGGTGTACCCAATTTAGATGGTAGAATTTGAAAGGGGATAAAATGGAACAACTTAGGGATAAAGTAATATATGGAGAAGAATGGTAATTAGAAGGAGATGCTAACCACAAATGGGAGAGAGTAGCAACTCTTTTAAGGAATACAACTAAAGAGATCTTACGTGTTTCTAAAGGGTCCAAGGGCAGTAAGATGGAGTCTTGGTGCTGGAATGAAGATGTAGAAGAAAAGGTTAAGATCAAAAGTATGCATATAAAGCTCTATTAGATAGCACCACAGAGGTAGAGAGAGTAGTTAATAGAGAAAGTTACAAACCGATAAAGAAAGAGGTGAAGAAGATAAACTGAGAAGTTAAAAGCAAAGCTTACAATAAATTATACCAATAATTGGAAACTAAAGATGGACAAAATGACATTTTTAAGTTAGCGAGAGCTAGGGAATGAAAAGCAAGAGACTTAAATCAAGTTTTTTATATAAAAGATGAAGTATAGAGGGTGCTCGTGATTGAAAATGACACCAAGTATAGATGGTTAAGGTACTTACATAGCTTTTTTAATCAAGGAGTAGATGACAATATATTTTTAGGTGATCTTAGCACGTCTGAGAGATATTGTAACTTTACTTATTGCTGGTAAATTATAGGGAATAAATTAAAAGAGCTCTATAGGAGATGAAGAGTTAAAGGGTAATAGGTCCTAATGAGATACCTATAGTGGTATTGAAGAGCTTAGGTTAAGAGGGTCTTACTTTGCTAACCAAGCTTTTTAATATGGTCCTTAAGTCTGCTAAAATGTCAGATGAGTAGAGACATTGTATGCCAATTCCTTTATACACGAACAAAGGGGAAATCAAAAGTTGTAACAACTATAGATCTATCAAACTACCTAGTCACACCATAAAGTTATGGGAGAAGGTGATTGAGAAGAGAGTGAGAAAAGATGCTCCTATCTCAGAGAACCAGTTTGGATTCACACCAAGAAGTGTTGTGCCTTAGTATATATTCTTTACTATTGACATTGTTTTAGTGGATGAGACAAAAAATGATGTCAATGTTAATATAAGACTTTGAAGGGATACATTAGAGTGAATGGGCTTTAAATTTAGCAAGACTAAGAATAAGTGCCTAGAGTATAACTTTTTGGGCCATATGGTGGCTTCTAATGTGGACGAGAAAATTGGTTTATAAGTTATACCATGGAAAGAGTGTTTTAAGTATCTAGGATCTATCTACAAAGCAATGGAGAGATCGATGAAGACATAGTTCACCATATCAGATCAAAATGACTTAAATAGATAAGTGCATCAGGAGTTTTATATGACAAGAAGATACCACTCAAGCTCAAAGGTAAATTTTGTCGTTTCGAAATTAGATCGGCCATGCTCTATGGGGCAGAGTGTTGGCCCATCAAACAAATGTATAGTCATAAGTTAATGGTGGGAGAGATGAGGATGCTCCGTTGGATGTGTAAACTTACCAAAAGAGATAAGGTTAGGAATGTAAAGGTAAAAGATGAATTAAAGGAGGTCAATATTAATAAAATCTAAGAGAGACATGCCTTTGATGGTTCAGACATTTTAAGAGTAGACACTTTAATACTGTTGTAAGAAGATGTGAGAAGATTGTAATTAGAGTCTGTAAGAAGAACAAAGGAAGGCCTAAGAAAAATTAGAGGGAAGTGATTGAGAATAATATGACTCTGTTGGAACTTACTAAGGACTTGACCCTCAATAGAAAACGTTGGCTTACCAGGATAATGATAAAGGATCTTACATAAGGAGACCCTTCTCATTCTCTTAGGACTTTTAAGCATTTTCTTTCAAATCTTATGCTTTGTATTTAGCCTTAACTTTTAATACAAAGTACTTCCCTCCCATTTATTTAACCTAAACATTTTCTTTTTTGTTTGTGTATTTATTTACTTATTTTTTCTTTTAGTTTTTGCTCTTAACCTTTTTCTATATTTATTATATTATTTATTTTAATACTTATTTTTATATTTTTTTTATTTATATATCCTCCTAAGTATTGTGTAAGAAATAAAAATTTCTTACAAATTTTATCTAATCTATTTTATCCCTTTAAAACACTTTCTTTCAAGATTCCATGCTGCTTTGATTTTGAGGGACAGCTTGTCTGCAATTTTTTTTGTAAACTAGTTCCATTACTCATGCTACTCTCCTAAAGATCCTTGAATTTCTTTCCTGACTTATGAAATACACCACTATTACAAAGTAGATTTTTAAAGATTTGTAATCTGCATTCCTGGCCATTTTCAGTTTGGTTACCCTGTCTATCATTTCCTCCCACTTCTGAGTTGGAATTTGAATCCCCATACTAGAAAGTATTCTTTACCATATTGGTTTCATATACCTATAGTTTAAGTGGAGGTCGATAGCTGATTCCCTCTGAATGTTGCAAAGATTATAGTTTATATTGTCAACATTAAACCTCATTTTGTCTATAGTGTCCAGTCTCCCTAACATACCTAGCCAGAGTATTACTACATGTACAGGTTGGATGATTGCTTCCTAGACCAATTTTTCCCATTTAACTCTTCTTGTTGGATCTTCTTGTAGATATTTTCTATAAGATTTTATGCTAAAAACTTTGTTGCTACTTACTGCCCACTCCACCTCATCATTCCTTACTATTGCTATGAAATTGCCACTGCCAGTTATTATTATTGATGAACCTGGTTACTTTTGTTCTTAGACCAATCATTTGATTGAGATTTTTCAATTCTTGTACTCTATACAAAGGTCCTTTTTTATATCAATTGTCAAACAAGATAAATGTGTCTTCCCCATTCCCTATTTTGATCTTAATCTGTTCTTGCATCCACTCTTTTACCTCCAGTATCTGCTTCAAGTGCCATCTCATGTTGTTTCTGTCTCACATTTCAAATGCATAACCTCCACAGCTTCTTTGTTAGATTGATCTTATTTCGTAGTCTTGCTGAGCATAACCCTAACCCTTTTGATTTTTTGATTGGCATAATTGTTCCTAACTTACTTTAGATTTCTTACTATTTGGGCTGGTCTATTCCATATGTGGTCCTTCAACTTCCTATCAATTTCCTTTAGGATGCTCTTTGGGAGTGACACATGGTTGATCTAAAAGCTTCCCAGATAGTTTATTATAGTTTGAACCATCTATAGCCTCCCCATAATTGAGAAATCTATTGCACCAATGGCTAATTTTCCTATGAAATTGTTAGTGTATGCCCTACGGACCAATTATAATCTATACTCTAATTAATCAGTTGTGATACGGGTAGTGTCGTATTTTGACCTTATTTAATATTGGGTAGTTATAATGTCTTGCTAGAAATCGCTTATAACTTATGGGCATAAAAGAAGTTTGGGCCTACTACTAATATTAAATAAGCCTACAGGGTCACACACCAAGTGGACTGAATGATCATTGGGCCTTAGGCTTTAAGCCTTAGAGCTTGAGCTTGGGCTTGGGCTTTGGGTCTTTAAAAGCCTCAATATATAAGGATATGAGAATAGGCTTTAAAGAGAGATTAATTCATTTTGTTTCAAAAAGGGCTCTCAAAATTGAAACACTCTCTTCCTTCTCTTTAGCACACCAAGTTTGATTATTCAGTCTCGTGGGTGTGGATACCGGTAGAGCCGCGACATTTGATGGACTCTTCTGACACTACTCGTGCATCTATGGCTGCAACAAGAACAAGGAAAACCGAACAAGGATTTGGCTTCATCTCACAAGGATCTTGGGGCTTCGGATTTGCTCACATAGGTAAGTGTTACTGCATGTTAGAAAATCTAGAAAAACTCTTTAGTGGTATCAGAGCTTTACTTGTGTTTGTTGAAGTTGAGTTCAGTTGATGCATTTTTGTCAATGCATGTTGATGCATGTAAGGTTAGATGCATTTTTTGTCAATGCATATTGATGCATGTTTTGGGTTATGCCATTTTCTACATGTTGATGCATGTTTCGGTTTATGAAATTTTCTGTTGATGCATGTGAAGAATGCAAGTTCCTGTTGGATGCATGTTTCGGTTAAGACTTGTTGATGCATGTTTTGTTGGATACATGTTCTATGGATTTTCTAGATGTTGATCTTGGATGCATGTTTTGTTTCATGCATGTTTCGGTTAAGACATGTTGATGCATGTTCTATGGATTTTCCAGATGTTGATCTTGGATGCATGTTTTGTTTCATGCATGTTTCGATTGATACATGTTTATGCATGTTCTTTGATGCATGTTACATGGGTTGTCCGAATGTTGAAAGGTTGATGCATGTTTCGGTTGATGCATTTGCATTTCTTTTGATTGATGCATGTTGATGTATGATTCGATTTGATTGAAAGTGGGTTCAGTTGGTGGTTCAATGTT
>JAOQMM010000003.1:10158670-10169333 GCA_027563515.1 Erythroxylum platyclados | reverse complement strand
TAATTAAATCTCAGCCCTTTGACCGACTAATGATTTAATAGTTGCTACTCGACTCGCTAAACTCAATAGCAATTACGAACTAAAGAGAAAACGATAGCAATCAATTCACATACACATATATCAAGACGTCTCTCAATTTTATAAGAACATGAATCGAAAATAAATAGGATCAAGTATCGCACAAATACTAAAATACTCGTACTGTTAAAGTATCTCAAGTTTTTTTCTCTCAATTTCGGCTGATTTGTTCGACTCTTCCCTCTTCCTCCTTTATTTTTCTGTTGTCTTTTCTTTTTCTTTTGGCTAACCCCCCGAAGATCTTCTAAAAGCCACCCTTATTAAAAGTCCCCTTAACTCTTCCATAACTAAACGTAGAACGTAGGGTCTGCTGAGATTTCTACGTTTCACTTAATTTACCACCTGTTGTGTTTTAATTTCTTCTGTCAACTGCTGTGCGCTTCTTCTTCTGCTGAACCCTTGCGTTTTTGTCTTCTTTTTATTCCCCTCTGCGTTGCCGTTTCTGTTTTATGTCTTCATTGTCGTTTTTGCTCCTCTCTTGTCCAACTACTAATGTTTTGGTCTGCTTCCCATTACACTGCCGTTTTGCTCCATCTCATCCCAGCTGCTTTGCATTTTAATTCTTCTGTTTATGTTTCTGGTTTGGCTGCTTGGACTGTTGTGCGGTTTTGTCTTCTTTATTTTCTCTCAATCTACGCTGCCGTTTCTACTCTACTGTTCTGTGTTTTGTTATAATATTCTAATCTGCATTGTTGGTGGCCTGCATCTGTCTTTTACTCTTTTGCCCTGTTTAATTGCTCCCCTCTGCGTTGCCGTTTTGAAGCTTTTCTCATCTGCTGGAGCGTGTTTCTTCTGCTGTTGTGCTGTCACGTTTTTTGCTGTCTTATTTCTTCACTGCACTACTGTTTCTTCTTTTCTTGTTGCTGCTCATGTTTTACATCTGCTCCTTTTTGTGTTCAGTTTGGATTGTTGGCGTTTTACTCCTTCCGCTGCGTTGTTTCTACTGTTTGAACTGAAGTGTGGTGTTGGCGTGGACTTCTTTGCTGCTCCAGCGTTTCTGCTCTTCTGTTGGAGTTGCTACTACGTGCTTCATCTTCTGCCATCTAATTACCTTAGTTCCTAAAGCCTAATAAAAACAATTCAACTTAGGCCAATTTTACAGTCAAATTCATAATAAATAATTTTGGATCTTAAGTAATAAAAGATGAATAATCATGCCCAAATGTGAGACAAAAATAATTAAATGAACTAAGTTCAAAAGCATAAAAGAGGTCATATTTTGAACTTATCAATTACTAAATCGACATTTTAAATACTAAAGAAAAGAGACATATTTAATAGTTTTATTACTTTTTTAACTAAATGTTTCTTTAATTCTCCGATCTTTAATGTCACTCATAGTTGTGGTTTTTAAGATGAAACTTATGATGAACTTGTTAATGCCTTCTGTATCTATACCAGGATGGATTAAAGGGATACCTTTATCTCTCCTATTTGTTTTAGCTCGTTCATACAAACTTTTGAGCAAAAATATAGTTTTGTATAATAAAGTTGTAATAAAATCTCGCATGATAGAAGGCAACTACAACTTACTAAACTATTTTCCAACACAACAGAGAGAAATCACAAACCATAGTTATCACTCCAATGGCAGAACAATGATCATTTATGATTCTTTTGTACTGTCTATATGCATTAGACTAGTTTTAGACTAGATCATCCCTCTTGAGGTTTCTTTTACAAACATAGCTCAACCACTCTTCATATCCTTCATCTACGCACAAAATAGCTCTTATTAGAGGGCTTTTCTGTGGAATCAAATTAGAGATGCAACTACAAACATCTCTTATCCTTGGATCCTTACTGGGGACTTTTATTCTATCCTTAAAGTTGAAGAAGCTAAAGGATGCAGATTTGTTGGAAATCCTTGTTTAGAGTTAAGAAGATGTTTAGATGATGCTCAGCTATCAGACACCCCATTTGGTGGAAATTTCTTTACTTATAGTAATAAGCAATCTGGACCACATTTCATTAGAAAGAAATTGAATCAAATTCGTGCAAACATTCAAAGGATGGTGGCCTTTCCAAATTGTTTCTTAACCCATTCCTACAACAGTCTCTCGTATCACTCACCTATACTCACTCAAACATCTGTAGTAAGTGCCAAAATGCCTTTCAAATTTAACAACTTCTTAATTGATTTAGCAAGATTTGATGAAGGCATATGACATGATTTAAGAGCAAGATTCAGAGGCTCTAAGAAATTCATTTATGCCAAAAAAATTACAACTTATCAAATAAGAGATGAAGCTGCCTTTTTTAGGAAAACATTGGTAACACCTATCATCTTGTTAACACTACTAGGAAGGACTATGAGAGAATTCAATAGGATTTGTATAATAGTCCCGTATCTACTCAGTTACAGGGTTTGGAAAGGATTGCCTTTCATAATTTTTATCAAGCTTTTATTATATGATTTATCCCTTATGAACAGAGATCTCATATGGAATGACTAAAGTGCGGTGACAGAAACATTTCCTACTTCCACAAGGCTATTATTTCCAGAAGATATAAAAATATAATTGTTTCCTTATAGTGGAACAATCTCAAGTTGGACTTTTTGCCTTAGTTACTTGAAGGAGCATTCAATCACTTTTGAAGTTTGATGAATATGCCAACCAATGCTCACTCCATTAGCTCCTGCTCAAAGAAATCTTGCAAAGGTGTGTCTCAATCTAAAAAGCTGATAGTTTGTGTAAACCTGTCTTTCTTTAGGAGATTAATGAAATTCTAAAATCTCTTCATCCTATAAAGCTCCTAGTCCTGATGGTTTTACTATAAACCTTTTCATTAAGTCCTGGCCCCTTATAAGGAATATTGTTTCAAAATCTATTTTGGAATTCTTCAATGAGGGATTCCCACTTTCAGAACTCAACAATACTTTCATTACACTCATCCCCAAAAGTGGTAAGCTTAAGCATTTTTCAGACTTTCATCCCATAGTCTGTTGCAACTCCATCTATAAGTTGATTTTCAAAATCCTAGCTTATAAATTGAAAAAGGTCCTTCTAAATTACATTGGTTTTACTCAAGGTGCTTACATTCCTAAAATTATTATAAGTGACAATATTATGCTACTATAAAAGCTGATGAAAGCTTGTTCAAAGAAGAAAGTCAGTTCAAATTGATGTATCAAGATTGATCTTAAAAAAGCTTATGATAGTGCATATTGGGATTTTATAATTCATATTATTTCTGCTACGGAGTTTGCTAATATTTTCATTCAGTGATCAGATAATGCATCACTTCTCCTTCTTATAGGATTCTTGTCAATTCTTAGCCCACAAAATCATTCAAAAGTTGTAAAGTAATTTGTCAAGGTGATCCCATTTCTCCCTATCTATTTGCTCTAGTTATGGAAGTTTTCAACAGACTTTTAAAGTTGTGGAAAGAACCAAGCAGTTCAAATATCACTCCAAATGTAGGAAATTTCAAATTACCAATCTTTGTTTTGTTGATGATCTCATTTTACTCTCTATAGTTGATTCTATATCTGTTTCAACCCTTATGAAAGCCCTTAAGGTATTTAACAGGATGTCTGGTCTCTAAGTTAATTACTCCAAGAGTGGTTTTTTCCTTTCTAAAGTGATGCAAACCAAGAGTCAATCTTGAATTCCATTATTGGTTTTAAATAACAATCTCTTCCAATAATGTATCTTAGCATTCCAATAACAACTTCAAGGTTAAACAGAAGATATTTCAATAGTTTGATTAATAAGATGAATAACATGATATCCTCATGGAGCTCTAGAAATCTCTCAACTACTGGTAGAGGAGAACATATTGTTTCTATTATGAACTCCATCAATGTATACTGGGTAGCCCATATTGCCTTTCCTGTCAACATCATCAAGCCATTAACAAGATCTTTAACACATTCCTGTGGTCTGGTTAGGCTTTGGGTTAAGATGAAATAGAGGGATGTGTGTATTCCTAAAGATCATGCAGGCCTCAACATAATTTAGACTTGAGTTCATTCATCTTATTGAAAATAATGAATCAATCACTTTTTGGCAAAATAACTAGCTATCAACATGTCCTTTAGAGAAAATGGTTGACTTCAATCCTCAAACCATTAATTCAGTAAGGAGCTTCAATTGCAGAAGATCTTTCAAATGAGGAGATTATCAGACAAGCATCAATCTCCAATCCATTAAAATCAGAAATTATTCATACAACCATCAACATTGATAATGACAACATTATTTGAAAGCACGCTTACAATGGTATCTTCACCAATCAATCATGCAGAAAGGTTCTTCTTGACAATTTGGAAACCTTTCCCTAGACTAGAATTATATAGTTTAGTCAGTATCAACCTCGAGCCTCCACCATACTATAGTTAGCAATGAAGAACAAGCTACCAATTATGGACAAACTAGCAAAGTTTTTTAACCTCACGAATTGGTGTATTCTTTGTAAGGAGGTTGAAGAGAGTACATATCGTTTATTTTTCCAATGTAGTTTTGTTGCTGAAATTTAGAAAGCAATGATGTACAAATGTTATATTGTTGATGCCCTAAATGATTTGGACAATCTCAAGGTTTGGTGTTCTATCATCCAGCATCCAAACTGAACAATCACATGGTGCTTCTATTTATCATTATCTTCTCTGTTCACAACTATTTGAGATGAAAGAAATAATCATATTTTCAGGAAAAGTGCCTCAACAAGGAGCAATTCTACAATCAACTAATACAACACATTAAAAACCACATCAGCATTTACAAGCATACATTTCAAGACATGGAATATCTCACCACCAACTAGAATGTGTAAACTTCGTTTCATTAAGCCACAAAACAGAAAGTCAGCAATCTGGAAGGAGTGCACACTCGTGCACTTTTGCAATATCCGACGATTTCCAATTATACACATTCCTGTGCATAGCTGTGCACACAGCCGTGCATAACCCAAAAAGTGACGTTTTCATATAAAAGGTACATTTCATAGGCAAAAGAAGGAGGGAAGCGACTGGAACTATTATGAGACCTTTAGAGGTGATTCCAAAAGTGATTTGAAGCTTAAGGAGTGGGAGATACAGAGTTTTTATCGAGAGATCCATCAGAACACAAGATCAGTCGTCTACATTGTTAGAATATGTGATAGAGAATAATCAAGGAGATTTAGAATTATGATTATGATGTTTCTATTCGGTTTTATGTATATGTGGATATGCTTTCATGTTCGCTAGTGTATAGCTAATTTTTCCATTACTATCTAGGTTAGATGAACCCTAGTAGAATGCTTTGACATGTTTTGTTAATGTAATTGAGTTGACTGATTGTTGCGATCCAATTATTTGTTCTATGATTATCTATTAATATGATTTATTAGGATTTAATTTGATTTCATACTTAGTGATTGAGAAATCCTAGGTTGAATAATTGGAAAGAGTTGATTGCAATCCTTGAGATAGGATGACATAAATCTTTTGGATTAAGGTCAAACCTAATAAAGGGATTCATAATACGGTAAAGCAATTCTATAAGTTTTAACCTGAGTAATTCGATTAGAGATCTTAGAATTAGTTGTTAGTAGACTCAAGGTCAACTACTAAGATTGCTTATGAATCTCCACAGTCCAATAAATCAACAACACAATTGCATGACAAACAATCAATCGATTAAGGGTTTAAGGGGATTCGAAACCTAGATACTAATCATTTGATATCGATAAATAACTTAGTGACTTAGCCAATTCTTAGTTAAATCATGTTGCTTTGTTACTTTAATTGATTATGTTTAGTTTCATTAATTCAACCATAATCAATTCGTAGGCTAGATAATAGAACTATAGTAATTACTAGTACTTACCGTCCTTATGTGATCAATCCGTATTTGCCAATACTAGCTACAGTTACACTGTGCACTTATGATATTAAATATTGACCACTCATGAAAACGGTCAAACAATTTCACAAGGATTAAGTACAGAAGAAATAGATCAACATACAAACATCATCATTCCATCATATGATAATTAGGAAACTACATCTAAACTCTAGAATAAAGAACTTTGAAATTTATTAAAAAAAGAACAAGCAATCATCTTTTTTTATATTGTGCTCATAAATGATCCAAAAATTTTAAATAGTATGTAATAGTACTAAATAACAAAGAACAATTAATAATGAGAACTAATGAAATAAGAAAGGAAGTATGCAGACTAAATTAATAAAACTTTCAAAGTGCATCCTTCTTGTGCTTTTGACTCAATCAAATATAAAATATCTTCGAGACTATTAATCACACATGAATAACAGTGACATATAAGATAAAAAATTCTCACAAGTAGGGATTAGTCTATTAAATTAAGGTTTTTCTCTCCCTAAAATAACAATTTGAGGAAATTTGCCTCTTATCCACTAGATTTTCACTTATATTTATAACCTATTGAGTCTAGATTCTATAAAGTAAAATGGCACTCAACTCCAAGTCATATTAGAAAAGTTATTCTAAAAATAATATTCAATGTTGAAAAGGCAATAACTCCTTAGTTAAAGAGGAATTGTGGTAATCTCAAGGTTTACAATTTTTCTGTATTTTTAATCAATTTTCTCATTAATCTCCACCCATGTAAGTATATTTTAAGTTTTAGAATTACCCCAAAATAAATTTCTTTTCATAAAGAATAATCATTCATCATGCAGACTAACTTGAAAGTTATACAGGTATGATTCTTGTTTTCATTTAGAAATTGAATTTTGACTTTTCTACCATAGATTCATAATTTAATTCCCCTATTAAAATAGTAATTTCAAATCCAATTTTCATATTAAATTTCATGTAAGTCACTCTCTTACCCTACATATTTTCTTAGCAAGTTTCCATCTTGTTCCTCCCTTGTTCCCCATCTAACTTTCTCATAGTTCACCAATATACCCCTTTATCTTCATCAATCTTGCACATCTTCCATGTCATTTGTGTCAAATTGACTACTAATTCATGTAAAATATACCCAAAATTCTATGTCAAATATAAACACATCAAATACCACTAAACTTAATATTTTGTATCCTAGAAAAATAAAATAATAAAATTGATCAGGTTTTCTTAGAATAAATCTTGATTAGCTAGAAGTTTAATAAAAAAAAATGGCATTCCTTTATAGTTTCAAAGCATAATAAGGTTGAAAGTATTTATCGAGAGGAAGCACACTACAAGAAATTATTCATTAAAAAGAAATTTATCCATATATATATATAAACATCTCTTAAAGTCTCTAAAAATGTGTGAATCAATTTCTAATCCTACATCCAAGGATACAAAATCAATAATATCCATAAATGAAGTTGCCATTATAGAAAACAATGGTTTTTGGTTTCATAAGGAAAACGATTGAAGTACCATATCTCGGGGTTGGGCAACTCCAGGCCCAAACAAGCAGGTAAACAACCAATTCGATAATTAAAGGATTAAAACTAGTAGGACCTACACGGATGTGCCAACTGTCTTCCTCTTCAACCAAATATTACTCCAAAACCAATCCCCACTTTCTCATTTTTCCCCTCCCCCACCTCGGGTTCCGAAAAGCAATAGATCTCCATTTTAATTCATTGACAGTAAAGATTTTCAATGATTTAAGCACCTAAAAGAAAAGATTTTCAATGATTCCAATTATGTGAATTTTTTTAAAAAAAATCTGTGTTGTTTAACTTTACATTTACTGGTTAAATTTTTAATTTTATTTTTTATACAAAATACGGTATATTTTTTATATATTCAAGTGATACTCGGCTTTTGTATTTTCCCCCTCATTAAATCAAAACCCTGTATATCCGCCGGTTCCTCTGCCAATCAACTTTTCTCTTTCTGTAGTCCCTCTCTTCTTTCTCTGAGTCACTTTCTCTTAACTCTTAACCCAAACGCTCCTACAGACATAAGGCCAGACAATCTATCATTGAAAAACTTCACATGGGCCGCTCTTTTCTTATCCTTCTCTTCTTTCTTTCTCACGTTACTCTTGCTGTTTCACAGCAACCAACCAGTGACGCGACGGTGATGCTCAAACTCCGAGAAGAATTGGGGAACCCAAGTGCTCTCCAGTGGTCCGGGTCCGACCCATGTCAGTGGACCCATGTCAGGTGCGAAAATGGCCGGGTCACCCGGATTCAAATTGGCAGGCAGAACCTTCAAGGTACGTTAACTCCGGAACTTAAAAGCCTCTCCGAGTTACAAGTGTTGGAGGTAATGTTCAATGACTTAACTGGTTCAGTGCCCAGTTTGTCTGGGCTAAGTAAGCTCCAATCAGTTATGCTGGGCAACAACAATTTTTCATCTTTTCCCGCGGATTTCTTCCGGGGCATGACCGCTCTGACAAACGTGGATATTAGCAACAACCCTTATCAGCCTTTGGAAATACCCGAGAGTCTTGAGGACGCTTTACAGTTGACGAATTTCTCCGCGAATTCAGCTCAGTTGAGTGGGAAAATCCCTGCTTTCCTCAATAATAGTGTGTTTCCTAGTTTGCAAAGTTTGCAATTAGCGTTTAATTACTTGGAGGGTCAACTGCCACCGACCTTTTCGGGATTTCAAGATCTACAGACGTTGTGGTTAAATGGGCAGAAGAGTGATTCTAGTCTTAATGGTACCATTGCTGTGTTGAAGAATATGACCGGCTTGACTCAGGTTTGGTTGCAACGTAACTCCTTTACGGGTCCGATACCGGATTTTAGCGATACTATTGGGTTGCAGGATTTGAATTTGAGGGACAATCAATTAACGGGTGTTGTCCCACCTTCATTGGCTAAACTTCCAAACCTTAAAGTTGTCAATTTGACTAATAATTTACTTCAGGGACCGACTCCAAGATTTCCTGATTCTGTCGATTTTGATATGAAACCTGGGACTAACAGCTTTTGTTTGCCTGATGCCGGTGTTCCTTGTGACTCTCGTGTTAATGTTTTGTTATCAATTTTGGAAGATGTTGGATACCCTGCAACTTTCGCTAGCAAGTGGGAAGGAAATGATCCTTGTGCTCAGTGGGTAGGAATTACGTGTTCTACTGGAGGGAACATTACCATCATTAACTTTCAGAAAATGGGACTTAGTGGTAGGATCTCACCTAATTTTGCTTCAATTACTTCGCTGCAGAAATTACTTCTAGCAAAAAACTCTCTTTCTGGAACTATACCGGCTGAGCTTACAAACCTGCCTGATCTTTCTGTATTAGATGTGTCGGATAATGATCTTTATGGTAAAGTGCCTAGTTTCAGAAAAAATGTGCAATTGGTAACTAATGGGAACCCTTTCATTGGGAAGGAAGCCCCTCCTGGTACACCTGGAGCAATTCCCGAAGGTGGTGTTGGTGGGCCGATTGCCTCAGGTGGAAGTGGTAATAAAAGAACTGGAAAGATTGTAGGCTCTGTAGTTGGTGTTCTTTGTGGCTTATGTGTCATTGGATTGGGCGTCTGTTTCTATGTTAGAAAAGGAAAGAAATACAGTAAAGTACAGAGTCCTAATATGATGATCATTCATCCTCATCACTCTGGTATTCATCAGGATACTGTTAAAAGTACAATTGCTGGATCAAGCGATGGTGATGGAACCGAGAGCCGCAATGATGCTGGTGGACTTAGTGACATTCACGTGGTGGAAGCTGGGAGTATGGTTATCTCAATTCAAGTTCTGAGAAACGTGACCAATAATTTCAGTGAGAAAAATGTACTTGGAAGGGGTGGCTTTGGAACTGTTTACAAAGGAGAATTGCATGATGGAACAAAAATTGCTGTGAAGAGGATGGAATCTGGAGTGGTGAGGGAAAAGGGTCTAGCTGAATTCAAGTCTGAGATTGCAGTTCTTACCAAGGTCCGACACCGCCATTTGGTTGCACTTCTTGGCTATTGCTTGGATGATAATGAAAAACTTCTAGTTTATGAGTTTATGCCTCAAGGTACGCTGAGTATGCATCTGTTCAATTGGAAGGAGGAGGGGTTAAGACCTCTTGAATGGATGAGAAGACTTTCCATTGCTCTGGATGTAGCGAGAGGTGTTGAATATCTACATGGCTTAGCTCACCAAAGTTTCATTCATAGGGATCTCAAGCCTTCCAACATCCTTCTTGGAGATGATATGCGGGCCAAAGTTTCTGACTTTGGACTGGTTCGTCTTGCTCCAGAAGGAAAAGCCTCAATTGAAACAAGACTAGCGGGAACTTTTGGATATCTTGCCCCAGAATATGCAGGTACCTTTGGACTAAAAGTTTCTTTTCTTTTTTTCCCCTAATCTTACTGTTGCATTAACTAAAAGTGAAAGGTTAGCATTTATTTTGAATTCTGACTACAAACAAACGTCATGTCATGATTGGCCATAATTTACTGTAATACGCCCTACCAGAAAAATGCCAAGCATATGAAATTATCTCTGGCTATATTTCTTTCTTCTTTTATGTTACCATTTTGAAACATATAATGCAAAAATTGTTCTTTTGGTTAGTTCTCTTTCCATGGATGGTTCATTTGTAATCAAATTTCAATTCTTCATTTTCTTGTCAGTAGATTAGTTATGTCGCACTCAGAGCAGAACTTAAGAGAAGCTCATAAAAGGTAATTGTCACTATTAATTAAGTTGGAACAGAAGTATCG
>JAOQMM010000003.1:10129420-10156204 GCA_027563515.1 Erythroxylum platyclados | reverse complement strand
TTCACACATATCACAAAGCTGTAGTCTTTGTAAAGCAATAATATATTTGTGTATGGTATTAGTATCTTTCAAAATATGTCCTTCACCTACGAATTCTAATCTAAAGGCTTCAGCAGCTTTAGTAATCAAATCATTTATATCCATTTCATTATTAAAAATCGTATTTTTAGAAGTTTCATCAAGATTTTTCCAAAATCTCAAAGTACTATTGAGTAAGGTTTTTTTCTAAAAAATGTCGAGACATATCATAATCCATTTTATTAATAGAAACAGCAACTCGGAGAGCAGTCTCCCATTTATCTATAGCTTCTTCAATATCCTTAACACAATCAATATCTAAATAAATACCAAAAGGATTTATAGATTCAGATCTCATTTTTTCCATAGGAGAAAAAGAATCTTTCGCTTGAGAGGCTAGGCCAACATATCCACTGATAGGTCGATTAAAACCTTGAGGAGGAAATCGAGCAGGAGGAGGATTTCAGATTTCTAGAAGTACTAGGCATATCACTGATATTAGGATTTAGAGGTGTCTCCGGTTTAATATTAACTAAGGTTTCCAAATTCAATCTTTCTATCTATTTATTTAGTTCTTCTATATCAGAATTAGATCCTGGGATAAAAGTATCCATTATTTACGAGGGGGAATCTTCATATGACTAATCAAATCAAATATCTATTTTTCCATAGGTCTTTTACCATTAATATTAACATTATCTTTTTTATCCTCGAGTTTTTGCTTTAACTCATTTATCTGATTTTATAATGACTCTAATTTTAATAAACCGGTAGCGCATTGTAATACTACCTCTACTTCAATAATAATAAAAAGCCATTATGAAAATATGAGACAAGGTTAGATCAAAATTCACATACCTAGTTGGAAATGGAAAATTAACTAAGTTCTAGCATCATAACAAGCTGTTAGTAAGACCACTAGCTAATCTGAGTTCTATAACAACTATCAAACCTTTGATACACTAAGAGGAGATAATAGTTCCAGTTTTCTCCAGTAAGGAAATCTTTAGATAGGCACCAATTTCTAACTCCATCAACTTAGTGATCGCTCAGACTAGCAATGAAAGCTTTACCAATTGTACTTGCAGAAGATTTTTCCAATGTAACTTGAATAAAATCCTATGGACCAAGATTGTTTGGTTCAAACATCTACTGCCTTGTGGATTTAATTAACCATTAAGCATTCTAATGGCATAATGAACTGGTGTTTATGTCTTTCACTTTCCTATCCTATCACAACTATATGAGATGAGTGAAACATATGAATTTTTCTTGATATTTAGACACAACAAGGAGCAATTTGACAAGGATATTATGCAAAGAATTAAACTCCACATCAATGTTTCCAAACACAATTTGAGGACTTTGACTCTCTTCACAATACATGGAGTCTGTAATATCTAAATAATTACAGAAATGGGGCATATGTCATAGCCATGCCATGAGTCATTCAATACAATTTGTATTAAGTTAGCTCCCATAATGGAGCCGCTTTAAGGCTTAATTCTTTTCTTATTTCTTAAAAAAAGGAATTTGTGAGAGCCCGGCCCGAATGTAGACGGATGGATGAGTACTTGGTAGGCACAGGGAAGTCCCACTAAATTGAGACTGACTAGTCTGCTGGTTATCAAAAACCACATCTGCCTAAGAATCATAATTTCATTGCTGCTGCTCCTGCTACGTTAACGCCATTGTTAGCATTTTTTCCCCCGCAAACCCTAACAATACCCTCCTCTAAATTAAACCCTAAATTCCTCAATGAAATCAACTCAGTCATCTGCCTCTCCTCCCTGAGTCCTCTTCTTCATCATCGCCAATTCCAAACCACGATTGTCGCTTACACGCGTCAGCGACAACATTCCTCCATTAAAATCTCTTTGTCTAACACTACTATGAGTCTCGCTTCCTCAGACTGTACTCTCATCAATGATGATTATCTACGCGAATGGAAGTCCGGAAACCCTAGCTTCCGTGTTCCCGTCCCCGTTCCCATGCTTCGCTTCCTCTACGAGCTCTGCTGGACCATGGTATTTTGTGTCCTTTAATCTACCTACCTCGCCCGCTTCTCCCCCTTCTCTGTGTGAGTTTTGTTTGTTTGCTTTTTTAAGTAATTTTGTTTTGATATTGTTGGTTTCTGGTGTAAATTATATAGGTTCGAGGGGAGTTGCCATTTCAGAAATGCAAGGCAGCATTGGATTCGGTAGAGTTTTCAGACAGGGTTTCTGGGCAAGAGATGGGCTCCATCTTCGCTGACATTGTTACACAAATGGCTCAAGATGTATCATCTTTTTCTGCTTAAATTTGTTGTAATTGCTAATATATAATTGTGGAATACTTCGATTTTGTGTGATAGAATCTAACTGCATTGCTTAATGCCAAAGCATGTGGAGTTTCGCATCTCATTTACTTATTACCGGAGGCTAATTGCTATGCTGGATAACATTTAAAATCAACTACATTTTATATCCGCTGTTTTCATTTAGGGGTTTGGAGAAGTATTTTTGTGGTTGATTGTTCATATTTTAGCTTTCTTTGCAAGGAAACTTATCATGCTAATGATGGCTCCTTCAATTTTGGTACTAAAGACATGACCTGCTTCATTGTGGTTTAAGAATCTTGGGAAATTATGAGTAGAATCATGTTCCATTCAATTATGTAATACTTCTTTCAAAGTCAAAAGTCAAGACCAAATATAACAATATCATTTATGAAGTTGGTCTTTGCTTTGAACATTACTAGGTGCGGATTAACTGGGATGAAGAAATCAAATCATCATCGATGATGTTTGATGACATTCTAGTTCATTTTTAATCTCCCTCTAAGTACTTTATTTCTATTCAACTGGTATATATGCATTAGTATTTCTCAATGAATATCTTTTCAAGTTATTTTCCAATGTAAAGTGCTAACTTTTCTTGCAGCTTACAATAAGTGGGGAGTATCGCACTTGCCTAATAAAGTTGGTAAGTTATATGACACTAACCCGATCTTTGATTTTTGCTAATGGTAGTCAAACAACTGATTCCTTCCTTCTGTGTAAAGTAACTGCTCTGTGCTGTATTTTATGCCAAAATTTCATGCACTGACTTAATATATCCCATTTCTGTGTAATGCTAAGCAATATATTTGTGTAACAAATGCCGTTGAACTGTAATATTAAGCAACATTCTATTTATGATTCTTACAATTCCATTTTGACATTAAGAATCCAAAATGTTTGAGTTGATATGTTATTTAGTGGGTATGTACCTTTGTTTTTATTTTACATTCTTTACCAGTTGTGCAGTAGTTTATGCAGCATTACTTCCCTCCTTCTTGTTTATTTTAGCCTACATGCAAGTAGCTCTTATGAAGATGGTAGTCTGATAATTTGCAAATGATCTCTTTATTGAGCTCACTGCTTGGATAATCTTTTACGCTTATCTAATTATTTGTTGGTTTTATTGACTTGATGGTAATCTGCTTCCTTTGTGACTTTAGTTCTTCTATCTTCTATTCATTTTGGTGCTATGGTTTTATTTGAAATCCACATTTTTCATTCCAGGCTAAATGGATGCTGGAATCCAGACTAGTCCCATTGAGGCTTTTCCAAGAGCGCTGTGAGGTGAGAACTGGTGTCATTTCTTGATTTATATTAGAGCTTTACTTTTTGTGAGCTGGCAATACTTTTTTTTGTTTCACGCATCTAGATTTTAATGTTTGATTTTCATTGAAAGTGGAATGGCAAAGGACTATAAGTTCAACATTTCTCCCAAATTTGCAGGAGGAATTTCTGTGGGAGGCTGAGATGATAAAGATAAAGGCCCAGGATTTGAAGGGTAAAGAGGTAAAAACACATTGCATTATATTTCTATACATAAGGACTAAAACACCTTTGGGACAATATGACCTACAATATGTTGTTAAAAAGATGGAATCAAGTCTGTTCCACCATGTATACAAGTGTAGGTGTATGTATGATTCTAACCTTTTTTAACTTTAGGGTGCATTATCAAGTCATTTGCACTACGTTTTTATAATGTCTGAAGTCATAATTTTCTGCCTCATGTGATCTTCAACTTTTCACGCTTTGCTACTGTCTTGGCAGTGGTGAAATTTAATAAAAAGAAATTTGTGGAAGATACAATTGTAAATGTTGATAAGATGGTTTCTTTTATTGGGGGGGGGGGTAGCGTTTATTTCTGGACGAAACATATAAACATTCAGTGCAATGCTCATGTCATGCAATGTTAGGATGATAGTGCCATTAGATCAATGTTGAATAGATATTTTGAGTTAACATGCTTGATTGTTCAATTCAGGTCAGAGTTAATACTCGTCTTCTCTATCAGCAAACAAAATTCAATCTTCTCCGAGAAGAAAGTGAGGGCTATGCCAAATTGGTATGCTAAATTATTTACATTGCCTATCATATTATTTTCTTCTTTTATTTTTCTCTTCTTAGTTTGCTGCGTATACTTAATTTAACAGAAGTGTCTACATATAATATCCTTTCTCTAAAGTTCTGTAAAATTTGGTTGATTTTTTTCTACTTTTCTGAAGTTTCGGACCACATCAGTGTGATTGATGGGTCCATCAAATATTATTGAGAGATTTGAATACTTAGTTTGTCCAGATCATAAATAAACAGTGTAAGGGTTGTGCTAGACCATCTAGCACCATTAGGGAAGGAAATGTAATGTGATTCTGATGTACGTTTGAGTATCATTATCAACCAAGTAATGTATGGTGGAAACTACAAGAAGCATCATTTTCTGCTCTTCAGCATGAGAATATGTATATCTGGAAATGCGGTGAAATATCAAATACAAAATGAGCCAATTTTCATGGAGCTGTTCTTGTTAAAAGATAGGAGGGTAAATGTTTCTTAAGATGGTCTTATCATGCACTCTCTAGGATGATTCTGGTGCAGTAGCTAAATTAACATCAAGCATAAGGATAAAGGAAAAGCTGAGGAAAGCCTAAACAATGTGGGATGTGGTGATAAAGGAGTTGCAGTTACCATATCTTGTTGATATGGTTGTCACAGGGCTGAAATGTCATGTAGGAACTGCCAATAGTTAGAACTAGGGCTTTCTTCTGTGTAGAGATTTATGTTGCGTCAAATCTTTTTGATTTAGGATTCATAGAAATCAACTGCAGAGTGATTTTAATGACATAGACAATGCTAGTCTTGATTTTGGAAATTTGAAAATTTTACTATAAAAAATGTTGGTCAGGGAATCTGATTCTTAAATTACATCTTTGTAATGGAAGTAAAGCACTAAGTGCTCTTATTTCTTCTCCTGAGGAACTATTATCATGCTCAACTACTTTTTTCTCCTCTTTCATTTTCATTGCAAAGTAAAAATTGTCTAAGAAACATGCATCATATGCATATAACTCAATGGAGTCAACATGCATATAACTCAATGGAGTCAACATTGCATCTGTTTATTATATTATTGCAATGTGAAAATGTAGATATGTCAAGTTGTTTGCAACATATACGAAAGTGAATTATGGTTAATGTAAACCGTCATAAATTGGGAGAATGGGTTAGTTATCCTCTTGTAACTCCATAATCTGTACTATGGTTACAAAACTGATCCTTCAGAAGAATCGGATATAAATTGGTATGAAATTGCTTTTGTGGAGCAATGAAGAATGATGGTTGCTGGTGTCTTCCATCTTGAGGGTATGCCAATGATGAAGAATGTCTTTCTACCTATCTACAACCACGAGGAATGGCATAGGGCTTGATAATGTCGGTTTTGGGGATCTGAAGTTAAGGGTATATGGGAGTATGAACATCGATTGTGGAAATTGATGCTCCCATATCGGCATCAGAGTTTAAAGTTTAATGAAGTAGCAGTCAATAAGAATGTGCTTTTGCTTATAAGTTGCATATTTCACATGGTTATAACACCTATACAGTTAGCATCCGTTTGAACTATAATATCCAATATTATATTTCCTAAGATATTTTTTGATGGGTTCTTGCTGAATATTTCTTATTCCTTCGTTCATAACTTGCATATTTCACATGGTTATACCACCTATACAGTTAGCATCCGTTTGAAATATAATATCCAATATTATATTTCCTAAGAAATTTTTTGATGGGCTCTTGCTGAATATTTCTTATTCCTTCGTTCATAACTTCCTGATGGGCATTTTATTAGTATTTTTTGTTGGAAAATATGGTGGGATATGATGTGGACATTTACTGTTGAGTTGGATCAACAGGTCACTCTTCTTTGTCGAGGCTCTGAAGATGCAACTGAAAATGCATCAGCAGCCATGATAGGCATCATTAAGGTTGTCCCTTAAAATATTTTTCAGCCCCCTCATCTATGATCTTATTCAAGTCACTTCTCTTCCTGACAAGTATATTTTATACAGTCATTAATTGGTCATTTCGATCTGGACCCTAACCGCGTTTTTGACATTGTAAGTTGCTCATTAATTTTGCATTTTCTTATATTTCTGAACAATTTGTTTTCTGCAGTCTAATCCTTCAATTTCATTATTCCTTCAACTGTCAGGTTTTAGAATGTTTTGAACTTCAACCAGACAACGAGGTCTTTCTTGAATTGATTCCCATCTTTCCTAGGGTATGTGATGTTATTGCTGAGACTGGATATTGTTTGGATATAGGGGAATGTACGGAACTCTTCACATGCTTATCATTTGATCTTTGGTGCAGTCTCATGCTTCACAAATTCTTGGCTTTAAATTCCAATATTATCAGAGATTGGAAGTAACTGTTCCTGTACCATTTGGGCTCTACAAGCTTACAGCTTCACTAGTGAGGGAAGAGTTCATTGATCTTGATAACATGTGAGTAATTCGCTCAATCGTTTACTCTTATAATTTGGCTGTTCCAGTTTTTATTGCTATAGAGTTTTGGATTTCATAAAGTCTTGATTTTTGGAATCTAGCTGCATGCTGTAAGCTGTTTCCCAGTAGCTTCATAATAACAATACTTTGACTAAGTGGATGAAATATGCATGTGATTATAATTAAGCGATCTGCATCATAACTTCTTCTGGTTAGTGTGTGTTGGGAGTTGGGAAGCATGATGTCAGTTCAGTGCATCATATACTGAAGTGGTTTATGGAAGAATAGGTAATTGGTTTCTTCTGTTAGTTCTGAACAACTGTGGCAATTATTGTCTGGAGGCTGGAGTATTTCTAGGACAGGAAGAGACCCTTAGAATCCTTGACTAGGGTTATGATTCGAATTTTTCAAGGGCATTACAATCACAATGAGGAGGTTGCAGATTTTTTCATTTTGTACCACACCCCGCACTGACTGAGCAGGCTTTGATTGAGAAATAGCTGTTGGAGGAAGTAACAACTGAATATGTTCTCAAATAGCCAAAATACCTGATCATTCACTCTGAGGTGCCAAAATCCTTAACGGCTCTCATTTTTGAGAGCATCTGTATTGGGAATTCTTTTACTGGACTTATTTATGGTGTGGAAGTGGAGGTCAGCTTTTGATAGATGGGCATATTAATCTACTACCAGTTTCTGAAAGGAAGCAATTTTTTTCTACCGAATTGCGTGGATATGAATAAAATCATTTTTATGGTTGCGTTTATTAATGTACATATTGGAACTGCAATCATGTTAAGAACCATTGTTTTCTTTGGCCCTTGTCATGGTACATATTGGAACTGCAATCATGTTAAGAGCCATTGTTTCCTTTGGACCTTTTCATGGTTGTCACACTTTCAGAGTTGGCATCATATTACAATTACTGGTTATAGATGGTGGGTTTACCTTTTTAAGGTTAGCCAACTTTTCTGTATAACTGGAAACATATCTTTTCTAAAACTACTGAATTGATCTGCTCAATTTTAATTCTAGCAGTTATTAGAATAAGTTCTGTGCCATTGGCATGAGCATATTAATTAGGATAATCTGGAAATGGAATAAATCAAGACATTTACATATGAGACCTGTGATTTTTGCCTTGAAATTTCTTTTATGTTAAGGCATCAGTACCTACATGTACTGCAAGGCTGATCCCAGTTCTGTTGGATGCTAGCTCATGGCTTATGAACATATTTGGGGTCGTAGCTCTATTTTGGTGTATTTTTATACTGTTTTACCTTTTTTATTGGCTTTCTTGCTGATCTGTTAGCAGGTTTGTTTTCTTCATTTGTTGACATTGAGTTTTTGTTCATTACTATCTTATGTCTTGCAGATATGCACATTTACTTCCAGGTGATGATGAGGCTTTTGAACATTATAATAATTTTTCCTCCAAGCGACTGGATGAGGTATATTGATGGGAAGCTATTATTATCATTGTTGTTCCCATATGACTTCAAATCTAACTGTTTGGCAGGATATGTTTCATGCTTTGAGTTCAGCGTCTACCTTTTTTTTTTTTCTGGAGACCTAAATGAATTTCTTTATTGTGGGTCGTAAACAATTAAATTGTTGCCCCATAGAACATGTAGGAGTGACTCCTGTTACTTGCATAAATTCTGGTACTATTACTTCCATCAATAGTAGCCAAACATAGATGGGATACTAAAAACAATAGAAGTTACATTTCTTTCTACAACTCTAGAATTTTTCATTCATTTCTGCTTTAGTAAATTCAGACTTCTGCAGGCAAACAAAATTGGCAAAATAAATCTCGCAGCTACTGGGAAGGACCTCATGGATGATGAGAAACAGGGTGATGTGACAATAGATCTTTTTTCTGCCTTAGACATGGAAACTGATGCAATCACAGAACGTTCTGTAGAGCTTGAAAATAGCCAACCTCTGGGCTTGCTTACTGGTTTTCTTTCAGTGGATGATTGGTAGGTTCAAGCTCAGATCAAGGATATGTAAATATGTTAATTAAGCTTTACTTGTAATCCATTTCTTATGTACGCATCTTGCTTGTATTATTCCAAAATTTTGTGGGCACATCATTATCTTCCAATCTGTCTTTGACTATATAGTTACTCTTTTTCTCTTGTGATCAAGTTTTGTGCTTTTGAATTAATGTGACTGGATAACGTACATGAATTGGCATTTAGTTCAAGATATATGCTTTAGTTATTATAAGTTTCCTCATTCAAACTTGACTTCAAATCTCATTGAGATTTTTTTAGATTTGGTTTAACACATCTACTTCTATATTAGGTTGAAAAAACTGATATTCATCTGATTTGGGCATTAGCTATTAAGGTTTTTGTTTAACTTAGTCATCGTCTTGTAAAACTCTAAGATATATTCTTTTGAGTTTCTATACCTTATTCTTTTGAGTTCTTGAGTCAGCACTTTACTAAGATTTTAAACATTAAATTTCAGGGTTCTCCTTTTGAGATTGGTCGTTATAAATAAAGATTTTTGATTTGTGTCAAGTGCGTTGTCTTCCCGTATTGTAACTTTTCCTTAATTTAACTATATGAGTAGTCTACTATGCATTCTTTCATATCCAAAAGTGGTTTAAAGTTAATTACAAAGACTTAAAATATAAAATCAATTTTCATCTGTAATGCCTTAAACAAGCCATTATTTTCTTTTTCTTGAAGGTATCATGCCCACATATTGTTTGATCGACTTTCTCCACTTAATCCAGTGGCTCACCTTCAAATATGTAATGGGTTGTTCAGGTATGTTACTATTCTGTTATTTTGATGTGTTCCTGTAACATGCACACAGATTTATGAATGAGCATGTTCCCTGTCTTTCCAAGTTGATAACTAGTTAACATTGAAAGGCATTAGTTGCATATTCGTTCTTCCAATTGTCAGCTGAAGGCTAGAAGATCTTTATGCTTAAATTTTCCAGTAAAACATCGTATGTATCTTCAGGCTTATTGAGAAGTCAATAGCATCAGCATATAATACAATTCGGCAGTCACATCTCCAAAGTTTTGCCTCTGCTTCGGCAGCTGATAGTGATGCCATTAATACAAGTTTTTCTGGTAAAACGGTGATTGATCTTCCCAAGGAGCTTTTCCAGATGCTTTCAACAGTGGGACCATATCTTTATCGTGATACGTTATTGCTACAGAAGGTTCATCATGCATATTTCTGATTTTAAGTCCAATCATTTTGTTGCATTTATTTGCTAATCATTTTTTTCTCCTATTAATTTCCTAGTTTTTATGATGTCTGGTTTCTTCATGGACAGGTATGTAGGGTACTGAGAGGTTATTACATGTCTGCACTTGAGTTTGTAGATGGTGGAACTGTTTCATCTGGAGCTCGTCTACACGTAAGGGAAGTTAGAGCAAGGATAGAGGAAGCCTTAGCTACATGCTTACTTCCTTCTTTACAGTTGGTACCTGCAAACCCGGCAGTTGGACAGGAAATCTGGGAAGTAATGAATCTTCTTCCTTATGAGGTTGGCTTTACAATGCAGCCTTTTGCCCTTCCAATTTATAATGTATTTGGGTTGATAGATAAAGTTGCTAGATAAATGCCATCTGTCTAGGTGCGGTATCGTCTATATGGTGAATGGGAAAAAGATGATGAGTGGAACCCGATGATTTTGGCTGCAAGGCAAACTGCAAAGGTATCATATGTCTTTCTTCTTTTCCTTTTTCTATTTGTCTTTGTATCAGTTTGTAGTTTCTTGTTTTTCTTATTTATTTCCTTTGCAATTCTGCAGCTGGACACTAGAAGAATTTTGAAAAGGCTTGCAAAGGAAAATTTGAAGCAGCTGGGACGCATGGTTGCAAAACTAGCTCATGCCAATCCAATGACTGTACTTCGAACAATTGTTCATCAGGTGCTGTACTTAATAAGGAACGTTGCGTAAAGAAGCTTTAAGTACTTGAACATAATATCTTTGAATCCGTGTGCAGATCGAGGCATATAGAGATATGATCACTCCTGTGGTGGATGCTTTCAAGTATTTGACACAGGTTTGTTTATCTTTTCCTAATGCTAAAGAATTTTGTTGTCCACTCTTGCACAATTGTTCACTCACTTTATAGTTAAATATTTCTGATTTGCTCTTTGGAGTTTCTATTTATTTCCTTGAAGAATATTTGGCATTGTATTCTCTCACCTTTTGTAGTAAAAAAATTTATGCATTCGTCTTTGGAGTTTCTCCTTTGTTTCTCCCAAGGGCAAACTTTTCCACTTTTTATATTTCAATTTAAAAGTTAATTTTAAAACAATATCCAAGTTTTGATCATGTTATTTAGTTAAAATTGGCCATTTAACTAACTGATCAAAGCAGGAAACAAAATGACTGAATGAGAAAGCTTCTGAAACCATCTCCTGTGGCTTAGCTTCCTTTTGTTCTATTTTCAATTTGTTGGGTAATTCAGTACGCTTATTCTTTTCATCTTTATGTCTATAGTGGAGTTTTTATACCTTCATGATAACTTTTCTATTTTAAGGAGGTTTGACTATCAGAGATACAGTAATGATAAACAGACATGCTTGATCATATGAGAAGTTATTGTCATTTGGGATAAAGCTGCTGTGCTTAAGAAATAGTTAATCTGTATCTGTGTTGCTTTACTAGCTTAGCTATGCAGTTGAAGTATCCAAATGGACTCCTGGTAGATGAGGAAACCTAATATTTTATAGTAGTAATTTTGTTGTCTGTGTCTTGTAAGTAATAAGGTTTTGTTAGAGAGTAGTCCTATTTCATCGGGAGTTGTTTTCCAGCCTGATTATTGTTATTATTTTCTGGTGTAGCTTGAATACGACATTTTGGAATATGTTGTGATTGAGCGATTGGCACAAGGTGGTCGTGATAAGTTGAAAGATGATGGCCTTAATTTATCTGACTGGCTTCAATCATTGGCTTCATTCTGGGGGCACCTGTATGTGTAATTTTTTATTGCAAATATTTTGATGCTTCTATATGGCCCTGTTCTGGCGTGAGTGAAGTTTCATTCCTTAGAAGCTTTGTAGTTTTGGTTTCTGTTAGCAATATTTTTTCTGTGTTTGATGCCAAATAATTTCGAGCAAAATATATGCATTATTGCTCTTTCTACTTGCTTATTCCAATGCCTTCCAACATAATGAGCTTGTTTTGAAATGCTTGTTGTATGCATTGCTATTAAACTTTTGAGTGTCCACTGTGAATTACTTCCATTCTATTGAGTGTTATAGCCATATCTTGGGATGCTTTACTTGAGTTTCCGGGTTGCAGATCATACTCAGCAAAAGCATGGCTGCGGCTGAGGGTTTTGTGGGCATTGCATAATTTACTGACTAGCCAAATTGTTAATCCAGATCAGTTCCATTAGCTTGACTTGGGATGAATACAGAATCTTGCTTGAGGATGAATAGAGATATCTTGAGCTTTGTTGTTGCTATGGGTGGGTTTGTATGAATCAGCACCAGAATGAGATCACAGCTAAGGGGAGAGGGTGATCGGAATGCATTGTATGAACTTTTCAGTGGTGTCCGTTCATCCCTTTTCGATTTTGATATGCTTATGGGTAAAGGTGAGAATGGATGTTCCATGAAGTTGGGATGAATCCAGGGTCATGAAAGTGAAACTTCATGGGATGAGATTCAGGATCATGAGAGGGGTAAACGGATGATCTCATAAGAGTCAACATTAGGTTCTTAAAGTTACATTTGACCTTTGTGCTGTGGTTGTTTGTTGATGAGGTTTCATTGTTCAAACTTCATATTGTTCCTTGCTCTTTTCGGTTCCAAGTTCTATTTTCCTGGAGCTAGAGTTGAGGTTTATATGGAGGACCTAATTGGATAAAATGTTTTCAAGAAAATGTGAGATCTTTTGATGAAGGTGGGATTTACGGGGATGCTTGATGTCTGTTTCCTCATGGAAGTTGGAAGATCGGTGTCAACCTGAAAGGTGAATGGAAATTGTTGTGGTCACATGAAAAAAGTTATTGTGTAACTTGAATGACATTCTGAGATTGAGAGTGTGTTTTGATAATTTTTCAAGCAGACACCTGACATATTAATTGTTGAGGTTCTTCACTTTTTGGCTTCTGAAAGATGTAGGCCTAGATGGGATGCTAAAGTGCAGTGACCTTTGGTTACAGATGCTTGTTATCACCCTTTCCTCTTCATATTTCTTTGGTTTAGTCTGTTGCATCCATATGTTGCTGGAATGTTGCTGAGAGTATATTTTCTTGTTCAGATACAACGTCAACTACATGGTATTAGCAGCCCATGTGGAAGGTTGATGTTGTTCTGTGAGCTGTGTCACTGGATATGAGGAAAGCAACTGAACACTTCAGTTTGATTGCCATTGTATTCTCTTCATTTTGGCTTGTCAAGACATCCAGGTTTCTCATGGTCAGGGGATGCCATAGTAGTGCAATAACATACTGGTTCTAGCTTGCAACTTTTTGAGGTAGAATGCTAATTCTGTGGCGGCAGCACTTCTAATTTTGGTCAAATCTTGAAACATTCTTGGGTTTCAATAGTAAGGGGTAGTTTCCAATTAGAGTTCGTTGAATTTTTTTTTTAACTTGTCATCTTTGCATATTTTTACCCACTTATGAAATGATTAATATGCCAATGTACAGCCGGGCTAGAGGTCTTCAAACTATGAAACAAGTTTGGATTGTAGGAGACTTGCAATGGATTCATAAAAATGAATGATTTGAAATTGCAAGTTTAAGCCATAATTTTTGTAGAGTGTTTATGGCCTAATCTCTGACTTTGCTGCATGGAAGAATCTTTCCCTTTGTTGTTGCATTAACAATTTTGCTTATGAACGGTCTTAAGTTTACCTAAAAGATAATGTTGTAGCATTGTTGTGAAAACTTTTAGGATTGCTCTTTACCTTCAAACATTTATTACCAATGTCAATAGCACTTGTTTTTCTGCGTAATCAACAGCAAGTTTATGGGCTATTTTAATTGTCTTCTAACTGATGCCATTTGGTGGTGAACTGTGGTGGTCACTTAAAAAGTTTTTGTTGATGAAGCAGTGAAGGAAAGAGAGATTAAAATAATGACTTAATTTCAATGTACTCACAGCTATTGATTGACTCTTCATGTCTTCTGTTAGTAATAAGGTGTTAAATGACTAGATTCAGATGGTTTAGTCTAGCATGTTAGTGTCTATTAATATGGAAGGGATAGTGTTCGAGCTTATTGAAAGCTGAGACTAATTTCACTATGGAATGAGAAATATTTGATGCTATAAAGAAAGAAATTGAATGTTAGGATTAAGCTTCTGCCTTTATAAAGAAAGAAATTGAATGTTAGGATTAAGCTTCTGCCTTTATTACCTATTCTCATCTAAGTTTATGCTTTTATGTGTACGTGTCTGTGTCAAAATCTTGCTGAACGGGGCTGTTATACTATCTCTAATTTGTAGCTAAGCAGTCTTCCTGTATGGTGCTGTACTTCGTCTAGATTTATAACAATGTGCATCTTACTATTTCTGAGTGATCTGTGCTACTTGTTTTGCTAAAAATTTCCAACAAGTGTTCTCAAATATTTCTTTTCTTACTTTCCTCAAATTGTTAATTGCTTTGTGCTGTGAGATTAATCATAGTGGTGTCTTGGGATATATAAGGTAGCAGGTTGGTGTCTTGGGATACATAAGGTAGCAGGTTTTCTTCCATCTTATAGATCGTCTTCATATGCATGGCTTTGCTGGGGAATTGGAATATCTAGAGTTTTAGCTTGCTTTGGCTTGACAATGAATAGGTAAACTTGGAGGCCTTAAAAAACAAAAAGGGAAGATAAAAGAGAATGATGGAAATATAGAATGTTATTGCTGATGCATCGTGTGATGTGCTGCTTTCTGTTCTCATGCTATAGATGTTGGTGCTTCCTTGTCATGTTAACTTTGGCTTGGTGCTAAGTTATTTGTTTGTTGTATCTATGTTACGTTTAAGTGGATGACCTACACCACTTGTATATTAAGGATTTAACAGATATAGCTTTGGTTGCTTATAGATGCAAGAAGTACCCATCTATGGAATTGAGGGGCCTTTTCCAATATCTTGTGAATCAGTTGAAGAAGGGCCAAGGAATTGAGCTTGTTCTACTTCAGGTCTTATTAATTACTATAGCTGTTGCAGTTCATTACTCCTTGTTGAAGGCTAGTACTTTTTATCTAATACCTGGCCTTCCTGATTGATCAGGAGCTTATTCAACAAATGGCAAATGTCCAATATACAGAGAATCTAACGGAGGAACAGTTGGATGCCATGGCTGGGAGTGAGACTCTCCGTTACCAGGCAACCTCTTTTGGAGTTACACGGAATAACAAGGTCCTTGTTTTTTTGTGATGTGTTGAGTGCAAAAAACAAGTGTTGGAGTGCATAAACATACCATTCATAGTTATACATGTGATAAGTGGGAACCATAGCTAACAATATTAGATCTATAAAGTCTAAAGTTGAAAATCCGTTGATATGAAATAAAATATAGAGGGATGGGAACTGTTTCAGATTTTATTACTTTATCCTATGTTTGGCATTAAACAATTGGAAATTAGGTACATTCCTCCCTTAGATTTTCTTCATTGTGTTGGTCAAGTTGTGAATATTTTATGTGTGTTTATCATTATTCCTGAGTTAGATTTCAGGTGTAACTGATTCTATTAGCTAGTTGGTATATAAGTTGTGAAAATGGCCTTTCATTCAGCATTGGAAATTGACTGTTCATCTCCACTAGTATGGTTTCTTACTGATTTAGCCAAGCATAGGGAGATGTGCCCAAAGTTATGATATTTGCCAACCTACATTTCACTTTAGAAGTTAGCCATTTTTATGTTGTGATTGTATTTAAATTCACTTGCCATTACAATATTGTGACATAATAACAGCAAAAGTTATTGTGTGGAGACCAGTCAACCCTTTATGTGCTTAGTACATGGCATCAGTTAACTGGTTTAGTGGCACTAGTGAGAGAAAGAAAAGATTGAAGAAATAAAGTAGTGGGGAAAGTTCTGGAAAAAAGTTATTAAAAACTTCCAGCAATAAATATTTTGCTTTATTGACCAAACGCAAAGCCAGTTTTGAGAGGAAGAGGGTGAAATTAGTTCAGTTGAACTTGGTTCAGTAAAAGTTGGCCTTTTACTCATGTGCTCTATACACATACAAGCTTTCAGACATAACTCTTTCAATTTGTTCTTGTTAGCTTGCTAACATAGTATGCCATGGAAGCTTTTGCAATATCATAGTGATGAATCTTTCAGGAAAAACAAAAATTCATAGTGATGAACTTGCAATGTTTGGTAAACTTCTTTATATCTTTTAAGAAAATGTAACGCCCTCTCTCTCTCTCTCTCTCTCTCTCTCTCTCTCGCTATTTATGTGTTTTTAATACCTCTTTTTCTCCTTGTCCTTGTCTTGTTGGTCTGTAATGGACCTACTGGTGATTGCATAGTTTACTCACTGCAATTGCACAAAGCCAAGTGTCTTATTTTAAAGTTTCCGAAATCTATTTGTTCAGGCGTTGATCAAGTCCACGAACAGGCTAAGGGATTCACTACTTCCGAAGGATGAACCAAAGCTGGCAATCCCCCTTCTGTTACTTATTGCGCAACACCGTTCTGTGTGAGTACAAATTTGATCTGCGATGTAATTTTCTATGCTAGCAAAAGACTTATTCTCTAGATATTTATGCTATAGGATACTTGGACAGTTGAAATGATTATAGACTTTCTGATTTTGGATGTTATTTTATGGGGGACTTCAACCTTAATGACCTTTAATTTCTGGGTTCCTTTTAATATTTTGACTCTTATTTACATGATTTTCCATAGAGAGAGAGGTTATTTTGTATTGTCTCAGACATTGTGATTCACGCTATATCCTATGTTTTTATTGTTTTTAAGATATATATTACTTAATTGTTGGTTTCTGGGTTCTGAAACTATTAGTATGTATTTTAGGTTATTATTTTATGTGGAGAAGTTTTGAAGCTCCTGATTCTAGCTTCTGTTGCTTTTTGCATAGTTTGTTATGATTTAGTACATTATTATTCTGCTCCGGTGGTTAAACCCTTGTTAGGATTTTCTCTTTGTTGATCTTCTGATTATAGTTTTTTATACAGGGTTGTAATCAATGCAGATGCACCTTACATCAAAATGGTCAGTGAGCAGTTTGACAGATGCCATGGAACTCTTCTTCAATATGTTGAATTCCTTTCTGGCGCTGTGGCACCGGCCAATGCTTATGCTCTATTAGTTCCCTCTCTTAATGATCTTGTCCACCTATACCACCTTGATCCAGAGGTTTGTTTCTCCATCCTCATCTCTCTCTCTCTCCCGTCCGTGCTTTTTTTTTTTAACTACATTTTTTCATATGTTTCATTATTTCTGCTTTATTTTAAAAAAATCCTCTGTTGATTGTTGAAAGTTTTGGCCTTGCTTCGTGTTTGAATTTTTTGGTTGTATGATGACTACTAAGCAGGAGTGGGGCTTGGGTACTAAGCCATTGGATCCAATCAAACATTTCAAGTTTTTAAACATAAAATTCAACATGCTATTAAACTAACAGTTAAAATTGTTGAGTTCGCTTTGATGTACTTACTTATTCAATGATTTGTCTTTAATGGAAAAATGTTATGTATATTCTGGTTCAAAATGAGATGCATAAAAATGTTGGAATATGTAATTTGTCTAATCAGTTATGAAAATATTTTTGGCGTGATTAACGGTAATCTTATCTGCTCTTAAAACTTTTTGCTATTGTGATACCAAGTGCATATTAGAAGATAAAAGTTAAAGATGGTGGTCAGTGTTAATGAGTTAAAATTGCCTAGTGCTCTCAAAAAAGAAAATGTTAAAGTTACCTAGTAAAATTAATAATGAAAAGTTGGACCTGCAATATTCTTTAATTGTATATCATAACTTAACATTTATTGTTTAACATCTTAACAAATGGAAATTCTTTTTTAATTTAAGGGTCCAATTTTAAGATGCATTAACATTACTTCGAACTTTTAGTGGCATCACTTGTATGCACTCAATTGAGACTCAATGCCTGCAGTACATACTTTGCTCAGGGAAAACTAATGTTGTTTTATTAACATTGTAGGTGGCTTTCTTAATATATCGTCCTGTAATGAGGCTCTTCAAGTGCAATGGTAGACCTGATATTTGCTGGCCTTTGAACAACAACGAATCTGAGAATGCATTAACTGCTAATGTGAAATCGGAAACTGTGGAAAATTCTGACAAATTGTCCTTGGAACTGGGAGCTTCTCAGGAGCCCATAATGTAAATAAAACCTTTTTATCATTTACTTGTAATGGTAGAATATTTTTCCATAAATTTTTCTGGGACTTGCTCACTGTTATTCTGATATGTATGCAGTAATCGTGGGTGCTGAGTTTCTAAACTATATCGCTTGTGGTAATAAGATGTTGATCATGTTGTAGGTGGTCAGAACTTCTTGAGACTGTGAAAACCATGCTGCCATCAAGAGCTTGGAATAGCCTCTCACCTGATCTTTATGCAACTTTTTGGGGGCTCACGCTTTATGATCTTCATGTTCCTAGAAGTCGCTATGAGTCTGAAATTTCCAAACAACATGCTGCTCTTAAAGCTTTGGAAGAGCTTTCTGATAATTCAAGTTCTGCAATTTCTAAAAGGAAGAAAGACAAAGAAAGAATTCAAGAATCTCTAGATCGCCTGACTAGTGAACTCCATAAACATGAGGAAAATGTTGCATCTGTTCATAAACGCCTTTCAATGGAAAAGGATAAATGGCTTAGTTCCTGCCCTGACACTTTGAAAATCAACATGGAGTTTCTGCAACGCTGCATTTTCCCACGCTGTACTTTCAGCATGCAAGATGCTGTATATTGTGCATTTTTTGTACATAAACTTCACTCCCTCGGTACACCTTTTTTCAACACTGTAAATCATATTGACGTTCTGATATGCAAGACCCTGCAACCTATGATATGCTGCTGTACGGAGTATGAAGCAGGGAGGCTTGGGAGGTTTTTGTATGAAACATTAAAGATTGCTTACCACTGGAAGGTAATTAATTTAGTTTCTTAATTTCTTTGTGTGTTTATTAAAGTTCAATCAATCAACAATTGCTTTTTCCATCTCAAGTAGTTTTGGCTTTTAACTTCTGGCTATTGCTTGTTGACAGAGTGATGAGGCTATCTATGAGCGTGAATGTGGAAACATGCCAGGGTTTGCTGTGTACTATAGATATCCAAACAGTCAAAGAGTAACATATGGCCAGTTCATTAAGGTCTGTTTCTACCCGTTAGGATAATATGTATTCCATACCTCTGCATTTGGTAGACATCTGGTTGACCATCTTAATCTGCTGGCTTTCCCCCGCAGCTTCATGTTAGGCACTATCTAGTTTGTTGTTTGACTATGTGCTCTGGGGAAATGTTAATTGTATTTCCTCTGAATTTTTTTTGTCCATTTCTAGTATTTTCTTTGGGGATAATGCTATGCCGCTGAAAGTGTCTCTATTGTTCTCTATTTCATATCTTTATTTTTCTTTAAAAAATTATGTTTTATCTGTGCAGATATCTGTAACATATGGTGAACTTAGCATAAATTTAGCATTAATAGCCCAGAAAATAAGATTCAAATAGTCTGCAATATTTTGCAAGTCCTCTTTTCATTGAAGTACCTAGAACAATGGCATTCAACATTTCTTGGAAGATTGAACGAGTTATACTTCTCAGAAAAAAATTTGGTGTAATATTATTTATAGCCATTAGGGGCAGGCTTGCGATCAATTGTGTGGAAGTTTGGGTGCTCAAGAAAGATGAATCATGGTTTTAACTTCTAATGATCCGTGGAGCTACTGGTCTACATAATCACAAAGCTAGGAGTATAAGGATACTGTCGAATTATCCTTGATAATATGTGAAAGTAAAGATAAAGATGAAAGAAAAGGGAGAATATACAGTCTAGTTTAATGTGGTTCACTTGTCTAGCATGTTTCTTTAGACACAAAGACCACTAGGTTGTCCATCTATTTACAAAATGTTCCTGTATTGAATACATAATAATATTAATATTTCCTGTCCATCTATTTACAAAATGCTCCTGTATTGAATACATATAATATTAATATTAAATACTGCATAGGTCTTCTTGATTTTCAACATATATCTTAAAATAGCCATTCATTGAATTTGTTTTTGCCAAATTAGAGGCTACAGAAGACGCTATATCCTTGTTCTTCATTCTGTATCTTTTCAACTTTTCTGATGTTTTTCATTCATGAAGTTGGGGTTAACAATGGTTTCTATACCTTGTTGAAGTTAATTTATATCTGAGGTGATTCGAGCATACACTTTTTTTTTTCTTTGATACTATTAAAAGGATTTTCTGATATGATCTGCTTAATTACATGCATTGTTGTAGTTGGATCTGAACTTAAAACTTAGGACCATATGGAGATATTATGTGACTTCTTTCCCAAGGGCAAGAGACTACTTTTTCTTGTATACCAGAAAGTTGGCAGCTTTTATCAAGTCTGCTTTCTCGGTTTCATATATTACATAGCAGCTTTCTCTTGATTTTATTAGTTGTCAGATATATTATGGTGTTGCTTGTCAACTTGCATATTTGCAATTCTGAATTTTAATGTATGACCTTTTAGCTCTTATGATCTCATCATATTTTAACGCTGATAAATTGTAACTGTTACTGTTTTTGTGATAGGTACACTGGAAGTGGAGTCAGAGAATATCACGCTTACTGATTCAGTGCTTGGAATCAACCGAGTATATGGAAATTCGAAATGCGCTCATTTTGTTGACAAAAATTTCTGGTGTATTTCCGGTTACTAAAAGAAGTGGAATTAACCTTGAGAAGAGAGTAAGAGATTATGAGGATAATAAATGTTCGTTTTTGTTTTATTTGATTTACTTATTTTCCTGATTTAACTGTGGGATTCCCCTTCTGTGCTCTTCACAGGTTACTAGAATCAAGAGTGATGAAAGAGAGGATCTTAAGGTGTTGGCAACTGGTGTGGCTGCAGCTTTGGCTGCTAGAAAGGTCAGTGGCCTTAATACTGTGTTGAATTTCCTCTCGATACAAATTCTTAATAGGATTTATGTGATTGCAGCCATCATGGGTTACTGATGAAGAATTTGGCATGGGATATCTTGAAATAAAGCCTCCATCAGCACCTTCAAAGTCTATATCTGGTAACTTGTCAACTCAAAATAATTATACTCCAAATGTTTCGCAAGGTGACTCTGCAGGAGGTAGAGCTTCTGTCACTCTAACCCATCCAGTAGAATCTGGGAATTCAGCTAGAGAACAGATATCGAAAGCAAAATTTGCAGATTCTAAGGCAGAAAAAACAGAAAATGTCGCCAATATAAAACCTGATCAAGGACATCAGAAGATGAAAGTTGGTCCATTGGTTAATGGATCAGATGTTCAATTGGTTGCTTCCACTACTACTTTGCAGCCAGGATCATCGAGAGCAGTAGAAAATAAAAAACAAATGGATGAATCAACAAATAGAGCATTGGATGAAAGCATGGGCAGACTTGCCCAGAAAAATTCTGTAGACTCTGAGGTACTCCCTCTTCTGTTGAATATAAATAATGAGTGTAGTTCTATATTTTATGACTAATTTCTTATGGATAGTAGGCATATGTTTCATTTGCTTTAGGCTAGAATTGTTGTTCTTAATTTACTCGCATAACAAAGTGATGGCCTATTGATCACCAACCAGTTACTTTTTACTAATGTTGGCATCTGACCAACTGCTTTTTGGAATTTACCAAGAGCTTTCTTGAAATGTTTTGAACTCTACTTCGTCGTTTAATCTATTTTTGCCAGATTGAAATTATTTTTTTTCCTTTTGTAAATCCTTATTGTGTGAATGCGCTAAAGAAATTTTTGTATCAGTATGTCAATATTGTTCAGACCTTTAATTAGGAAGTGGGGATGGTCTGATTAAGTTCAGCGCTTTGTTAATTGTCTTTTGACCTTTTTCTGCTGATGCAAAGGACTTGCCACCATAGGTTAAGATGAGTTGATTTTGCCCTCTGGAAGAGGGTAGCTTTTCTGCCCCTAAGGTCTTGTAAATAATCACCGAAATCCGCATAAGTTCCTTGTTCTGCTTTGTACCTTAATGTTTCTCCATTCTACATCTGCATGCTACTGAATTTTGTTTTAACTCTGTGTGTAATAAAGTATCATGGATTTTATATGCGTTCAACATTTTATTAGCAGATAGGTGGTTTTCCTTCAGTTTATATTTCCATGTTATTGTAACATTAGTGGAAGATTATTAACCAACTTGCAGTTGGAGCCATTTAAATCAGAATTGTTACCGGAGTAAATGCAAAAAATGCTCAGTTTAAAAAATATGGGTTATTGTTGGAGTAAATGTGTATACTGCTTTTCAGTTTACGTAGGTGTCAACTTATTCAAGAGATTGATTGGTTTTTTGTAACATATTTATCATAAGAACAAACTGGCTAAATGGATTGTTGACCAAGCTGTTTTGTTTTGCCGCAAATAGAAAATCTCTATTTGTTGTTACAGTGGACCCCAAAGAGGGTTTGCACAATACTAAAAGAATAATAAACTGTTGGTTGAATTTTCTTTTTGCTGCAATTGATCACTTTCCAGTGGGTTCTGATTGATACACAAATGAGAGCACACTACAATCATGTTGTATATACCCCAAAGGAAGAAAATACTTGGATCATTTTGCTGTAGATTCTGGACCAGACTTTCAAGGCCTTTATCAGTGAATAATCATGATGTTTTGTTGTCCAAGAATAAATTCTTTTGATCTGCTTTTTCAGAATCTTTAAAAATTCATCACATATTTGATTTTTTATGAAAATTATTTAATACTGTATTTTGCTGTTTAGTTAAAAGTCCCAACAAGACGTTTGGGGTCTGCTGGAGCAGTTGCTAAGACATCAAAACAAGATCTTGTAAAAGATGACTATAAACCTGGAAAAGCTGTTAGCAAAACTTCTGTTTCTTCCATAAGTGACAAAGAAATACCTGGTCATTTATCTGAGGGCAGGCAAGGGGCAGGCATGGTTGTTTCTTCTGCACTGTTATCCAATGGCAATTCTGTTCCAGTATCAGGAAAAGGTTTCGCCTCATCTGCAAGAACTTCTGATGCTCATGCTGGTGAACAGAGGGCTGATGTTGGAGCTCCCAAAATGGTGGTTAAAGATGATTCAGCTGAAGTTGCAGATGCACATAAACCCCCTTCACGGCTTCCTCTTTCTCCTAGGCATGACATTGCTTCAAAGTCAGGTGACAAGTTGCCAAAGAGGGCAAGTCCAGCTGAAGAAACTGATAGATTAACTAAACGGCAGAAAGCTGATACAGAATCAAGGGATATGGAGCTCGATGCTCGGTTTTCTGACAGAGAGAGATCCACGGATGCTCGAACCACTGATCTTGATAGGACTGGAATTGATGAACAAAGTGTCTATAGGACCACAGATAAACCTATTGACAGGTCTAAAGATAAGGGCAATGAAAAATATGACAGGGAATACAGAGATCGGTCAGACCGTGCTGATAAATCTCGCATGGATGATATTATAACAGAAAGATCAAGAGACAGGTCAATGGAAAGATATGTAAGAGACCGTTCTGTTGAGAGAGTGCAAGAGAGAGCTACTGAAAGGAGCTTTGAGAGGCTAACTGAAAAAGCAAAAGATGATAGAAACAAAGATGACAGAAACAAGTTGAGGTATATGGATACAGTTGCTGAAAAGTCCCACTTAGATGATCGATTTCATGGGCAGAACTTGCCTCCGCCACCACCATTACCTCCTCATGTGGTTCCCCAATCATTTAGTGCCACTAGAAGAGATGAAGATGTTGATAGAAGGTTCACCACTGGCAGACACACTCAGAGACTCTCTCCAAGGCATGAAGAGAAAGAACGAAGGCGATCAGAGGAAAATTCCCTGGTTGCACAAGATGACATAAAACGTAGACGAGAAGATGATTTTCGAGATAGAAAGCGTGATGAGCGAGAAGGGTTGTCATTGAAGGTATGCATTGGGTTTAGTCATTGATTCATTTTCATAAAATCTGATATTACTATCTGGTGAATTTGGTGAACCTGCACTTTGAAACAGTACAGATTAGTAATTGGGGAATTGCCTTAAGGGTGTCTTTTGTCTAATCATGCAATCTTTTCAATCATATTGGTTATTCAGGCTCAGTTTCTAGAAAAGGGTCCAGTAAGATGGAGAGGAAATTGTTTCTTACATTTCTGTTGATTAAACTAGATATGGATTATGTCACCAAAAATTGCTATTTCAATGATCTTTTTTCAAATCTTATAGTTTCTTCATAAATGGGCTTGTGGCTCAAGAACCACAGGCGTTAATTAATTTTTTTTGCTAATCTACATCTTTAAATGTTTTGCAAAGATTCTAGCACAACTTGTTGTGCATACAAATGTTCCAAATATGGTTGAAATTTGATGAACATTCAATTTTTTCTTTGCAGTTCTTTACCCTTCATATTTGTTTGTCAAAAGTTCTAATTGAATGCATTTTTTCCCTATTTGAATTTGGACTTTAAAAGTATTTCCATCTTGAAATTACTTACTTTAGGGTTACTAAGGTCCCATGTCATTATCTAGTAAACCTCCTCCGACTTTAATTTTAGCCTTTACTTTGGGGTGTATGTCCCATGTTTCGTAGAAAACCTTTGGTTTTAATTCAGTCTCAGAGGCATCTGTGATTTTGTAACAAACAAGTCCTTTTATCATCATTTTAGCTTGTAATTTTACTAAATAATGATTATAACCACAAAGTAATTTCATATATTGATTAATTTTTTTATTAGAATGTACCTAATTAAAGTTTAATTACCGACAATGTGGTTAACGATGTATTTTCCTAGTTATTAAACCAACGGGATTTTGGAAGTCTTTGGTAAGCAGTGGAACTATGGATCTGTTTTCAGTGTTTTAAGTTCTCGTCTCCTTAAATTTTACATAGGGACTTATTTCCCTGTGCAATTGTTAAGAGAGGGGATGAAGCTATAGTTGGCAGTCCTAAAAGTTCAATGGTTCTATCTTCATGTGGTATCTTATCCTGTCAGTATACAATTATAGCACAAGTATTGGCACTTTTGTGAGTTAGTCTTGACTTTAAAGATGGTTGATTAATAATCATATCTGATATATATGTAAGATCTGTGTAGGTGGAAGAGAGAGAAAGAGAGAAAGCATTGAAGGAAGAAATGGATGTTAATGCAGCTTCTAAGAGACGAAAACTTAAGAGGGACCATATTCCATCTGGAGAAGCTGGTGAATATTCTCCTGTTGCCCCACCACCTCCTCCCATCACTGTTGGAATATCACAGGCTTATGATGGAAGAGAAAGGGGAGATCGGAAGGGAGCTATGATCCAGCGCTCAGGTTACTTGGAGGAGCCTCCAGTGAGAATGCATGGTAAAGAATTACCAGCCAAGATAACTCGTCGTGATGCAGACCCGTATCCTGAAAAACTTTAAATGCCTCTAGACATCTGCCTTTTATTATGTGATGTTTACTTGTGCTTGTGTGGCCATCTATTTCTGTTGTGTGGGACTAATGATTCTTCCATGTTTTGACTGTGCTGCCAGTGAAGGGCTTGTCATTTCTGTTTATAAATCAACATTTTTCTGCAAAAGCTACTCTATCACGTTATTGTCAAATCAATTATCTGGGGAACTGCCTCTTCAAAATATATTCCCTTTGATGAGATGCTGTAGTTGTGGTCTTGATTAAACTTTATGATGGTGATTTATATTGCAAATCCTTAACCAGTTTGCAGGATGTATGACCGAGAATGGGATGACGATAAGAGGCAAAGAGCCGAACAGAAGCGGAGGCATAGGAAATAATGCTCAGCTATGGCTCAAAAACTTAGCTCATTTGGTGCATAATGGCTGTCATGGATGATGTGGTTGAATGATTTTCCAGTTGTATCAACTCCAGATGGCTTTTAATGGTCCTTGTGTTAACATCATCCATTATTTATGCCATTTTTGTATCATCTTGTAAATTGTGGACTTCGTTTAGTGAACGTTATTAATATTTGTCAGTTCGGCTGCGCATGAAATGACAAGATATATAGGTCAACAAGTTGGTAGTTGTAGTTAGTGGTGCGCCGAGGCTAAGTTTATTGCAGCTTACCCGACAATGATTTATGAAAACCAAAATAGATAGACGAAACCGAAAGTTTTAACTTTTGAAGTGAAACATGAACTGACGAGTTTCAGCACATGGCATCCACGTTGAAATGTGATTGAACGTGTTAATAAGATATTATATATTTATTCTATTCTTCAAAATAATTAACCTATTATTGTGATGAGATGTTATCAAAAGTGTATATTGCCAGTTAAAAATTTTAAAAAATAGTAATAAAATATTTTAATTTTTAGTTTGTTTCCAAATTGTAGTTTGGAATTAATTTTTAATTTTTGTTATGTTACATTAAATATTGAAATATCCGTTTTCTAGAATTCTCAAGATTTGGTTGAAAAGTATTCATCGTTGTTCAATCACTGCGGTTAAACATTCATCTGAATTTGGACTTGTGACGAAATTTCAAAAATAGAACCCTAAAAGTTATGCTGAACCACCTTGATTACCCTTTACTGGTAAAACTGGGTAAATAATCTTGACGCAAGGAGTTTCTATCAGGATAATGCATGCATTCATGTGAAGAATCAACTATTTACTCAAAAACCCCAAAGATCTAAATGTAAATCCCATGATAGCCAATGATTCCCAACTTTAGCAACTTAAATCTCTCACTCTTTCTTTAATGCAAGATCAAAAGAGAGAATAATTAAAAGGTGTGTCAAAAGAATAAGTACAAGAAGAAATTAAGGAACAGGCAGAGATCAGAGGTACTTTGGAA
>JAOQMM010000003.1:10115634-10129320 GCA_027563515.1 Erythroxylum platyclados | reverse complement strand
AAACAGACTGGCAGCCAACACTCAAACAACAATAAGTCATTATAAAGACATCTTTTATCCAAACTGTTTTATATAGGAAATCAGAAAGGTGAGTTGGTACCGACATACACTCAGGCAAGCTAGAGAATGTGTATAGATTATAGGAAGTTGAATAATGTGACTAAAAAAGATCATTTTCCTTTACTGTTTATTGACCAAATGCTAGATAGATTATCTGGCCATGCTGCTATTGTTTTCTTGATGGTCTTTTAGATTATTATCAAGTTCCTATAACACCGGAGGATCATCCCAAAACGATCTTTACATGTCCATTTGGGACATTTGCTGAGGATGCCATTTGGGCTTTTTAATGTACCTAGTACATTTCAAAGACATATGTTGTCATTTTTTGGGACATGGTTGACAAATTCATTGAGGTATTTATGGACGATTTCTCTATTTTTGGTAATTCCTTTGATGACTATTTGCATACATCGACTCTTGTACTTGAGCGATGTATTGAATGCAATTTAACATTAATTTGGGAAAAGAGTGATTTTATGATAGATCATGGCATTATTTTGGGACATGTAGTATCACATAAAGGCATAGAGGTGGACAAAGCCAAAATTGATTTAACTGCTAGTTTGCCACTCTAACATCAGTTAAGGGTATTAGAAGTTTTTTAGGGTATGTTGGATTCTATAGGAAGTTTATAAAAGATTTTTCAAAAATCTCTCATCCTCTGTGTAATTTTCTTGGTAAAGATGTCCCATTCGTGTTTGATGCTTAGCGTCTTAAAGCATTTAATATTTTAAAAGAAAAGTTAACTTCTACCCCTATAATTATTGCACCCGATTAGACTTTGCCCTTTGAGATTATATGTGATGCTTTAAACTATGCCAATGGAGCCATTCTTGGCTAGAGAATTAACAAACTATTGCGTGTGATTTACCATACGAGTCTGTCTTTGAATGATGCACAAGTAAATTACACAACCACTGAGAAAGAAATGTTAGCTGTAGTTTTTGCACTTGATAAATTTATATCATATTTGACAGGTTCAAGGTCATTGTGTTTTCAGATCATACTACTTTAAAATATCTGTTGAATAAACTGCAAGCTAAACCTAGGCTCAGTAGGTGGGTTCTAATGTTGCAAGAGTTTGATATGTAAATTAGGGACAAGAAAGGTAGTAAGAATTTAGTAGCTGATCACCTTTCTAGGTTGTAAGGGTGATAATGTACACATTGCACCTCAGAATGCTTTTGAACGATTTCCTGATGAAGATTTATTTGTGTTTTTATATATATCGAAATATGTACAAGATAAAGATTGCATTTAAATAATTATACCACTAAGCTACAACCAACGATTGGTTATAGAATGTAAACCAACATAAATATCTTTATGGTTTAGTATGTGAAATCAACTATAATTCATAAGTAAAAATATATATATATATTATTAGTCTTTCCGTTATATTAATATCAAATTTTTATAAAATAATGTTAGAAATAATTTAAAAATATAAATATAATATGAATCTCATAATTTTTATCTTATCGTATGTCCATTTATAAATTATAATGATTTGATGGACCTTATGTTATGAATTAGTTAACTAAACAAATGTAGATAAAGAATATTTTTAATTAAATATGTTACAAATCTACAGGGTAAGTGAATAAAATTTGACTACGACATTTTATTTTGAATATACTGACCCTCGTCACAACCTTTGTTATACTAACTTGATACGTTAATTTGAAGAAATTTAAAATTTGATTAGGCTAAAATGGAGTAATAAAAGGGTTTTTCCATATAGAATAGCTGCACTTGTACTTAAGAACTGATGTCATTTTTCATACGTGTCCAAACGAAACATTACACGTCAGGATCTCCATTTTTATCAGGTTCCAGTTCCACACTTTTATCTAAAATATCCGAAAACAAACTCAAGGCAATCACACAATAATGGCTTCCTTATCTTGTCACTCCGTTACCAAAGCATTTGCTTATGCCTCTCTTCCTTTTAGCAGCAGCAAGAATCATAAAAGCAATAACTCCACATATTCACAACCCAACTCAGATCCTAAGCATTCAAAACCAAAACCCAAAACCACAATAACTTTACCTCTAAACCAAACTCAGCGTCAAAGCAAACTGTACCAACAACTTGCTCTCTTCCAGCTTGAACATGCAATTGGCGCTGGCAGTTATCGTGATTCTGAGGACAGGTATCATTCACATACAAACATAGATGCTATTATTCTTTCATCTTCACTGCCACTTAATCTCTAAATTTCTTTACTTCAATCTTCCTATGAATCAACTTTTAATTTTTTTCACCTCGAATTACTAGATCAGTCCTATTCAGTAGTAAAAGAACAGCTTGAATGTGAATACTTAGATATATTGCACCATTTATAGTGCTTTATCTCACACCGAGTAAACGTAGGGGGTCAAGGGAGAGGAAATCCAAAGAGCTGTCGCAGAATTCTCGGGGTCCCATGGAGGGATCAATAGAGAAGAAGTTAGAGGAGACCGGAGATTGGCTTGTCAATAAAACAGAGGAACAAATTCGCTCCACCGGTACTTACTTTGATTACTATCGTAACTTCATATTAAGAAAATTTGTAATTGAATTACAAGCTATTTTAACTATTAACAAATTAATTGTAATTTTTTCAGGACTGCTTCTGTCAATTTCCTTAATTATTGTTGTGACTTTCCCTTCTCCTTCATTAACATACTCAATTCACCAACAGATGAGGATGAAAAATGAAAATTTTTTTTTCTTTGTCAAATTGGTAATTGATGTTAGAGCCAAGAGCAGTTGGAACCTTTCGCATTGTCAGTGAACCATGACCAATGTAGTATTTCTGGTATTTTAGCTGAAATAGTGATAATCCTAGCATTTGAATGGTTTTGACATCTTATCAATTTGAAGGTAAGGGATTTCTGATGTTCACGTTCCAGTGGATTCTTCCAACTTACATTTTGTTGTTCCTGATGGCTTCTGGAATCATAAAGATACCATTGGAGTCACCATTACTTGATGACCTGATCATGTAAAACTGTCTCCGTTGCGGTTGCCTCTACTGGTCGGTGGTACTCAACATGGATAAATCGGTCTTACTCACCGTCATTCTAATGTGTAGACCAAGAAAGATCTAGGTATGTGTGGACAGTATACCTTTGTTCAGTAAAAGAGTTGTCGTTTTCTGTCGTTTATTTCTTTTATTGAAATTGGACGTGGGACATCCATAGATACATGAACCTGTACGTTAGGTTAAAAATGTTAATATATAGGCTTTCATGATTAACTTAAATTCCAATAATCACAAGTGAGTAAAGGTTTAATTTACGTTAAAAAATTAACAATTATTATTGAGAGTATATATGCACAAGTAAATTAAAGAATTATAAATGTTATTATAAAATGGAAATATTTCAGATAAATAATTAAGTTCGAATAAACAATTTATAATTATTTGTCTAATCCATTATAAAGTGTTATAAGTGAATTTCGGATCATTTAATGAGCATTTTGATGCATTTTCTAGTTTCTCTCTTTCCATAAGGCATAAATACTGAACTCAATCACAAGATTGAAAACTATTTCTTTTCCTGGACGTGTGAACCTCACTTTCTCAACATAGGCAACAAGTTGAAGCCATATACTGTCACTGAAAGTGAGTCTACAGAGGTGCAAGGCTTGAGTAGTCCTGAAAGTAGCAGAGAAGCAACAAGTTGAGAGTAAATGATTCAAGTATTAGGCACGATTGCAAAGTTTGCAAAATGGTATTAGATAGAGGAATGGCTTTCAATTTATCCAATATCTTTAAGCTTTGTTTGATTGTCAACGACATAATGAAAGATGCCTCGGCGTTTTTGTTAAATTATACCGTACTATTTTTTTGAGAAAGAGATCTAAGAAAATTGAAGTATTTTTTATTAGAGGAAAATCTTACAACTATGATTCCTTCATATTGTCTTATTTCCTATTTTTAGATTGGGCCTATGGATTGGAATATGATTCATAATCATGAAAAAACCTTTAAACCGACAATCTCATTTTGCTTCTAAAAAAATGGAGCTAAACTCAACCTTCAAATGAGTTGTAATCTTCATGTTATCAAGTTTTATATAAAATGGTGTGTTTGAGGACCCAAATTATTCCAATTATCAAATCAAAATCAAGTTTCTTCTTTGTGTGACACTATGACTTTGATTACTAAAGACAATAGGTTCCTCAACTTTAGTATTTGATTAAGAGCAATAATTGGTCTGTTTTCATTTGATATTCCAAAATCTTTTATGGTTAATGCTATAGATGTGCATCCACTTAACCCAAATCGATTAAGTATTCATAAAAAAGTTTTCATATCTATTTGGATAAAAGCATTTTATTTGTACTCCTTATTGATTTATTCCCAAGTCTCCTTCATCCTTTAGGGCACAAACCTATGACCATTTTACTTTTGCCCCTAAGTGGTTAGAATGAACCATTCCACATAAAATTCTTCATTATTATCTCTATATACTTGATCAATTTTTAGGGTATAAATAAGTGACAGTGTTTGTTTGATTTTAAAGTTATCTATACCGCAAGTATACAGGTCGCATCTTTATAGTATAAATAGTATTGTTCCTATAATGATTGTTAATTAGTCACCTAATAATTTTTGTAACACTTTGTTTAAGGTAAACAATGTAATAAGTGTAACTAAATAAAATAAATTAGAGAAAATTGACAATTGAACAATTAACAAAACAGCATTGAACTTGTGATTAATCAATGATAACAACTTAAGAATTACTTCAGTCCTTGTTTTGTTTTCACCTCACCTTCTTGAATTAATAATAGTTGACCTTAGATATCTAATAGTTATGATTAATCTCTCTGAAGAACTAACCAATTAATTCCAATTAAAATATATAAGAATTGAATTGTGATTACTCGATCTCTCAAAACTCCTCTTAACTATCCAATTGAGATTTGAAGCAATTAAATGGATAACTAACAAACAATTAAGATCTCTCTTCAATTGCCTATTAATATGATATGTATATGTCTATTATTGCACTAGCTCTCACTATGCAATCTATCACAGATATTTCAACCTAATCTCTCGATTTAAATCAAAGATTAAAACAATAAACACCATAAAGTATATTATTATTAAATCAAGAACATAAAAATTTAATAAAATAATTCAAGAGTAATTTCTAAAACAAATTTAGCAATAATAGTTAAAATAAATCCACAATTGTTTGTAATCAACATTCAAGAACAAGGGAAGAAAAGGAAGGAGTAGAAGGTTGAACCTTAGATGTATTCTTTTATTTCCTTTAGCTAGAAAATTCTACAACTTTGTTCTCTTTCTTAGACGTTCTAGGCACCTCTTTTGGTGTTTCTCTTTTCCTTTTATAATTCTTAATCCTCCTAGGGCTCTTTTGAAGGTTTTCTCACTTGTTTATATTTCAAAAGTAGCTCTAAGCGCTACAAGAAAAATGGGTTTTAGCGACAGAAATTGCCGACAGAATGAGTTGTCGAAGAAACGGTCGTAGATAAAATTTAGCGATGGAAATTTGAACATTCGTAGTTAAATTTGCCAATGAATTTAGAATATTCTGTCCCTAATTTGCCGATGGAATCACAATATTCCGTCGGTGAATTTATCGACGGTAAGTTGTAGCCATCGCTAAATTTACTGACAGATATACAACATTCGATCTCTAAATTTACTGGCGAAAAACATTATCCATCGTTAAATTTGTCGGTAACTTATCGACGAAGTGATATATTCTGTTGGTAATTTATCTACGGAATGATATATTCCGTTGGTAAATTATTCCGTTGGTAAATTACCAACAGAATATATCACTCCATCGCTAATTAGTGCTGAAATATTGTAGTTCCATCGGGAAATTTAAATATGATAAATTTTAACCACCATTTCTCAGTTCCTACCTGAGTTTTCTATTAATAATCTTATAATTTTTTGTACATTTAATTTTTTAAATAATATAACATTGATTGATAAATATAAAGTAAACATTATTCTGGTTGATAATATAATAAAAATATTATAATGTACACGAATAAGTATCTTGAAAATAACTGTAAATTAAGAATTTATATAAAAAATAAAGATTAACAAACTATCAAATACATTCACTTATCCAAAAGCTATGTAGGTAGTGAAGGCGGATGCTCTAACTGTTATGATGAGGTCCTTGTCCCTCTCCTTCCACTCATCCACCTCATTAGGGAGTTGGGTTATGCACTCCATCAACCTCTCTGTTGTGTTCTCAAGCTGAATGACTCTCTCATTTGATGCAGACCACCTACTAGATCCAACTGTAAAGGATATGGAAGATTGTGAATAGCATGTGTGTGAAAATGAACCTAAGTTGAATATCTTTCCATGACGGTCCCTACCATCCACTACATTAAGATATGCCTGAATCTTATCAATAGTTTCATAATTCTGAGACTGTCGTTCAATACTTTCTTGTATTTGGTCCTATCATTATAATTGTTTGTGTTAATAAGTGATAATTTTTAAGAATTAATATTAAAGTATAGATTTTACATACATGAAGTTGTCTGCATCGGGTGTTGACAAAGGTCACACCATCATGCTTCTTGGTGTGAGTGTGCAAAAAAGCTGACGTGGTGTAGACTTCCTGCTTAGAGACTTTTCTTGCATCAGAATAAATTGTTATAAATGAACTACAGTTTACAAAAATTTCGGCAAAGTTTCCTTTATTTTTATGATATTTACCCCTTGTTAGAAAAGAAAATTAACTCAACAACACAGCCATTAATGGCACCAGACATTGATAACATTATATTCTCTATAATTTACATATATTTTCATTCTAAATTTAATACATCAAATTACATTGAAATCAAATTTCATACATCAAAGTACAAAAATCCGAATGTAAGTGTAAAGTTTTGATACTTACAAGTTGAAGTACATGCTCCTAGTGGGTCAAAGATCCTCCAGTGTGTACGGGTAGACTCTCTCTCCATCTGGTCCTCCACATCTATTGGAAAAATTGCGCTCTAAAATGGATATTGCATCGAGTGATGCACAATACTGCTACCAACAACTCTAAATTTCTTTAGATATATATGGTGGTCGTACACCATTCTTGTGTATCGAACCAAGAAAGTCTTTATAACATGTACGAGCTTGCCTCTCCCATACATTATAAATTACATGATCAAATTGAGAATTCCAAAAAAATTCTTTCTGAAAAAAAGAAAAACATACTATAATTTCTTATAAACGAAAATATTTATCTAATTAATGCATAAAATTACATAAAATAAAAAAGAATAAAGAATATATATGGTGGTCGATACAGGATTAGAAAAATCGATTGTTTTGGAACATTCATCAACTCCAAAAACTATGTTTGTTCAATCATGTATGCATGTGTTCGAATTTGAGTTCTTTATACCATTTCACTAATTAGTTATTTAAGTTCTATACTATTTGTTTCTTAGGTGAAACGCATCGTATGGGCGGTTCATCTAATTTAGTGATTCATACTGCATGTGAGAATTTGTTCACTGTATCTTCTGCAAGTTTAGCTCCAAGAAGTTGTTAGAAGAGGGTGTCAATAAACCAACACCTGAGAGAAGATCTTTGACTATTTCAATTGATGCCTTCGAGCGTGCAAGGACCCTTCTTAAGAATCCAGACATAGAGAACTCCTTTACCTTTTCTACTGAGTCTCATGTCACTTGAAATCTAGAAAAATAATTATTTCTTTCTTTTTCGATGGAATAAGCGTGAAACTTTATTTGTTATTTTGTCTATAAGAATTGTTAAACTTCTAATTAAAATCTTGTATTACTTACTATATATCATCGTATTTTATTGCTTACCGTATTTCAATATTTATATGTATTATTATTTTATTATTAATAAATATTAATGATTAAGAATAGCAGTCAACTTAAATTTGTGATATTTTGATCTCATTAACATTAAAATTTTAGATATGTTTATCTTTTTATATCTAAAAAATATTTATTTTCAAAATTTAAATTATTTACTATATGTTTTTTGACAATATGTTTAAAACTTTGAAAACATTTTACAATTTTTAGATACTTCATTCTTTTTTCATGAAATATATGTATGAACGGTGGTATACTATATACAATAAGCATCATTAAAGAATCATTTATGTATAAATCTATATATTTAAACAAATTTATAGAGATTGAATGCATTAGCTCAAAATTGTAATTATTTCAACTTTTGGTGACGATTTAAAAAATTAATAAACAAAAGTTCGACTTTTTGTGACGATTATGGGGACAAAATTGTTAAACTGTTGCAAAAGGTTGCACCTTTTGCGACGATTCACATATATCGTCGCCAAATATATGCCTTTAGCGACGGTTATTCAAAACGTTGCGAAAAGCTGGACTTTAAGCTGAAAATCATCGCCAAAAAATACTTACTTAAAAGTCAGTTTTAGTTTTGTTGACTTCAAGACATATAATTTGACTTTTTGCGATGATTATGGGGTCAAAATTGTTAAACCGTTGCAAAAGGTTGCGCCTTTTGCGAAGATTCACATAAATCATCGCCAAATACATGCCTTTAGCGACGGTTATTCAAAACGTCACGAAAAGCTGGACTTTAAGCTAAAAATTATCGCCAAAAAATACTTACTTAAAAGTCAGTTTTAGTTTTGTTGATTTCAGAACATCATTGGAGTGACCTGGCCACGAGATGTAATTATTCATTTGTTGGGTGTTGGCTTACTCATATGCAGAACAGGGGGGACCAAAGGTAAAGCTACTGTTTTTAATGTTGCCATGTAAGACCGGGAAGAAGAGACGGAGAGTAGTCAAAGTGTACCGTCAGAAGGAAATTGATATGTGGACTTCCACAGAGTATGCCATTTCCTGATCTCTTTTCAGACTCTCTAAAACCTGTTTAAAGTGTGTGCGGCAACTCTTTTACGTAGCTTACCAGTTCAGCATCACGACTATAATCTTCCTTTCACATACTGCTGCTCTTTACTTCTAACAAACATATAAAAATAGAACAAGAACATTTGAGAATATCAATAGGGAATTTAAGATGAGCAGTGAAATAGCAGAGAGGGCTCTGAGCAGCTTGGGAAAAGGTTTCGATTTAACATCGGACTTTCGGCTAAAATTCTGCAAAGGCGAGCAAAGATTGGTTATTCTTAATGAAACTGCGAAACAGGAGCTCGTGCTGCCCGGTTTAGGGTCCGTCAAAGGCGTGTCTGTCGATATAAAATGTGATAAAGGTGATCGTGTTCGTCATCAATCCGACATCCTTCAGTTTCATCAGGTAATTTTATTTTCCAAATGAATATATAAATGTATAGATATCCCAGCACTTGGTTAATTGGTTGGCAGGTGTACTTATCATAGTTTTAGATTGGTTGCAGATGTCAGAAGTTTTCAACCAGAAATCATCTGTTCCTGGGAAAATCCCATCAGGGCATTTCAATGCGATGTTTGGATACGAAGGTTGTTGGGCAACTGATGCAGCAAACACAAAACACTTAGGACTTGATGGTTATTTCATCGTCTTATCAGATGTTCATATTGATCGATATCCACTTGTTCTCGTCGATGAAGTCAGAAATGCAGTTCCTTCCTTCTGGGATCCTGCTGCTCTTGCCAGGTAATTAATAAGTAATGTTTTTCCTTTTCCTAGACCATATGTAATCAAAAAAGGCTAGAAATGTTGGATTCTAGGCAGAACATCGAAAGTAATCTTATTTAATAAGCATCAATTTCCTTCAATCACCATACCAATGATCCATATGTAGATTGATAGTTAAGAAATTTAGTGATATTTTATGTTTGAATATCTAAATTATTTAACAAACTAAAGAGGTAGGCAGGTAAATAGATCATGACAAAAATGAAGAATCATGTTATTATTTTTGGAGAATTTTATTAGTCGTTGACACAAAGGCAACCAATCAAAAATAGAGCCCATATCCCAGTTGATGTCAGAAAACCTTTCAATCAGATCAGAAGGGAGTGACCGGTATGCTGTCCCTCAATCAGGTATAAATCTCTAGATAAAAGGACACACGGAGATTGGACAGCCACATAATATGATATAAAATCTAACCAGACCGGGTCATAGGCGTCGATGGAGGCCAACAAACAAAAACTTATTCTTTGTTAAGTCAAAAGTCTTTAATTTCAGGTTTGACCGATGATAAAAATAACACGTATTGGAATCAGTCCATGGTGTTGATTTAACAAAAAGTCAGCAATCCTAGATGTATGTGATGATGGAATGATGCCTGATGAGGTCATGTATCACATGGTATTCTAATCAGTTTTTGGTTTACCGCATAGTATTTGTAATTAAGTAGTATGCAAAATTTCATAACATTTGTTAAGTTTTCAACTACAAGGAATTGAAATCGGGTAAAAAGCATGTAAATTGTTATAAAATTCAGCAGTGGAGAAAGAAAGTTTTTGTGCTATTGACTGGCGTTTTTATCACACGTCTATATATTTTTTCTCCTCTCTCCTAGATACAAAGTACAAACTGACGTATGAAGGCTTATCTAGAGTTTGTGTTTTCTATTGATCCTTGGAATTTTCCTTCATCTCTGATTCTGTAGGATTTGAAATTTCTACCTTTAATTATTTATTTTATAAGCCCTAAATTTCTATTGTATCACGTCAAAAACTTAAGGTTTGCATCATTTAAGGACAAAAATCAAATAAACTAGGAATTAGATGTAGCCCATGAGATCAAAGGTGTAGAAAATGATACAGCAACCCCAGTTAGAGCAATAAAAGTTATATGATGTAATTAATCATATTTCCAGGTTCATTGAAAATTATGGGACGCACATTATTGTTGGGATCAGCATTGGTGGCTCGGACGTACTGTTGGTTAGGCAAGATAGGTCCTCAAACATGAGTCCATCAGAGCTCAAGAAGCACCTGGATGACCTTGGAGATCAATTATTTACGGGGATATGCAATTTTCCTCCAAAATCCAGAGACCAAAAGGTCATTAAACTCTACTAAAATCAATCTATTTGGTTTGATTTGTCGGACATGCTTAACTGAATAATTTCTCTTTATTTCAGGCTCCCCAAGCTTTCGACCTCTTTGATAGGCGACCTGTTCTTTACAATAGTTTTTCGTCAATCAGTGTGAAAGATGTAGGCATCCCGTAATTGTTCATGAGTTCAGGCTTGCTTGTTTCATTTGAGACTAAACCAAATCCTGTTAACTTTACAGAAGCAAAATTTCCCATTTCATTTTCTAACTAACTAAAAATATGCGTACAACATTTCCTTGACAGTTAGAAATTGGTTTTAGTTATGCTTGTATATGTGTAAAGCTAGCGAAATTGCAGGGAATAACGGTGATAAGTGCAAAGAGGGGAGGTGATCCATCTGCGACCAGTCACTGTGAATGGCTTCTAACAGTTCCACTGATGCCAGATGCCATTCAATTTAGCTTAATACCTATAACTTCCCTTCTTAATGGTGTTCCTGGCAAAGGTTTCTTATCCCATGCTATCAACCTTTATCTTCGATGTAAGTCCCTTCCTAATCTCGTGCAAAATCAGCAAAGTAAATGAAAAATCAAGATTAGGTTATATCACTAGGCAAGAAATTCTATTTTTTCTCCAGTGATCTAAATGTGCTAGGACAATTGTGTCGCACAAGTTCTGATATTGTGTCATATTTATGTCCTTCTTGATTAAATTGCTGCAGCAGACTAAAGTTGCAGTATTATGACTCCAAACATGTTGTTCAAAACCTTTAACATCTTATTTACACTTCTTGTTTTCTCTTGCAGACAAACCTCCTATAACAGATCTACACTACTTTCTCGATTTCCTATCCCTCAAAACATGGGCTCCAGTCCACAATGAACTGCCGCTTTGTCCTACAACAAATATACATAGTTCATCGTCATCAGCTCTTCATTTCAACTTGATGGGTCCCACAATGTATGTAAATACAGCTCAGGTATTCCTTATCCTAAAACCAGTGGAGTTCTTAAGGAAGCTTCAGATCTTCCCACGGTAAAATTATAGAAAAAATGTTATGATGGACAGGTTACTGTTGGGAAAAGTCCAGTGACTGGAATGAGGTTCTATCTTGAAGGCATGAAATGCAACCGGTAACCCTCTAAAGCTTTTCATGTCTGCGATATTTCTTCTTTTACAGACATGCTAAAGATCATTGACAATGGTCAACGATCTATTCAAGTTTCTCTTTAACTAAACTCCCATAATAAAAGTTAAATTTTCCAGGTTAGCCATTCACCTGCAGTATCTATCCAATACTCCAAGAATACTTGAAAAGAAGATAGAGGATTCAAGATTGTGGCAAGGGTCAGACAATACTAATGATGAAAGATTCTTTGAAGCTATAAATGGAAAGAAGTTTTCACACATATGCACAGCACCAGTAAAGTACAACCCTAGCTGGACTACTGAAACAGAAGTGGCGTACATTGTCACAGGAGCTCAACTACACGTAAAGAAGCACGACTCAAAGCGTGTTTTACATCTTCGGTTATTATTCTCCAAGGTTTCAGATTCTGTTGTTGTGGAATCAAATTGGAAACAAGGGTCGTCTGAATTTTCACAGAAGTCTAGCCTATTTTCAGCAATTAGTACGACGATTACAGGGAATCCCCTGAAAGAGAAACCTGAGTCAATATTAGTGGACTCTAGTGTATTTCCGACAGGCCCTCCAAAAACAGTTCAAGGCCGAAAGCTTTTGAAGTTTGTGGATATATCTCAGTTGTGCAGAGGTCCACAAGACAGTCCTGGCCATTGGTTAGTAACTGCGGCTAAGCTTGACTTGGACAGAGGGAAAATAAGCCTAAATGTCAAGTTTTCATTGTTAAATGTTTGCTAATGGATGATGTTGTGGACAAGTAAGATCCTAAGGAATTGAGGCGAAGCATTTTTTAATTCTATATGATATAGGCTGGTAAATTCGAGTGAAGAATAATATTGTGCATATGAAATGAACTGCAAGAAGGAGTTCAGCAACCTTTGACACACGTGGAAAATGGTTAGCACTCGACAATGCTTTTACAATTTGTCCAAGGTCACGTAAATAGCAGTGTTTATTCTAACCATAAATAGTAAAAAATTATTTGAATGAAATAAAATATTTTATTTAATATGGTGGTCACTACTTAGTATCAAAGATTGGCCCATATACACTACAACAAATGCATCAATTAGCGACGCTTTCTTTTGCGACGAAACAAAATTTGTCACCTAAACAAACAATTTGCGAGTAATAATCACTTCGTTGCTGAAAGTAATTGATTTACACCGTTTCACAAAATACATTGGCAATGAGTAACATTTTGCGACCAATTGTCGAAAATGTTGTAATAACAACAGGTTTTAACAACGTTTGAGCCTTTTCGTCGTCTCAACGTAGATATTTTGTGACGAATTTAGCTAATGTCGGCAAATGTCAGGTAAAGCAATCTAATTAGCGTCGAAAAAGTCCGAGCATTGAGAATGGTTGTAATCATTTGCGACTAAAAAGGCATAGCGTCGCTAATAGTTTAAACAATTAGTGACACAAGTCAGACTTTGTCGGAGAAGGGCATTATATTCATTTTATTTAGCGACGTTAGAACAAACCGTAGTAGAATATAACCTA
>JAOQMM010000003.1:10101548-10113916 GCA_027563515.1 Erythroxylum platyclados | reverse complement strand
AAAATGTTATATGGTAAGATAAAATTGATACATGAAAACTTAGGTTGAATGGGCCAATAAGAGTGTGCCATGTGGCATTAATGAGAGAGTGACATGTGGTATAGTATTTGAGTGATAAGTGTCATGATTTATGGGTGACAAATGGTGTAATACATAGGTGACAAATGGCCTAAAAATTGGGTGACAAATGAACTAGATAACATGTGACAAATGGGAGTTTGAGAACGAGACACCTAGCTTAGCTGATTAATTGACAAGTTGCATAACAAGTGTTAAAATTATCACCACTCACTTAACACCAACGAAATTTACATCTTGCAAGACCATTTTCTCTTGTTTCTTGCTATTTTCTTCTCTCTTCTCTCCACTACATCGACACTCTCTCTCACTTCCATTCAAGTTGTGTTTTTAATGATGTTTGACAGCTTTCTTCTTACTTTTGAGAACCCTTCCACTTTCTTCTTGTCTTGGCCTTGGTTGCAACTTTAAGAGGCTAAAGGAGCTTGCCCTTTAAGGTGAAAATTAGGGTTAACATGTAAGTATTCTTTGCTCTTTATGGCATGTTCAAATAAGTATAAATGATGAGTGAATTCAGATGAGAAGCATGTAGGGTTGTGGATAGCCCTAATTCATTTTCCTAAATATGCACCGCTAGCTGTCTTTACATCTATTGGACCTTACTTAAGAGAATTCATTCTTGGAAATATTCAAATGCCAGACTTGACATGCCAAACAACCCTGTAAACTTAGGCTTGGACTGGATCATCTCAAACCCAAACCTCCTCCTTCTAGGATGCTCAAGACCCAGACGATGATATTCCCATCATTGATGAAAAGGAGATAGATAAATTTTTGAAAATATTAAAGATAGAGGAAGCGAGCCTTAGTAAAAGATGGAGAAGGACTAGTGATGATAATGACAACACAAGTGGAGGAGCTTCCCCATCCAATTTGCATTCATGAGAAGAACCTATCTAACAAGGATGATGATTAGGATTCTTCTTATAATTTTTGTGGGTCCCTCTATTTAAAGTTGTTCGTCTTTGTGTCTTTTATGATGTAACTTCATTCTTATCCATTTATTGTGTGATGTGACATCGGATTTATTTAGAATAGTTTATGTAATATTGTTCTTATCTATAATAGGTGATATGATGTTATTCTTATACATTTCAGGTGTGATGTGACCTTGTTCTTATCCAAAATTGCTTGTCTTTTGTTATCTCCTTTGCCTATATAATCAAAGGACCTCTTCCATTTTATTTAAGTTTTAAGTTTTTATTTTTTGAGTTTTCATTGAAGTTTTAATTCAAGTTTCATTATTTTCAAGAAACATTTCCATTCAATAAGTTGTGTGTTTTCATATGACTTTTCTTTAGAAACTCTCTCCTCCCTAAAAGTTTAAATCTTCAATAAGTTTACTTCTGTCACACAGAGATACAAGTATGCTCTGCATTTATATTAGAAAATATCAGACCTATAATCTTATTTGAGTGTTAAGTTATATGAGGAGGACTGGTCAAACTTAGATCCCTAAGAAGCTGCATCTTAAGAGTTGACAGCCGTTAAAGGTTTGCGTCTCAACTAGCATATAATAAATATTAAATAAGGTAAAAATAAAAATAAATATCAAATTAAAAAATAAGTAAATAAGTAAATATATATGCAAATAAGAAAGAAGACAAATAAATAAATTAATAAATTAAACAAGCCTTTAGGAGAAAATATTTAGGCTAAATAAGAAAATTTTTAAGCTAAAAAATTAAGAGAAAAGTACTACATATTAAAAGTTTAGGCTAAATACAAAGCATGACTCACATGAAAAGTATTCAAAAGATCTATAAGAAAGAGAAAGACTTTTCTATGTAAGATCATTTATTTGTAACTTAATATGTCAAAATTTTCTATTGAAAGTCATATCTTCGATAAATTCCAATAAAATCGTATCATTCTTATTCACCTCCTCCTAATTTTTCTTTCTTAAGCCTTCATTCTTTCTTTTTACAACCTCCAACTACAATCTTCTCGCCTCTCTCACTAAAATGTTATAATATCTCTTCTTAATATGTTTGATAAACTTTACATCTCTTAATTTTTTATTAATATTAGTCACCTCTACTTTTTTTCTTACTCTTTAACATTCTTAAAAAGTTATTATAAAAATAGGTCAACATGCCATGGACAATGAGCAACTACACTTTATTTCGACTTTTAAACACCATCAAAGTACGTAAGTGTACATATACTGTACTCGACAATGGAACATACAGCTCAAAAAAAAAGTACAACTCAATCGACTTTCTCGGTGTTCGTTTACAGGCTTCAATCATGGGCGTAAACGAGCAAAATGGAAACAAATTGACGGACCATATGACAAAATGCTTTTTACGAGTTCATCAAGTTTTTTTCACATGAAGTCATAATCGTCAAGGGCATCGTAGTGATCAACAACCAAATCATCATCTGGCTTGTCAACATGGAGCTGTTTTTTCTTCCCACCTGCAAGGATAGAATAATTGAAATGCATCGCTAAGACGATCTGAATCCATAGACAAACAATTTGTCTTATGAAATCATAAAAATGATAAAAACCGATGGCTCATTGAATTCAAATGATCTTTGAAAGTATAGATTTAATTGTGCGACTTTCTGTTAAAAATAATTACTGACAAAGTCAGTGTAAAGCAAAGCAATTACGCCAATTATTGTTGTTTTACCAGCAAGAAAAAGCTGCAAGACAAGGGTTGTAAGGCCGCAATCAAGGCTTGACATTTAGACTATATAACCAAGAAAAGTTCACGTCCATCACCAAGAAATTATAAAGAATACGTAAACCATGTACCTGTCTTTTTTTTACCAGCATTGGCTTCTTTCTCCATTTTTAGCTTTTCATTAGCAATAGTTGTCACTGAAGATGCAACGTCTTTCGCATCTGCTGCTTTTAGAGAAGTCATTGACAATCTCATCACAGCCTTCAGTAAGCCAATATAATGAAAACTTTTCTGCACAGAACATTCGATGAAGCCAAGTCAAAAATATGTATACTTTCAATGAAAAGAAAAAGATAAAAGATGCATGGAACAGACCTCATATGGCCGAAGCTTATGAGAAATGAGTTCTGCATATTCTAAAAAGTCACCTTCAGATTTGGGTATAAAAGTATCAAGAGTTCTCTCATCGCCTTTCCTGGCAAACAGTTCTGTTGTGGACTTGTAATCAGCCTCTTCTACCAGCCTATTCAAAGCAAAAACTTTCAGTTGAAAACTTCATTAACATGAAAAAAAGACATTAAAATCCCGAACAACCAATGTAAACAAGATTTAGATATCAAACAAATCTTGCAGCAGATTGGTAGCAAAATTCACTGAAAATGGATCCAAAATTATGAAGCAAGTTGCTTAGACATACAAAAAGCCTCCAAAAGGTAACACTCTTTTCTGTTCTGTGTTACCATTACATGGAAAACTCGTGGATGCTCACCTGCAGTAAAGCTGTTCAGGTAGCCTTGGTAATCTAATCTGACCTAAAAAGGAACGGTTTTGATGTTTTTTGCTTAGGTCAGGTCGGCCTAAGAATTGAACAATCACTGAGGTTAAGTATGGTCAGATTGGAACAGTCCCAGTCCAAAAGAAGCTGAGTGCTCTTCTTATCCCTCTCTTTTGCTTTTATCTCAAATCCCTAATCTTTCACCTCTCCATCAAAACAGTATTAGGTCTTTCAATTAAAGCTGGCAAGATGTAGCTCTCTCACTATTCTCTATCTTATTGTCTCTTTCAATGCTCCTGATGCTTGGCCATCTCCCTTCAGTAATGTATGACACATTTCACTTTTAAGAAATAAATGTTCCTACATGGCCCTTTAAAGGGTGTGCTGCGATGGGATATCTGTTGAATTTTTTGTCTCCAAAGTAGAAGGATAAGGTAATTTTTTGGAATTAGAAGACAGAATAGCAATTGCCACTTTATGAAATTAACCCCCACATCAAGAGCAGTTGCACTCTAATGCCAAACAAACAACTACTATTTTCTTTTTCCAATTTGACTAAAGCCTGAGTACCTACTAAGTTAATAGTTATAGACATTCTCAAGAGCTTAGAACCTTGAATACATCTACACATGACCCTTCATCAGCTGACTGTGCTTGTAATAATTTTCATGGCCTGATTCAAGTTATTAAAAGTCTAACCACAATAGGACTTTAAGTTCCAATGAGAAGTTAAAACCATTAAAAGTCCAAATAAGTGGATTAACTTGAGAGTAAAAAGGAAATTCTTTGAAAATTTTGAAAAGCCAGCATATAGACAAAAAGATAGGCGCCAGTCCTTTTTTGTAGCACACCTTATGATATGCTTTGGTGAGTGCCTTAGAATACCTTGTTCTCTATCATCTCTAACAATCCTAGCTAGGGCTAACTTCACCAGATTCTGAAAAGGGGTTGCTATTCCAATTGCCAAAAAGGGATACATGATTGCAAGAAATTTGCATATAAACTAACTAGCAATGAACAAAAGAGATGAGTTATTAGCATTTAGTTACTATTTTTACATTTTTAGATTTTATTTAGTCAGCATTGGTTTTGACAACCTTAATTTTGTCAATCAGTCTTCTTTACACAGTTGACAAATTTAGAGAACTGGTGCTGATTCTTTAGTCAACTTGTAACATTTCACTGATCGACAAATTGTGTAACAAACAAAAAAACGTGCTGACTTAAAGCAGTAGTTGGTACCTTTGCTGCTGAAGTTTCTCAGCTACAGGATCTAGTGGTTCGTGCTTAACTACTTCCACAATTTTTCCTTTCTTATCAGTAGATTTTCCTGCAGTCTTCTTGGAAGGTGTTTCAGGAGGCTTTTCTGTAGAGGTCTGTTACCATCCAGAAGAAAACAATCCAGATTGAAGAAAAAAAAAGAGAGCATCATTAGTACATAATGCAACAGATGCAGATAGAGGTTTAACGGAATACAGAGTACATTTTCTAAAGCAATTCCAACACCATTAGTATTTATTAAATAAAAATAAAATTGGTTTATGCAATTTATCCTGCTTCCTAGTTACCTGCCCAATGTTTGCAGTCAAGAACCCGTCAGAATATAATGTCAAGATTTGCAGGTTTTATAGAGAGGATATCTGTATGCTTATAGAAAATCTGCGTCACATATTAACTCTTAAGAGTGAAGAAAGGTAAATTTGTTCCTCAGTGTAAAAACTTGCATCCATAGATGAATAAGGTTCATATATTCTCCCAGGTTGACATTATTTTTCCATTGACTGGTGTCACGTAAAGGAAAAAAGAAGTTATGTCCTGGAATCAGATGTTCCTAGGATTCCTGCATAATTAGCAATGACTTATGTTCTGTCCCACTGTTCCAGTTTTCCATCCTATGTAACATGAATACATGAGATAACATGTTTCATGTCTGGACTCTTTTTGCCCAATGCATGAGGGCATAATGACTTGAGAAAGTTAAATCCAATAACCTGCCTCTTTCGTATAAAAAACTACAACCGAACAGGTTAAATGCAGCCTCAGATATGATCAGTCTATAGAAACAATTTCAGAAATTAACCCTAAGGTGGAGCTTAATGTTCATAACTAAATAGTTTCTTCAAACCCTTTATGAAGCACAATGTAGTTGGCACATGATGGAAGGACTTTCAATGAAAATAAAATGATAATCAATCTAAGGAAAAGAAATAATCTGTTATTTCTCATAAGCTTCTCTCATAGACAGATCACTATTTAAAATGATTCATAGAATCCATCCTAAAACAATAGCAGAAAGAAATAAAAGGCACCATACACAGTAGCATCAGGAGAATGTTGATCCTCACGAAACCAACTTAACAGCTTTTGTGTAGAACTAGTAGTTGATGGGACCCACATTAGGCTACATACAACTAATCATTTAACCAAAAACTTGTGTATCTAAATTAACCATAACAAATATCAAATGTGGATGTCTACTCATCATTCGGGGATGCAAAAGGAAAATAAATTGAATGCCTTTTTGACTCGCAACATATCATGAATTTGGTAGTACTTCAATATCATGACAAGTAGGAAAACACATTAAGTCAAAAGAAGCATGGATGTTAAGGGAAAATTAATATAGACAACAACAACATGTGCATATAAGTCCTCTTCTTTCTTCCATGGTACGATCAGGGGAGTAATGAAAATTATAACGGCAGTTAGACTTTGACCCAGAATTTTGGAATTTGATGATTTGGTAATTTAGAAGAAACAGACAAAAAATATTACCAGCCCTATTCTTGAGTTTAAACAACGAACAAGTTGTACATCAAAGCTTGTTTAGGATGACACAAAAAGATAAGCTATCTTATTTGCTATATTTCAACAGGACATGACAGAAAAGTTACCTAACTTTATGCATGAAATTAGTAAGTATGACATCTACACAAATTATCATCTACTGTAAAAGTGCCACCAGTAATATGCAAGTGGCATCAGTAATATACTTCAGATAAATTTAATATTAATGTCCTAAGTTTTAACTGACAATGGCAAAATATGCAAACCATATTCTCATATTACAAACCAAGTATGTCAGACGACATCTTCATTTGGATAGTGGATAGCCTATTTATGGGAAGAAGGAATGTTCAAAAGGAAATTATACATTATCAAGTCTAGGTCAGGAATAGTACCAGAGCTGGTTCATCTTCATCTTCCCATGATTCCTTCACATCATTTTCATCCATGTCTTCATCGTCCCACTTACTTCTTGACTTCTCTTTTGAAAGAATAGGTGGAATGTCTTCATCCTCTGTAACAGTTTAGTCACAACCATAAGAGATTAAAATAGATCAAATGTGATCAGAAATGAAGAAAATAAGATCAGGAATAGTAAGATAGCAAATTTGGTAAGACCAACTCAAAGCCAGATTACTTTCTTCAGCTTCCGTTTTGGAATTAACAAACTGTTATATCCAAACCCTTCCTTCTAGACACTCAAGTATGTATACCAGTTTTAGTTATGAGTTAATACAAAACAACCTTGTCAAATGCAACATAGGACGCATGAAAACACTCCACGATAATCTTTTCTAATATTACCCAGTGAAATAAATGTCTGTCTCCCTGACTTGAAACGACTGCAATTGTTTATGTATAACTCTCAATTTTAACCTCTACAAAGTCAGGACATTATAATGTACAGGTCCTTATTAAGACCTTAGATATTGCTTGGATTTAAAATCATACTAGAACATAGCCAATGTTATGGAAATATCAAATAACCGCTCTTGCAATCCTAGAGGACCCATTAAACTGAAATTGTGTTAAATATGAAACCTATCAATTTAAAGCATAAAATAGTATCATTCATTCCCTATAATGCAACTACCAAAACAGACATATGATTGCAGACATCACAAACAAAGCTGCAATATAGGGAGCGTGAAACCCAACATTTTCTGATTTCTACTGTAACCATATACAAGTTCCGACGCATTCTATAGCTGAAATTAAAGAAAATGAAGTATGTTACCCCAATTTTCCATCTTAGAATGTCTGATTGCTGAAATTAAAGGTCTCGTCCTGCAACAGAACAAGTAATTACTAATGGAAAATTATTACTACTCCAGTTAAAAAAAATTGGAATGATAAGCTCAAGATGACAATAATTCCAATTCCAATTGCACCACAAAATCCATGTCGCCTCTTTTATCTGAACAAATCTCAGGGCTTTATGAAAACAAAGAGAGAGAGAAAAGACACCTCGTAGGAGTGGCTGATCTCTGGGTGAGTTGTCGGCTAATGTACTGCTTCTTGTCGGAAGGTAAGGTGCTGAAAGTGAAAATCAAATTAATAAAAAAAAAATGCAAAGATCAACGGCGCTTTTACGGTTTATGGTATCAGCGTGTTAGTTACCAAGAATAAGATGGTTGTATTGCGGAAGAGTAGCAGCGGTTCGATCCTGAAAATGGAAAGCCCTAAAGAAGGACTTTTGAGATGAAGAGAAAGAGTCTGTTTAGGGTTTTAATGTTAAAATTTTGCGGCACTAGTTCTTTGCTTCTCCCAAGTCCTCGCAGGTCTAGACTCTACCTTTGTTAGAGCCTGTTTGGGGTTTTAATGTTAAATGTTTGCAGTATTATTAGTTCATTGTTTCTCCCAAGCCCTCGCACGTCCAGAGTTATTGATTTTGGTTTTTTGTTTTTATTTATATTTATTTAATTATTTACCATTAATATTAATTCGTAATAAATTTATAAATAATAATTTAATTCAATTTTATAATTAATTAAATTAGTTTAAATAATTAAAATATACAATAAATAAATATTATTTATAAATAACTTTACTTGTTAAATTATTTATTTAAATAAAATGTAGTAGATCTTGTTCTAATAATTATTAGTAAATTTTATATAAAATATATTCAAATAAAATTATTTGCTTAATTAATTCATAAAACTAATTTATCATTAAATTTTATTTAATATTCAATTATTACTTTGACATTAACAACTAAATATATTTTTGTTTTTATTTAAAAAATAAAAACTAAAAAAAAGTAAGATTAAAAATTATAACAAAAAATAAAAAGTGAAACTAATCGACCCTCAAAACAAATTTCTTTTTAATTAAGTTTGTTTTAGTAATTTTGAAAAAGAAAAGAACAATTTATGAAAACTTTTATCATAACATCTTTTACCATTTCCACATTAGTTTTAAAGAAATAAGAATTTTGTGTTCTTGCAAGTCGATACAATTGCAATCCAAAAACAACAACAATGTTCCTTTTTTTTTTGGTAGATTTAATATATATCTACATTTTCATTTCTACTAATCTTAAATAGAGTTGTTGTTATTTGTGGCAGACATTACACGCTTAAGTTGAGAATGAGGGACGATAAAGATGAAACACTAACTTCGTTGCCTTTAACTTCAAGATTGGGTTTAGAAACTTAGTCTTTGATGAATGAACTTATACAGAGTCTAGTGGCGAGTTTAGGTCGATCATATTGAGAGTGTGTGTGTAAATTTTTCGAAATGAAATTAACTGGTGTTTAGATTTAACGGGGGAATTTTGGTATTTTCAAACAAGAAAATAAATGAAACTAAACTAATAAAAACAAAATAAAGAAAGCATGCGAAAAATGATAAAAGTGGAGAATTCGGTATGGACCCACTTCTTTGGTTTAATCTCACCCTACATCTTAATTAAGCATATTTCAAATGATTTTTTGTTGTTTTTACCTCTCCTAGCAACTATTGGTCGTAGATTAACAACAAGCTCTGTTAATCCCGATTTTTCCTTAGGTCCTAGTTAATTAAGAAGAGCTCGTTAATTAACCCTAGCTATCGGATAACCTAGGAGACGCTCGCTAAGTTTAATCGGATATCCGCCTTACGAATGAGAAAAACAAACCAATCTAGGCAATAATCACACAAGCTCAGACTATGTAACCTAGGTTACGTTATCCCTAACGATTTAATACCGTTAGTTGCTATAAATGACTTCAAACACGACTATTACATATCACATTCAAATTCTAGCAATGGATTTTCATGAAAAGTGATTCAATAGAGCATTAAAACTATTCTCAAATAAAAACCCAATCAATCTATACAAAGATAATGCAATCAATCCGAAAAGAGAGTAAGAATAACAAACATAATGAAAAATATGCTTAACTAGGTCAGGTGTCGATATCACCTTCAAACTGGCGTCGGGTTGACTAGCTCTCCATGGGAGACCCAAGAAAATGCTTCAGCCCCATGAAAATTGTCTCAGCTGAAAACCCTCAAAAAACGAAGAACCACGCCTCTGTTCTTCTTCTGTACAACGCCTCCCTTCTCCTTTTTTTATTTCTTTAAAACCACTTTACTCCTCAAACAAAACGAACACCCTCTGTTATGTGTTTTGGCCCTATATCAATTGGCCACGTCTGCGTTTCACAACGTCCGCATCTGCATTTGCGTTTGTGTTAAATGCAAATGACGTTGTTTACGTTTTTTTTTTGGATCAATCACGAGGTATCCTGGGTACACCCTCAGATTAGTCCCCGCTCGTATCGGGTAGGATCCCAAAAGACGGCAAACACTACCACTAAGTATTTAACACTGTTACATTTTGCTTTCAATGTCTGCATGCTGTGTCATTTTAGACTTTTTGTCTGTTGCAGTGCTGCCGTCGTTTCCCTCACCAGCTGTTGCGTTTTGCTCTTTGTTTTAATCCACCTGCTGCATGCGTTTTATTCTTGCTCCCTTACCATCTGCACGTCGTTTTGGTCATCTGCTTACCATTGCACTGCCATTTTGCTCATCCATGCTTGCTCTATAACAAAAATTCACGTTGCATGGTTTTTGCTTGAAATTTCCATGCACGTGCCATGATTCTTCTCTTTATTTTTCCATTTTTCTTATCTTCTTCTTGTCTTTTAATTTTCTCCTTCTTACTTTATAAAGACAAGTGAAATTTAATTTTCAGAAAATAACCTAATTATCGTACTTTCGACTCACTTTAACTTCTTTCCTTTCAAATTATACCTAAAATCACATAAAAGTTAAAGTGAGTATTTTAAGCAATTTTATGTCATTAATTGCTAAGTATTATGAGATAATTAAACAATCAATTAAGTACATATCAATTTCTCCCACACTTAACTTTTAGTTGTCCTCGGGCAAAATATCAAAATTAAGCTCAAAGACCCAAAACATTTACTCAATTCTCATATTTTCCAAGAATACATAATCATAAACAAAGATGAATGACTTTAAAAAATCACAGCAAGAATTCAACATTCAATACTTCTACTCATGATCAATCAACATTCATCATCTTCAAAAAATGAGCAGTCTAATGATAGACTCGAAAAATGTGTTTAAGTAAAATATATCCATAGGTACACTCAACACCATTGACAATCATGAAAATCCACAACTTTGCATATCATTTCATTTCTCCACCACTAAAATTCATGCATAAAATCATGAATTAAAGGACTTTTCAAGGTTGTAATATGGGTAAAGGTAAGGTGAGATGTATTTGGGTCAAGTAGCATGAAAGTCATTAAAGCTAGTGAAACAAAGAAACACCCAATGTACCTGAAGTGCAAAAACTAACATTCACTCACAATTGTGTATATCAACTATGATGAATGCAAAAACTATGTTTCCTAGCTCAAATCCAAGCTCTCATACACAAACCACATTAAGAATTTACCAATCCGTAGGGATCACTCATACGATTGATGACAATACATTGAAACCACAAAGAGTGAACCTTTCAAGCCAACATCTACCTTATATCCAATATACTCGAATAACCCATTCAATACAACTTTAGGAAGATGCATTAATCATAAACAACTTTTCAACACATATGCACTTCCTTTTTGATACATTTATTAAATTTTTTCTTTCTTTCTTTTTCTTTTCTCTTTTTTTGCTTTTTCTTTTTCTTTTCTCTTTTTCTTCTCTCTTTTTCTTTTGCTTTTTTGCTTTTTTTCCTTTTTTAATGAAAATTAAAAGAATCTACATCAACATGAGAATTTCATTGATAGGACATAAAATAACATCCCAACATTATAACCAACCCACACATATGTACACCCCCACACTTAGAATTTCATTTATCCATAAACTCAACAATCACAAATGTTCCACTAGCTTTATGGCTTAGGTAGGACATTTGGTTAAGTTTAAAAGCATGTAATGTGGTTTATATGAAAAGAAAAGGTATAAAGCTTAAGGGGCTTAACAAGGGAAAAATCATGTCAATAGGGTAGGCTATTTGGCTAATGTAGCTTATGTAACAAAGAATGCTTAATCATCTCCATGTTAATGCATGTGATAAGAATGTGGTCTTAAATAGAAAATCAAAGCAAAATCAAGATGTCCATATCATGAAGGTCACACATATACAAAGACAATGAGACTAATATGAATGTGTCAGTCTATAAAGGCTCAAGGTCTCACCGGCTTTGTCTACCACTAGTCACTACTTTTCCAAAGATATTACATATTGACCAATCACAAGAGTAAAAGTACATGCTCAAGTTGCCATGAAATTCTCTAGTCAATTCATTCTCTACTCATGATTATATAATCCTAGAAGTGATAGAAAACGAGTAAATATTTGTTTTGTTTGTTTTGTTCTTTCTCTCATTTTGATTGAAAACTTAAAACAAGCAAAAACAAACAAATTAAAAAAATACACATGCATATAAAAAGAACTGTGGAAATTTAAAGAAAAGGAGTTTACTTCCCTTGGGTTGCCTCCTAAGAAGCGCCTTTGTTTAGGGTCACCGGCTCGACTCATTCCGCCCTCATAGAAACTAACACATCACCTGCCCTTGGTAAGTTCATGTTCTTTTGGGGCTTTGAGTGTGTCCCTGGAT
>JAOQMM010000003.1:10043893-10061415 GCA_027563515.1 Erythroxylum platyclados | reverse complement strand
TTATAAAAAGAAGTTAATAACTCTTCTTATTCTTAATATATATATTTTTCTCCTTTCTCTCTCTCTCTCTCTCTCTCTGTATATATATATTTTAAATTTGTACTTCTAGTAGAAGTTTATTGCTCTTGGTGTCGAAGAATTGTTATTAATCTTCAAATTGTATAAACAAATTATATTTTCAGTTTGAATTTGTTGCTCATTGTATTGATCATTGGTTCCACAATCTCTTACCTGGAAAACAATGTTAAAGGTATATACAGTTGCTTTATGTTTCAAAGATTTGTTAGTTGTGAGGATGGCTTGTGCAAGCTGACTACTTTTTGCTTGCAATTCATAGTATTTGAGGACACTAGAATTTTGAATTGGTTCTTCTTATGTTCTGTTTTTCCTCTGGGACGAGGGGTTCTTCCTACTTTCAGGAATTGTTGTTTAAATGTGGTCTTCATTTTAATTCCACAAATGTACCAATGCCGGACTTTGGAGATTAAATTGGAATTTTGACGATTTATTGGTGCAGAAACATAACACAGAGTTACTTGTTGGCATCGTAAGGCAGCAGTTTAAAAAGAACATGCACGAGACAGATCCTGAGAAGATTGAAAAGTTGAAAGACGAGTTAGTTTCACTCACCCTTGTGGCTGCGCCTTTGCTTTAATAGATCATTTTCAGGAGAATGTCAATGACCATCAGTGCTATTATCTGTTTCATAGTGTTTTTTTATTGAAATAACGGTTTATGATGGAGAACACTTGTGCTGTTGCTCATGTGAAAAAATAGACTGTGATCACGCTATTCATTGCTGAATTTGACATGCTTCCTCATGTTTGCAGTGCGGCAAGAGGACTTATAAACCACTTATTGTATGAGACTGAGAGAATGTCTGGTCGGAAATTCAGCAAGAGTGGTTGATTCACTGCTATCTCTTGTCCAATATGATAGTCTGTTTGTTAGATGAAGTTTTGCCTGTTAGAACATGAATAAAGGAAGAGAGACTCACTACTGTCATCAGCCTGTGCCTATAATGATTGGAATTTTCATATTGGCTCTCTGTATCTTATCTTTTCAATAGAACAAAACTTGGATTAGTCAACTTATTGAAGGATGAGCATTCAGCAAAGTTGCATGATATCATAACTTTCCCTTGCGAAGAAAGGCTACACAGAATCATTTGATCTCATTGATTATATTGCCTTTGGTTTTCTTTCCAACTATGGCGGGCTATTAGGACATAGATTACTTTCTTGTGGTCACATAACTTAGAAGAATAGCTTGTCTATTTTTACCGGATTGGGGAAGTGAAAAGTTTGTGCTTTAAGGGGCACATTGTCCTCTTCCAGGAAGGATATGAAACACTACATACATATGTATGTTTCTTTTGTTCATTATGTCTGATCTTGCACTTGAAAGAACGACTCTCTTCAATTGATAAATGTTTCTCACAAGATCGCTTTGTCTACATTTTACAACTACTCAGGAATAAATTTCCGCTGACAAACAAATCAATGAGCTATCTATCTCGGCCTTAGTCCTCCTGTTAATGAAGGAGGAATCGCCTAAAAAGAAAAGTACGTTAGATGTCCAAGTTCTGACTACTCTTTCCTAGATTTGATGGTTTGGTTTCTACAGCTCTTGGACTAAATGGTCCTCTTCCACCGAGTCGAGGACTGAAATCCCCTCTACCTTGGCCTCCTCGAGGGCTGTACACCCTGTCTGCAAATCTTGCACTATGCACGGTCCTGAATTCTTTGGCAGGTGAACCTGTGGAGTTTGTTATCAATTTGAGGCTGCACATACGTCGTATTTCACCTCTGCTTCGAGTGATCACCCCATCTAAAACTTCTTTCTCGTCGGCAAATGAAGTTGTTCGACTCATCTCCGCCTCCTGATATCACAATATTATATTAGTAACACAAGTTTAGGCGAGCAGCTATCAGTAACTTGAGGACCTTCGTCTGTATATGCCAATTTCAACTTAGAAATCGAATGCAATAAGAGGTGTAAACATGCATTGCATCTTCACAAATAAAGAACTTGTAAATATCATGACAGACAGAAAATTGAAAAACTTACAGTTGCAAGGTTGAATGATAAAGCAGGAGCCTCTTCATACTCTGCAGCATCCAAATCCTGGAGGTGTACTCCTTTAAAAAATTTTGGTAAAATGTATTGTCTCACAGGAACCAAAAGCATGATCAGCAAAGGAAAGAGAACCCCGGCAATCGGAATCCATGTAATGCCGAAACAGAGAAGCAAGTAAGCAGTCTGGAACATGGTAAACATAGCTATTGTCTTGAATGGTACGGTTTCCACAAAAGTGGCATGGCAATCCTCCAGCACTCTAATGGAGAGAGAAAGAAAAGAATGCTCATTGGCATAGTTGTAAAGATGGATATAACTTCAGAAATTTCCAAAGTACTAAGGATACAGGAAAAAGCTAGATAAATGAAGCAGAAAAGGCCATGTGTTATTTACTTGTATCTCCTGCTTGGGGCAGTAAAGAGCAGTAAGATTCGCTCCCAGAATTGGTTGCCAGGTAAGCTCTCAATGGCCATGAAAGCAAAATAACCCCAAAGAACTGAGGTTGGAATCTTCTTGATTAAAGGCATGGCCGCTACACATCCTCCAACAAGTGTAGCTTGAAGAAAGTTACTAAGCCTCTGTTCTTTCACCTCAACAGGTAATAGATCATCAATTTCCTTCTCGACATCAAAGACTGTCACATCAACAGGTGCATCCACATTCCCTGTGCTTGCAGCTGTCTGAATTGTTGACTCTCTCAATTCTTTCAAACCCTGCATAAGTATAGAGGAGGTCGAGATTACAGTCATGTACTACCGTATCAAACTTATGCAGCAAGTATAAAAGAAAACCATAATAGGCTGCACGGAACCATTCATTCAACACCAGAAATTACAATTCCAAAGATTTCAATCCATAGCTAGCTGTTTAACATTATGTCATCAAGTGATTGTATCATAGTATAAATTCCTGAGCCCTATGTACAATCAGCAACCTTTTGATTAGTGGAATAACCAGAAATGGAATAAGATGTTAGTATACCAAGGCAGAAGGTTGCTGGTGAACAAGTGGTGACTGCATCTGTTGATAGGCTTCTTGCATGCTTCCATATACTTGTCCCAAGCTTGCATTCTTACTCATACATTTTCTTGCTGTTGCCACAAGGCGATTACGAAGTAACTGCATCACACGGACATATGTTGGTTTTAGGAACATTGCTTAATGGAATTTATGAGAAAATAGGTAGTGGTAAACATTATAACTCGAGTCGCAACAGGATCCAGTCTCGTACTTGGTGCTTCAGGGTAGCCAAACTCTTAGTGTGCATGGGGGATTGAGGTATGACACCATTTGCAGGAGGTATGCCGATAAGACCACACAATATGACCTGCAACACCATGAAGGAGCTTCAGGAACATTATGAATAATCATAATTTTCAGTCATGGCGCAAGAGGACAGGATACAATACCATGAATCCTAAAAGAAGTAAGTCATAATGGAAAGAAGGTGGTTTTCGCAAGTTAAATTCTTTCTGCTGAGCAAGCTGAGAAGCGACGCTGTGGTCGAAATAATAGAGAACTGCAATCATAGTCGCTGGAATGAAAGCTCCAATTATGTACATAATCGGCACATTTAGCATGTCCTGTAGGTTCAATGCATTTGATGTATTAGTACACAGGAGAATCAGAATTTGAGAATGTAAAAAACATAAAGTTTCAAGAATCAGTCAGTGCCTTTATCACGGTCCAGTTCTCATATGCACCAGGTGACCACGGATTTGGACTAGAAAGACGCCTTGGGATTCCTTCTGGAGTGCTTCTTGCTGGTATATAGGAAACAGCAGTCCACACTAAAACCATCAACGGCACTCCATAATCAGCTGTGAAGCCTCGAAGCCACTCTGTCAGAAAATAAAAATGGATTCAGAAAAAGTACGAAGGTGAGTGCTTCCTAGTTTTTCATTGAAGATCAAATCAGACTCACCAGAACCATATCTCCAAGATCTGGCTTTCCTACTTCTTAATGCTGTAAGCAGAAGACCAAATGACAGAACCAAAGCAAACATGCCATTTGCAAATCTCCATGGAAGTTGGAACTCAATAGACCTTGGATTTTCTCTTTCAGGTACCCGGAATTCTTCCACAATCCCCTGGGAAACCCAAATTGAGAAAATCAATAAAAGCTAAGAAAAGGGAGTTGCAACTGAAGTATAAAACAGTAGCATAACAATCTTCTTAACAATATGAATGATACTTCGGAATTATATTAGTTTCTACTTCACTGATAAGAAATGGGAACAAAAAGTAAAGAGGTTAACGTTCTTACTTTGATTGCTTCCTGCATGAAAAGCATGGCTATTAGTAAGCCAAACAATTCCCCTGCAATACGAGTAAACCTATTGATAATGGAGCAAGCTCCTAAAATAGCCAGCAGAAAGAGCAAGGCTGCAGTCCATACGCACACCCTATCCAACAAAAGACACTTAATTGTTAAAAAGAAATAAGTATGAAGCAGTCAAAATGGCTGATGAAACAAAGTGGAGTTATGGGAAATGAACTCAAGAATAGAGATTGCCGAGTTTAGTTAAGTTGCAGAGTCAGCAGAAAAGAGAATACCATCCACTCCACGCCAAGAACAGCTTCGATCCCAAATCAGGTCTATTTTTTGCAAAGTTGAACATGAATGTGTACATTATCACAGTTGGTTCTGCAACTCCAAGTATCAGTAGAGGCTGCCCTCCTATGATAGAATGTATAATTCCACATAATGCAGTAGAAGCCAAGGTTTGAACAGCTGTGAGAACTCCATCTGTTGGCAATAGGTTTCCGAACTTTTGAGTCACTCATTGGTGTACAGATTGCAACATTTAACTGAAGGAGGAGTATGCAAGCTACCTGTATCTCTTCCCAATTGCTCTCCAAACGAAATAACTGGAATTGCTGATGCGAAAAAAATATATGTAGTTGGGGCCAAAATCCTAAGAAAACAAAGGTCAAAACATCTCAATCAATCACCACTTGTTAAGTTGTATATTTTTATGATATGAAGAATGCACAATCTTATCCTGGACAGACATACCTGAAGCCCGCTTTGAAGCCACCAGTCCAATCTTGCTTATAACACATCAATCTCCCTCTAAGATCATTCTTAATACCTTGTAACGGCACAAAGCTCTCTTCCATAATCTCTTATGTAAGTAGAACAACAATCGAAACTTCTTGTGTGTGCCAGTCAAAGAACCAGAAATAAAGTTCTCAACAGAGACAGTCACCTTCACGTTTGTGTTTTGAGGGCCAGCATTGGAGGATTATGAAGCACAGAATCTGTTCCGAAAATAAACAGATAAATAAAGACGTAAGCACCAAAAAAGAAGAACAAGAAACTAACTCAAACATTGCAAAATGTAGTTATAGATCACGTAAAAATGATGTCTTTAGTGTAAAAAATAGATTTCTGCCACTAAAGCTGCAAGTATCAAGTCATAAACTCATTGAGTCAGATGTTGGCTTCTTGGGTCAACAAAATTCAACTTCCTAAGGAGAATGCCAAGTGAATCTGAAATCTCAAAGCTTTTGACAAGTACTGACCTCCAAAACATGGAGAGGAGACACAAGGGTTTGAAGAAAGACTCCACATTTATAATCCTAAAGAAGGGTATAAAGCTAGATTTGATGTTGATTGGGATATGGGTCAAAGAAGGACGAAAGGAACACTAGTAGGGAATGAATGAAAATGGTCCGGTGCCAAGAAGGAAAGATGAAAACTTTGCATCTTATACACAAAAGTAAGAGCAAAAGATATGCTAAAAAGAATCAAAGATATGGAAAGTTAAAAGAGATTCAGAGTGTAGAAATGAGAAAATCTCACCAGCTGAACTAAAAAACAATCAAAATGGCAGAGAAAGAAATGGTGGAGGGCTAAGTTACTTCTGTGCAATCTTCTTTGCTTTAAAAGAAACAGAGAAACATAGTTAAGAAACAGCTGCTAAAAGAGGAGGAAGCTTTCCACGATAGCAGGGTAGATTGTAAGAAAGACAGAAAGTGCCAGTCCATGACAAGCTGGCTTGTAAGGAAGCAAGCAAGTAGCTTCACTTCACTTGACTAGAACCAAGTATCCAATCTCTATAGTGTTTTTTAGGCATAAGCATAAGAAGAACATGATTGGTATTTCATAAATAAAACGCGCAAGGAAAGGACGAGACAGGACACGGATTGGAGGGATGTCTTTTTAATTGTCGATTCAGTTTCAGCTCTCCAAGTCCAAAGTCCAAACCCCCGTGCATGAATGTCGGTTATCAGTAATACCCGATAATGTTATCTCTACATACATAACATAATAGCAAAACCAATACTGTTATTCTCTTTTTCCTTTTCTATTTCTTTTTCTTTTTCACAATCCATTTTAGTTACTACAATTATCACTGTGAATTTGGCACGTGCAAGCAGACAAAAAGTGTCGCACTTTTTCGGTCAGTCGAACAACTTGGGTTTGGCTAGCCTTCCATGTAGATTTGGGTTTGGTTTAGGGCTTGAAACGCGTCCAGCTTCAATTTTTTGATCTTTTCTTGTCATATCTCAGATTTTTAATCAAAGATAACAAGCTGTAAGATTTTGTTTGTAAATTTTGAAGACATAGTTTCCATAAGACTTCACATAACCATTTGCTTGGTTGTCATTGCTTGTCATCATTTAGTCTATGAATCATCCATCACAAGAAAGTCCAGACACCAATCGAAAAGGACAATATCTACAGAATCCCAAAGGAGACTTTTAAAAAAACCAAAAAAAAAAGTGTCTTAAGTCAACCATGTTAATTGCAAATTACAAAGGGAAATTCTTTATATCTTCCAGTAAAAAGGATGGAATTGAAAACATTACATTGTATCCCCACTTGCTTCCTCCCCCGGGGAAGCCCCAAATCAATCCTAGAAATGAATTTGTATTCAAAATATCTTCAGCTGGGCGGCCAGTGGGTTTGCAAAACAATTTAAGGCCAATTTCACCAACAGCCTAATTTGTTAAACCACAAATGATGAGCATGGCATGCTCAAGTTTTACAAAGTTCCGCAATGTCAAAACTAACCATGTAAGATTATGCTCCAGGACCAAACAAAAACGCAGCTAAGAACCAAAACCTTCACGGCTAAAGCACTTTTAAGGTGCATGTTTAGGGACCTCATCACCTTTTTCAACCTGGATTGCCCTGGGATCAAGCTGAATGGTGCCAACTGTTAGAAAACGGGAAGATTCTGCAAACCCATTAACTTTAACTGGGACAGATCCAACTGTCACAACATCTGAAGGTACAGTATTACTAGCAACAGGAGTACCAGGATTGGGTAAAGGCTTGGTGTTTATATTGAGCGAACCAATTTTTAAAGCAGATGCAATGTCCTCATTATTGACAACAGTCTCTTGAGACTTTCTGTTCTTAGCCAAATCTGGAGCATCAATACTTGAAGAAGCCTGTTTATTGATACAAGACTCTGTTTCCTTCAACAAGTTGGAATCACCATGCTTCGTGCTTTTCTCATCTCTATTTGGATGAAGCTCTGGACAACTCATCTTATGGTTGGGATCTAATTCAGCAGCTGAGAGTGGAGCACCAAAACTTTTCAAAATTAACCTGGCCTTCTCTTCCTGCATAATTTTTTGTCGGTTCTCATAGTACATAAAGTCATCAAGTAAAGAAGTCTTTAAAGGATAGTTTTTGAATATTTTCAACATCTCCAGCCCTTGCCTGTATATTATCTGCATATCAACATCGCTAGTATGACCACACAGCATTTACTTCGGTAATCCACAATGGAATATAACAACTCAAAACACAATCATAATTCACAACATTAAGATCAACAGTCAAAACCATACATTTGAGCAACACTCTTTTAAAAGTTAACATCATATGAGCGTGTTTCACAAGGCTAAACAGCAAGTTCATACCTAGAAGGAATATATAATTTTGACATAAAATGTTGCTAGTAAATAGGTACTAGTTATCTTCTATACAGTGCAAGATAAGGGATCACTCTTAGTGCTAAAAAGAAGAGAAAAAGCCCTTGTTGAATCATGTTTGTAAGGAACGGTTTATCATCCATTGCGCATAAAACACATTGCAAATTAACAGTGCACAAAAGAATAGCAGACTTACCTCTTGAGTATCTCTGCTATTAGTTACTGGCTTATTCTCGTTGTTCTCCAATATAATGTGCCTAAAGCTGGTATTTGGCACATCTTTAATAATGTGCCACTTCACAGGGAAGCTACCGCTCCATTTATCTTGCTGCCAGAAATCCATATCCTTATGGAAATCAACAGGACCAATCATCTCCGAAATACCACAGAACTGACCACTAGCATTGACCTGTACACAAAGAAGACGATAATGTCCCAAGTTAACTAAGCAACATAATAAATTATAAAGTCAACTTCATTCTCTATAAGAAACTCACCGAAAAGAACAGAAAGATGGGACAGCCTTTTGATTTCTCTGCAGCTGCTTTCTGTGCATCTTCATATGCACTCTGCAGTTTCTTGTTTCCGTGGGGTGTTGAAGACCAGACATTATATTTAATGCTCTTATGCACATCATCCTCACTATACGATTTGATAACAAAAAATTTTGCATCAGCATAGTCAATATGGAAGTCATCCTTGTTATACTGTTCAGTGCACACAATAATATGTCCTTGCGCATTACTGTTTCCCACTTTGTTAGTGTAGGCTTTAACAGCAAATTGACTTTTCATTTTGTTTGTCCTAGGTCCACGGTTCTGCTCACTGATACCATCTGGGCTTCCATTTAAGTCACTTGGAATTCTAAAGGACAGATCATTTGTCCATATCCAAATTGTTTAAAATTAATTAGTAGCACACAGAATTAGTGGATATACCAAGACTTATGGTCTTGTTTTGAGAGTAGCGAGAAAGGTAACTAGTGCATCCAATGGTTAAGTATACTTTGGGTGGGAAAATTTCCATTTACTATGAATGGGGTAGTCAAGGGCATGAACCACTCATCTAATCCGTGATTTCAGTATAATATATGCCTTTTTCTCTATCTAGAAGATAAGACAAGTTGATCCTTGCAGTTGCAGACGGTCCCATTTGTGGCGAGCAGTTCCTGTTTTTCCTTTTCTGTAGTCTTATACGATAGGAACGTAATGTTTTGGAGTCCTATTCCAATCGATGTTGCTTGTAATTTTGTAAAGAAGAACCTTAACTTTCATTATTAAATACTTACTAGAACTCTCAATCCCTTTCTCTATGTACTTACCGTCTTTCCTGATGACCAAATGACTGTACAACTTTTTACTCATGCTGTATTAAAATTTCATGTAATGTTTTTATACAGATCATCGTACCGTTTAAATATATCAGCAAATCTATTTCACTAAGATTGTCACGAAAATCATGTTATATTATTCATAATTGCATGATTATATGTTACGATGTACTTTTAATAATAGAATGATTTTACTAAGAAAATATTTTTTATTAACATTATCGGAATTTCTCATAAGATAATAAGGAGAAAAGGAACTTATTTTGTATCAAATTTGCAATGGGCCTACAAGCCCATATGATAAGAAAAGTTATACCACACAAAATCTAAGTGAAGTTCCATGCTAAAATCAATTGGCAATAGGTGGAGTAACCTACTAAGTTTATATGTTCGTCTTCTTTCTCCTTTTTCTTCGACTTTTGATTGAGGCCAAATAGGTTCTCTTCTGAGGCAAACAATACTATTGGGTCACTAGTTCTATGCAAATTTCAAATTCTTCTTTAGTTGCTTAAATGATGGGCTCCCTTTTAGGGCAAAAAGTAAGTCAAGATCTTTATGGGTTCTGATACTATATCAAATTTGCAATGGGCCTACAAGCACACACAAGTATGAAAGTTATATCACACATAAGCTCAAGTGAAGTTCCATGTTAAAACCAATTGGCAATAAGTAGAGTAGTCCGGTAGACTTATATGTTAGTCTTCTTTCTCCTCTTTTGTCGATATGGGACATTCATATGGGTATTCTCAACATTTTGTGTTGAATTGTTAATGGACTTAAAATAAGAAGAAACTTGATTAAATAAGATTTCTAAATTAGGTATAATTATTATAAACACTAAACATTCTATAATCACCAATATGAAAGATGCTCAAGTAAGAGATAAGTGGGATAACCAACATGCTTATCGCGATGATCTTAATGAGAATGCAACAAATGATTTGACTGCAGGGCTGGAAAATTTAACTATGAACATTATGGGAATGCAATGATATTAACAGTGATGCGTCCAGTTCCATCATAAGCCTAATGTTTTGTGATTCTTAATTATATTATACCAAAAATTTATAGTTATAGATTAGTATTCATAATTGTATCAATAATTAAAGGATCGACTACCTATTTTATTTTTTGTTTTAGAAATTAAAATAAGTAAGAAGAGGTTCTGACCTCCTTTTACTTTTACTGGTAGAGACAATTGAAAAGTTCACAGCTACCTTTGGAGCCAAAAATTAGAACTATCATTGTTTGACCAGAAACCTAATTTTAACGATGATTACAATCTAAACTTAGCTTTAGGGATTGAATTAATTACAAAATGAAATTCTCTTAAAGCAAAGATGCATTCTAGGCATAGGATAAGACTTGGGACACATCTCATTACCAAGAGCGAACATCATTTTCTTTTTCTTACTATTTGAAAGATAAATTATTTAATAATTATTCAAACATGAGTTTATTACCTTATCGAAAATCAGTGGTAAGATTCCAAGGTGAGACTTTCTTCAACTTTGGTTTAATTTATTGAATTTGTTTCTAGTTGTTGTTTTAACGATTAACCAAACCTCATAAAGGATTCATTGTTTTCTATGTTAAACAACATTAAAATAAATGGGTCCAAGATATCATGAATCAAATCCAATAAAATCATCAAAATCTGATGCGATCTACCGACTTTTTCTCCTTTTTATAATTCTTTTGTGAAGCAAGGATTTCCATTAACGTTAGATCATATATCAGACGAAGTTTCTAAAGCCAATGCCCATTGCCTATTGGCCAAATTTATTAAACATATATGGTCTCTTTCAGTTAATTTTTTTTTTTATTATTTAGCATAATTTTCTCAGGATTACTCATGATTTGTTTTTGAAAAGCTGCTAATTAAACATATTATATATACACAGCCGCAGAACAAAGGTGCATGCAACTATACCCATTAGGAGAAGCAATCATCATTAATCAATTGAGATAAGAGGAATGAAAATGGCATAGAGTTGAGATTAAGAAGAAGGGATAAAACTTAAAAGTAAGCATTTATTTGCATAGGCTCTCTTAAAATTAATTGATGCCTGGATGTGACTCTTGTTAAAAAACATTTGGGAAATACTTTCAAAAATTAAGGTAGTGAGTAAATTCACTAGACTATTAGATCAGATCTTTTGAAATATATTTGTGGACAACAATATCATTGTTTGGGAACCCAAAAGTATGAAAGAAGTATGTTAATTGAAACAAGACCTGTACGAGATTTTCTATCGTATACGATGGTTTTGCACTTCCGAGGTTTTAATGATGTAATCCAAGTCGTAAGCAGAAACGAACTATACTGTTGATTCCTGGCATTCATTATTTATTGAAATTGAAATTTATGAATTGCTTTCTCCTTCATGAATTAAGCATAAGTCTATTATTCTCTTGCACATCTAAATTGGAGCGAGTCAAAGTGTCCAATTGGTTGAAACCGGAATTAAGAAAAAGTTCCTGCGTGCTGCTTTAACGAGTTCATCATCTATGGTTATTCTCTCTCCAGTAATTTCCCTCGAAGGTTAAGTGAAAATGTAAGCATACTTGAGCGTTGAAGTATCAGAATTTACCTTAAGATTAAAATTGACTCACTGTAGCTATTATTCATAATTTCGAGCAGTAACATAACATATAGCCTACTAAGAAGCACGTGCCCCGTGATGAAGAAACGATGGCCAATGTGAACAATTGTTGCCGCAGAAGTAGTCCTGGAATGAAAAAGCAATGATAGATATAAATACAGGGTAAATGGGAAATTATTATTGTATAAAATAAAATAAAATTGAGAAAAGGGCAGATGAGCATGCACTCTTGTAAATTAGGAGACACAATGATTGATCTAATTGAACTTTCATCCAATATTATACAGTGTTGTTGCACATTGGTTCAGTTCACCACAGGCTTATTGGTTCAGTTCACATGGTTGCTCCTAATTACATTATTAATTACTACCCATTACAGCACAAAGAAAAGATAATAAAGTTTAAGGTTAAAAACTTAGACGAGATATGTGATGACTCAGAGGCAACTATGCTCCAGGACAATTGTTGATTTGGTACCACTAAGGCCACCAAAGTGGCCGCTACAGAGGGATCCTCTTGTTTCCACTTCAACAAGCTATCTTTTTTTGTTCGAAAACATTTCCTTTGTTCCAGTTAATTCTATATCTATCTTATTCACACATTTTTTTTTACGTCCTACACAAATGTGTAGATGAGATGAGATAGAACAGAGTAAAAATTGACTAATTGAAACAAAGAATCTTATCCCCTTTTCCTCCCTCCGCGGATCGGGATGGTTTTTCTTTAACAAAGAATTTTTTTTATGGGAAATTGTGGCTTGGTCACAACATATCTGATTTTCCTCTCCTTTTTTTTTTAAAAAAATCTATGCACTAACCATTTTCTTTCTGTTTTCTTCCTTCTCATTTTTCAACTCAAATTTGAATCATTTAAAAGAATATTGCATATCATTTCAAGACAAAGTTTTATTTTCCTTTTGGTACCCAATTGATGAAATATTATGAACATTCATGCCGCATATTTTAGGTAATCATGAACAATTGTCTAAGCAAAGATACTTGTGCCCGCCATACATTGTTCGCCAGCCAAACCCCACATAGATGCACCACAGAAACGAAACAAACATGCTGCAAGATTAGGAACTGCCGTACACACTAGTGGTACCGAAAGAAGAGGGACGTTTATTTAATATTAAGATGCATATCTTTTTCATAACTATTTTAATTTCTAATTTTTTTTTTCTTTATTTACCAACCATTCGATTGTATTACGTGATTATTGATTTCATTAATTATGATCTTCACTAGACCTAGTCGAGATCGTCCAGTAAGAGTTGGGATGGGATTGCTTAGGCAGACAAAAAATGAACAAGTGGGTATTTTCTGGGGCGGTTTGTGGGACTAGGGCACAAACAAGAATGGTGGTGCAAGCTTTTGCTTGCGTCTGTTCTACATCAATGCTGAACATTTAACACCATAAATTCTTCAAACCTCTTCATAATAATATCCAATATAAGACTAGACATATAAAGATAAAAAAAATAAAGATTGTGTCAATGAATAGCTTGATAAAGACATTTTCATAGATCTTCTAGACAGAGCGAGAGGGAGGCTAGGTTCAACTAAGTTTTGATATGATAAGATAACGACGTGTCTTCAAACACAACCAAAGCTGTTCAACTTTTGACGTTTTCAATGTTCGCATTTTCTTCCCTTTCTTTTTTTCCCTTTTTGTGTGCGTGTGTAAAATATGTAAATTGCATAGCGCCAAACTCCCTGTCTACCTTATAATTGCTTTGTAGTTTTACTCCTTTTGTCTCTTTATTGTCTGCATTCGCCTATATCTGTTCTCTCTCTCTCCATAGCATTAAAGTTTTTTGTTTACATCACACATATAATTGCTGTTGGGCCAATATTCATCTGTTTCTTTTCTTACATCCTTCTTTTAGCTTTTGCTAATAAAGAATGCAAAATCAGAAATACACGGACTAACATAGTACATTAACTTACCTGTATTCAGTAAATGAGATTTAAAAAACCCTTTTTATCAGTTATTTTTGGTAAAATCCACTATTATTGCCTTGTAATTCTATAAAAATTTTCTACACTAATACTTCACGTACATGAATCAACTCTTGAACAATTCTTCAAGCTACAGATACTTATTTTTCAAATTATAATAAATATGAAAAATGCTCGATTCAAGATATCTTCACAAAATTTATCTTACAATAGTTAAATTTATTTTTCTAAAAAAACACTTAAAAACAAGATGAACTAAAATCCCCTAATAACCTTTTTGAATCTCTTGCTTTCATTTTTTTTTGTATTAAAATTTTTTCTTGTGCCTTTCTCTTACTCTTAAATGTGGCTTATGTAGACTTATTAAATAAAGGCTTATTGGTAAATAACTTATATGATAGCTATTATACAAGAAAGTAAATAATAATTTTAAAAATATAAAATTGAAAAAGATCAACTATAAGAAAGTCTATTGTAATTAACCCTAAAAAGTGATTGCAAGACTAAAGTATCTTCAAATAACATCTTGAAGTCTTGACCTCTTACAAATAACTTTAAGTACCAACTTTAAAGCTCTAACATGCTTCATCTAACTTTACAAAGTCATCTATTAACAATAAACAAACTATTAGTATTATAATATTTTGTTAGGATAAAAATTTTGAGTTTGGATACATTTAATTCAAAGATATCCTCAATTTCAATTTATGATATTGTATATATTATGTTAAAAAATAGTTTAAATGCATCTTATCATCGGTCGCTATTTATATGACATTAAAGTGTAGATATAGAATGATACATAACAATAGGTAGAAACTATTACCCTAAAAATATTGCATTTTGATTTGTTGATATGTAAAAATTCTATAAATACCCTAAATTAGTCTTTTACTCTAAACGTATATCAATCTTTCCTTTGCCTTTCATTCAAATATATTACTTAAAAATTAATATATTTTGCATAACTTAAGATTTTGTTAAAATTGTTTAAATAAAGAATGTTCATACCCTTTGTTTATTACAATTAGTGAGCTATTATTATTTTTACTTAATGTGATTAAAGTGAAAAAAGGAGACAAAATTTCAAGAATAATCACCAAATAATACCTTCCAATCTGTTACTCATATTCAAAGATAAAGACAAAAATAATCTAATAGTAAACATTTAAGATGATGATAGAAGTGCAACTAATTTGAAGGTACGAAAGTTTTTAATTACAATTTGGCACCATACAAGTTGTTTAACCATTTAAAAACATTAAGTATAAAGATAATTAAAAGCATGCAAAGTAATTTAAAAATTGAAGTAGTTGTGTATAGGAGGAGGCATTTAGCCTCAATAGCATAGGTAAATGCTCATAGCTGGTCAACTATCAAATTATTCTTTGTAATGTATCAAATTATTAGTTATCATTTGATGAATTTCAATACTATCTTCCATGTTAGGATTTGATGATCATATGAAGACTTCAACGAGTAGTTTGATAATGTGGAGTATGAATAAGGACTTTAGCTAGAAGCCAAATATCAAGAAAGCAGAACTGAGTGTCAAAAATGGAAACATATTTTGGTGAACTAATTGTAAGTTTTTAATATAGTTTTATCATCTTCATTAACCAAAAGAGATTGATTTAGTGAATTAAAAATCTTAAACTTGACTTGAGGAGTGAAAGTAAGTCAAAGTAGAATTGAAATACTAAGTGCTTAAGAAGCATATATTAGTCTCAACTAATTTTCAATTCATTCCTTCCCCTCCTTTTGGTGCCATTGAGACTAAATTCACTTTAAAATCCAATATGATATATCAAGTTATAATAGAATGACAATATGAAATCCTTATGTAGTTAAAGTGCAGTCATATAAATACAAATAATGTAAAGAGAATAAATAAAAGAGAATGTAAACTAATTTTGTAGTTGTTGTACAAAAAGATCTTGTACATGTCTACTCTATATCACTCATTTAGGATTTCATAAAATTGTTATTTTAACTAGCTAAAGAGGAATATTTTTGCGAGTCCCTTTATTTATCTAAGATAAAGAACCTTAATACAATTCTTTTTAGTGGTGAAGAGGAACCAAAAACCCTTTTTATTCAAATAAGCGAAAGAAACAATCCTCTATTTAAACTTTACAAATTTAATAAGCATTACTTGCTCACTTTAATGGTTTAAGACTTACAATCAATTCATAATAAATATATGTATGCTTAGAATGCCAAGAAACTTTATCAAATATGTTCTTGTAAAAAATGTCATAAACTTGTTCTATAACTAAAAACTCAAGTATTGGTATCTTATAAGACTTTAAATAGTCGTTAGAGTTACAAACCATTCATTATAGGATCTAGTTTCAATAGGATTGACTAATCGATTAAGGTATCGACTAATAACCCTTTGGCTAGTTGGTGGCTCACTAATTAACCCATCAATTGGTTGAATGTCTACCTAGTTACAATTCAATCATTTTATATTTCTTTTTAATACCTTGTTTGACTAGACTATCCAAATCCTTTAAGCTAGCAAAATCCTAACATAAATTAACATTTAAAAATATTTTGAAACAACAAATTTCAAAATTTTAAAAACAACAAAGCATTATATTTTGATAAAATTTTAACCTTATTTATTTTTAAAAGTTCTCCAATTCTATTTTAAAGTCAAAATCTTAATTCCTATTGGCAAATAAAAATCTCAAACATTAAAATTGAATGTGAGATGTTTATGCAAAAGAGTTCCTAAAGCATTAAAAATTATATAGTTAAAAGTACAAGAAATAGTACATTAATTTTATATAATAACATATCTCCAACCTTTCTTTTCAATTTCACTGGTCCTTAATACTTAACTTGGCTGTATAGCATGTTAGATCAATTGATTTATATACTTGAATAACCTATTTTTGTTTTTCAAATAATAAAAAATAAAATATTTGTTATCATTAAAACATATGTTATAACCTCTTTTTATTTACATATTGCTTTTAGTTGTTTATTAAAATTTTCTTTCAAGATAAACCACTTTTAAAGTCGCCAATGTTCCTTAGATTGTCTTCTTTCTTTAACACTAAATTTTAAGTGAGTCTAGTGGAGATTCCTTATTCTGAACAATGTAGTTGCTTCAGGTGTAATAACTCGTTACTATGCATAGTTACCATGTATATTAATTCATTGTTATCAGAAGTCACATGAGAATTTCATGAAAGATAATTCATTTACGTGCATCATATTCATATACATGCATGAACTATGATTTAGAAACATTGTAAAATTGATACATGCACTTAATTGACTATTCTGGGTATGAAAGGTTTTATACGATTGTGATGTGAATTGTGAAATGTTTGTGTCTTGAACTATTGATTTGATAATTTGCAATTGAAAATTTGGAGTTTCTTCTTGTGATTGAGGAAATTAGGAAGTGATATATGCATTTAGTCTAGGAAAAAATGTTACATGACAAGATAAAATTATTACCTAAAAATTTAAGTTGAATGGGCCAATGAGAGTGTGCCATATGGAACCATTGATTGAGTGACAAGTGCATTAGTGTATGAGTCACAAGTGGCATGAATTATGAGTGACAAATGGTGGAATAAATAGGTGACAAATGGCCTAGGATATGGGTGACAAATGGACTAATTATCATGT
>JAOQMM010000003.1:10017253-10028505 GCA_027563515.1 Erythroxylum platyclados | reverse complement strand
TGTTGGTTACAAAAATGTCATTGGTGCCCGGAGAGCTTCCTGGCGCATTATGTCTTCAATCGAGCAAAAGGAAGAATCAAAGGGAAATGAACCGAATGTTAAACTGATCAAGGGCTATCGCCAGAAGGTAGAGGATGAACTCTCAAAGATTTGCGGTGATATTCTTTCTATCATAGACAAGCACCTGATCCCCGCTTCCACCTCTGGAGAAGCTACTGTGTTCTACTACAAGATGTGAGTCATGCTTGGCCTTAAAATTTAATCTTATTAGCCACCATATTGAGTGATTACTTTATCCTTAATGCTTTTGCTGATTTTCAAGTCATTCGTTACACTTACCTGCCTCCTTCATGGGGGATTCACAGTTTCACCAAAATTTTATGCGTAGTTGCAAATTCTACAATTGCTCAAGGAGTAAGTTTGAGGCTCTTTTTCTATATGACATCATATATGCATCAGGAAAGGTGACTACTTTCGCTATCTAGCTGAGTTCAAGACTGACCAGGACAGGAAAGAGGCTGCCGAGCAGTCGCTTAAGGGTTATGAGGCATGCTTCTCTCATATTCTCTTGATGAACTGATATGTTTATGCATCATTCTGTACTTCATTATTTCTTGATATCTTTTCTGTTTCCTTTTCAAACCTTAGGCTGCTTCTACCACGGCAAATACAGAACTGCCTTCAACCCATCCAATTCGTCTTGGCCTTGCCCTTAATTTCTCTGTCTTCTACTATGAGATCATGAATTCTCCTGAAAGGTATGTATGTTCACTCGATTCTTTATAATGCTTAGCTATGTGGAAAAAACACAATTTTAATTCAACTTGAGTTGGCAAAATCTTACCATGTGAAAACTTACAGGGCCTGCCATCTGGCTAAACAAGCTTTTGATGAAGCAATTGCTGAATTAGACACCTTAAGTGAAGAATCATATAAGGACAGCACCCTGATTATGCAATTGTTGAGAGATAATCTCACTCTTTGGACTTCCGACTTGCCTGAAGATGGAGGTATAGTACTAACTTCACTAGAATCCTTGATTTATTAGAGATCTTTTTCTTGTGGGAAAGAATCTTGGTGCTTGGATTACTATCCTTGTGAAGCCCACAATTGCCTTGTGCCAAGGAAGATTGAGTTACAAGGAACTTTCTTACTTTGGCTTGAGTTGAGGAATGTTATGGTGTAACTTGGCATGTCTCAGATATGATGTCTGTGATCTCTGACTGTAGGTGAGGAGAATGTAAAAGGAGAAGAATCCAAACCTGCTGAAGCAGAGGTTAGTGTTCACATGATTCATTAAATCCATTTTCCTTGTCTAGATTTGCCACTAAATTCCGTTTTCTTTGCAGCATTAAAGGGGTATTTGAGAACCCTTTTCATGGCAAGTGGATGCTAAACTACTTTGCGGAAGTGGCTTTTTTTTGTTAGCATTTCTTGCGAGTTGATTGGTTAGAAATATTGAAGACAAGTAATGATGCTTTTCATCTTCTTAGATGCTCCCAAAGCCTGAAGAAAGGATGAATCAATTGCTTTGCCAATTTTATTTTTTCCACTTTTCCCACTATTACCAGAAAAGAGATTTTCTTTTTCCTTTTCCACTTGGCTTTACTTATATTCGACATTATTGCATGTATAAACTTCAAGGATGAATTGGATGCCTTTCAATCTTAAGCTTTTGTCATAGTTTAGCAGCTTATTATCAGCAGTAGTCATTTTAATATGTAACAAATCAAATTAAATCTAATCTTTAGCCTTGGTTAGATTGAATTGGGTACGGAGGTATTGCCAAGCCCTAGAAAATCACTATCATTAACAAATGAAAGTACAAGGTTATTTAATAGCTTCATTTAGGAGGCTGTTGCACAAAATCATACGCCATAGTGTAGGTGATTAGTAAATTTAATGTTTTCATATAAATTCTTATAATAAAACAGTGATATTGGCTTAGCCTTCACACATGTTTTATTGATCGAGAAAATCCTGTATATAATATGGCACGTTCGTTTCTTTGGGAAAGATATTAGCTAGTCTTATTATATATGTTTTCCTAAATCAATATTTGATCCTCGTGGATTTCACATGTAGATTGTTTTTAGAAGCATCTACAATGAATAATCACATCCTCCTTTCTCCATTTCTAATTTATGATTATTATGTCGATTGACCATTTCTAAAAAATGGTCATGGTACACAGCAGAAAATTATTCACTTTTCAACAGAAATTTGAGGAAAAGTAGACTTGAGATCGCTTGTTTCGTCTTCTTCTTCTCGATTCAATAAGTTAGTAGAGAAGGCAGAAGCTGATTAGACAGTGTGGTATAGCCAAAACAAAACCTGGTAGCGTAAATCTGTGAAGTCCAATCTGAAGTTGAAGTCCTTTCCTATTCAACTGGCAAGGAACTTCTTGAACCACTCAACAGAGGCCTTGGTGTATCTCTTAAGGTTGTCCCTGTAATCCACGAAGTAGAGACCAAACCTTGAAGTATAACCAGCTGACCACTCCCAGTTGTCCAACAAGGACCATACGAAATATCCCTTCACATTACACCCATCTTCCCTGCAAAATTTGGACCATCTCATATTTTATTTTTGATCAACAAACAAGACTGATAACTAGACGTGCATGGAAGTATATGTACTGTTCGTACTTGATGGAAGCCAACAAGTTGGTGAGGTAGTCATGGTGGTATTTGATTCTTTTCTCATCTTTTAGAGCATCTTTTAAGGAGATAAATTTGCTGTTTGGATCATCCATGCCTGGAAAGACCAAGAAAAATTTACTACTCAGTATGATATCAAAAGAAACAAAATTGCCCCACCCACAACTCGTGTTTTCTTAGCCCACTGAATTTGCTGGGAATGGCTTTCATGGCTTATACCATTTTCTGTAACGTAAACTGGTGGGCTTCCGTATCTTTCCTTGACGTAATTCATTATACTTCTCATCCCTTCAGGTACTATATATAACCATATTGAATTTGCCTGCAGTTGTATCATGAGTCGTAAACAGACTAGTAAATGCTTCAAAGCTAGAAATTGAACATGTTTGTAGAATAGGGTTTATGAATTAAATACCCTGTCACCAATGGCTTTCCCATCTTTGAACGCTGAAAGAAATAAATGTTTGGTTTAGTTAATGGCCAATTATGTTGAGAAACTAGAAGGTTTTAAATTCTCTTTTCTCTGGATCAGTGTCAACTTACGAAGGGATAGGGTGCCACTGTCATCAAGAATACTTTTTAGAAGAACACCAGTTATATTTTTTGAAATGTCTGAGGCGTACAACGAAGTGTAGTGGTTGATTCCCACGAAATCCAGTGACCCTTTAATAATAGAAGTCTCGGACTCGGAAAATTTTGGCAACCGCCTTCCAACTCTGCGTCTCATTGAGCTTGGATAGTCTCCAAACATCAAAGGATCAAGAAACCTGTAGCCGAAACAACACAAACACATTGCATAAAGAACACCAGAACATAACAAAAACGAGAATCAGGTATAATATATTACCATCCAAGCTGAAATTCTTGTGCCCTTTTTGCTGCTTCAATGTCTTCTGTGGAGTTTGATGCTGGTTCATACCAGACAGCATCAAATGATACACCAAGTGATCCACCTTGTTTTTCCTGCGCATATTTTGTATAAAACTTGCAATTTCAAATCCTAATTCCTGGTTTCTATTAGATCAATCTCTTTACTGTACCTTGTACTTTTTCTTATAAATATCAGCTACTGTTGCATAGGAAAGAATAACGTGGTGAGCTACTATGTATGGCTCAATTGCTGAATTTCCTTCATTGCAAATTAGGCGTAAAGAGCATCGTCCTGGAGCCTCCAAACCTGTATCATAACCTTGTACAGTGAATGTATGAGGCTCATTGATTACTATCCAGTGCTTTACTCTGTCACCAAAGTTCTGAAAGCAAGTCTCGGCATAGGCAGCGAAGTCATTCCTGTGAAAAAGCATAGGTCATGTCTCTGGTTGCTAGTAGTAGTCGCGAGTATTAGCGAGTCACTTACACTATACGAGGGCTAAGCCATCCATTGTACTTATCAGCCAAAGCTTGAGGAAGGTCCCAATGGTAAAGGGTGACGTAGGGTTCAATTCCTGCGCATGCCAATGTGAAGGCTTATCTAATTTCATGATTCTGCATGCTTTTGATCAGGGGGCATGTGAATAATGAACAACCTTTAAAGGATGAAATTTTTTTTTACCTTTGGCAAGTAAAGCATTGATTAGATTGTTATAATGGTCAATTCCTGCTTGGTTGATTTGCCGTGTTGCATCTGTGTAACAAATGCTACTCTCTTGATACAGAAAAAATATTACACTGGACTTATAGTAGTATTGGTTTGAAACTCACTGGGATATATTCGAGTCCAGGAAATTGAGAATCTGTAGGCATCCATTCCCATATCCTTCATAAGCTCTATATCTTCCTGTTTCCAATCAACATCATAAATCATATGAATACAAGTCATTTTTTGTTTGTTTACGTCCTTTCAGGTTAAGAACCGATAAACTGAAGGCGAGACGTACATTGAAACGGTGGTATTGATCCACAGCCACATCAGCATTACTAAGATCAATTATTTTTGCTGTAGAAGTAGAACACGGTAACATATTAGTCAGTAGACTATTCCCAGATTTAGTAGCTTACAGATTATACAGCTTCTACCCAAGCACCTTCTGCTTACAGGTATCAAGACAGCAAACAGACATTTGAATCAGCACAGTTGCATCTTTATCAAACAATCTGAAATTAGTCTAAATCACTAGTAATTAGGCCAATAATCTTAAATCTATAAGACGTGTACATGTTAATTGTTTCACTTATATCAAAGCAACAATTTTATGATTTAAATTATAAAAAACTAAAACACAATCATTGTTGAATTATTGTTTCATAATAATTTATACATTTGGTCACTGTCATGACCTAATTTTGATCGTAAATTCTGTTAAAATAGTTTGATAGAAATTTAATAAAATATTTTTTAATAAATTTAGATCACAAAAATAATTAAAATTATAAGGAAGATTCATAAAATAAATATTACCAAAAGTATGTGAAAAGGTGTCCCAGATACTTGGTCCTCTTCCATCTTCTTTCACCGCTCCTTCAAACTACAAACGATATATATAATTTGCAATTTTTCAGAGTAAGTTATTAGACAAGAAGCTACTTCGAATAAAAAATAAAAAAATATAACTCTCACAATGAAGACTAAAATGAATCGGTTGTTTCTCTTAGTTGTGAAATCGAATACTTGTTAAGGAAACGCTGAAAGTGAAAATGGTGACAACATATGAGTTTGAAATTACTGTACTTTAAGAGTTTTGGACAATTATTCAGACCTGAAAAGCAGCAGAGGCTGTCCCAAACGTGAAACCTTTTGGAAAACTTGCTCTGGATATGATCTGGGAAAAGCATGTCTTGGTCTCAAAAGCCAACAGAACCAGCATGAGCAAGGCAATGCCTTGCCTGAAGATGAGCAACATCTTAGTTCCAGGAACAGCAAAACAGATAATTTCTAATGTTGGTGCATAGAGATTGATTTGGTTTTCTAAGAAGAGGAAACGAATCTTGATTGAGACGTGAAGAAGATATGAGAATAGTTATTAAAATGAATTGATCTTCCAAGTTCAGCGCATATGACTATTAGAAAGATATAAGACTAGAAGTGCTTTGCATGCAGCTAAAATGGCGGAGAAATTGGAGTTCATGGACAATTGCATGTCTGTCCTTTAGTTAATAGTTTCAATCTCCAAATATCATACGCTCTATGACAAAAGTTTGATTATCTGTAGTGATTCATTTGCTTGTCTAGCCTCATAATTCTTTCTTTCAACATTTCCCTCTTAGATTTATGATCTGTTTCCTTGTTCTTAACTTTGCTTTGCCTTCCTATCCACTTCTTTGTTATATTCGTTACAATTGACATGAAACACTACAAATTGGCTTTAGCACATTTAATTTCGTGGCTTTTCCTTTCCGGTATAACAAAGCAAAGTAAATCAAAACTATATAATTAGGATGTTGCTAATACTAATTAGTAGTCCCCATACATTCATTAATTTAGTAATATTATTATTGATATCCAAATCTTTCTAAAGATAAAGAATTATAGCATTTTTGTGGTGATTAAAATGTTATGTCACACAAACAATGATACCCATTTTGAATAATGATAAAATAGGTTAAGAAAGAAAATAAAAATTTAATATTTCTTTTAAAATTAATATTCTATAATATTTAATGAAATAATAATTTATAAAAATTAATCTGTATTTAAAAATAATATTTATTATAACACCCAAATTTTAGTTTTGTGAAATATTCATTAAAATAAGGAACAAATATTCACTTTTGAAAAAGGGTAAAGCTTTATTAAAACAATTTATAGAATTACAAGGTCTAAAGACCATACAAAAGGGTTAGGAACAAGAACAAACTTGCTGGCCTACAAACTAGTTAAGCTAGTAATGCATCTTACAGCTAGTTGTGCATTGTTTACATGAAGAAATAATTACATTTTTGAATAAGCTCTAATCACCATTTTGTTCTCATATTGGAGCTACACTGGACATGAATTTTATGGGTTAAAATCTACTCCTTAATAGCTTGAGTGATAGCTTGTAAAGTTATGGTCCCTTTGAACTTCAAATTCGAAAATACCACTCTATTTTTGAATAACCAAATATGATAGATAGTGTTATTCAGTGCCAAAAGATAGACTAACAAATCACCTGCTTTCCTTTGATGGAATCTGGAAGATCATTCAATAAGATCATCCCACTTGCTGGATGGAGGTAAATGATTACACAACTTTAGAATCTCAATCCAAATACGGAGAGTAGTAGGATACTCAAAGAATAAGTGTTGAATAGTTTCACTCTTATTTTTGCAAATGGGATAGATATCAGAAATGCTTTTAAACTTCCACTTTATCTAGAGTAGCAAGCTTTCCTTTTAAAGCTACATAATTGTTGAGGCTTTGGGTAAAACTTGACGAAACCACAACAACTTATGCCATTTCATCTTGGGAGCTTAGGGCCTAAGAAAGTTCCTATATGAGGAGTTAGAGAAGTGACCAGATCGCTCTAAGGATCAACTAGGTTGTTCTTCTTCATTAGATCGTAGCCTGATGTCTAGGTTTAGGTCAGTGAGGTGAGCTGAGTAATTCTCAAGAACTTCCTTAATTGTTGCTCCTAGTGGGATGATGTGCCATAGGTGAGTGGCAATTGGAGAGTGGATCATAGGATTTGAGTCATTCCAAGAATCAAAGCAAAAAGTAGTAAAAACCCCATTGTTAATAATCATCTTTATGCAAGGATGAATTTTGTCTCTAAGTCTTAGTATATGAAGCATTGTCCAAGATATAAAAGTTGTAGGCTTGATGCACCATAAGTTAGAAGCTTTAATGTGAAATGTATAAATCCATTTCACTTATAAGAACTATGTGTCCCACATTATTCTCCAAATTCTCTTGTTAAATTGTGTTAATTTTATAACCCTTGTTGGAATGATTCCCATCTCTCCTTCCGATTTAGGTAGACAAAAATGCCCTACTTGATCTTAGCCTTAGTAGCTATTGCATCACTACTAGTCCAGCTAAAATTTCTCAGAATACTATCAATGATCTTAATGATTGCCCTGGGGAAACAAATATGGGAAAGCAAGAAAATTTAAAGATTGTTGAGGATAGAGACTGCAAGTTGTATTCTTCCTGCCATTGATAAAGATCTCTTGCAACAGTTAGAATTCTAGCTTTTAGTTTATCTATCAATGGTTTGAATTCACTAATCAAGGGTCTATTAGTGGAGATTGGAACTCTTAGGTACTTGATTAGGGGTATGGTAGAATTTATGCCTGTAATGCATCCAATAGGCTCAATTTATCCCTAGTTCTCTCAGCTATTAGAAACTGGATCTTTTGATAATTAATTGGTAGTCTAAATAGGTGATTGAAGTATCTTAATATAATCATAAATGTGCTAACAAAATTTGGCTTAGCTCTAGAAAAAAGAATAAGATCATTAGCAAAAGTGAGATTTGTAATCTTTAGCTCTTTACATTTTGAATGATAGCTAAACTTCCCATCAGCCTTAGCTCCTTTCTTGATCAAGCAGAGTGATGCTTCCATACATAGGGTGAAGAGGTAAGGAGATAGAGGATCTCCTTGCCTCAATCCTCTAATTCCAGAGAAGGATTTGGTAGGAATGCCATTGATCAAGGCTGCAAAAAAAGTTAGATTTAATGCATTAGGATATTTAGGATACAAATTTTGAGGGAAATTGAAGGTTGTTATCGTGTCAGTAATAAACCTCCAATCAAGTGAGTCAAAAGCCTTATTGAAATCAATTCTTATGGCACAATTTTGCCTCAAGTTACTACAATTGTAGCCCTTAAGAGCTCCTGTACCATTAATATATTCTCTTAAGGACCTTTTGTTTTTAAGTTAAATAAATTGTATTGAAGAATAAGCAAGATGAAAAGCCTTAGAAAGTGCAAAATTACAAGCTGGTAAATTGACATAAATATACAATATTGTAATACTTAGATAATAATTTAGGATGAGTTGCAGGAATTGTTAGTAAAGAGTAATAACTAAAATCATAAAGACCACTCCCTTCTTACATTAGTAATAACTTGAGTGTTACAGTTATTGGATATAAGGGTTTCCCTAATCCAATGTAATAAATTTTTAGTAGAGTAATACTTGTCCATTTCAGGTTTGTTGTGAATCTATTGCTCCTTTCCCTCCAGATGATATAGAAATAACAACTGAAGGAAGTCTTAAGCACAATTAAATTATTATCTAACCTCTTAATCTATTTGACAACCCACTGGATAATATGCTCTCAGGTTCTTACATTACAATGTAGTTTCAATGTATATTGTAAGCTAGACTAGATGGATTGCGAATAGGGAAATTATAAATATAGATTTTGTATTATTTTAGATTAATTTTTTCATAACACATATAAAGGATTAGGAGCTTTTATCCTATCGTTAGTCTAAAGCTTATTTTTTTTCTGTCAAGCTAGGAGGTGGTAGCTACCTTAGTACCAAGGTTTTGGATGAGAAAAGTTTATACCAGCAGACCTTGGGGGAATGTGGTATGAAGAAATCTAGATAAGATTTATTAAGAGAAGCATACGGATTTATCCAATGTCTAGATGGTACCTCTACATTATCAGGTCTATAGTTAGGTAAGTTATTTGCAATGAGAGACATACCTTTATGACTGCAATTCTAGGAATCTCTAGAGCTTATTTCAATAACTGTCAACTTAATTTTTTCCAAGTTAATGTTTAGGCCTGACATATTTAAAAAATCCTGTAATGAAGCGATGATAGCTTGGTGAGAGTTGAGATCATTACCACAAAATAGGAGCAAATCATCTATACGCATTAAGGAGAAAATACCAAGTTGCTTGCATTTGTAATGGTATGTGAAACTTCCCATGTTTTTATATGTTTTTGTAAGATTTTGAAAAGAAGTTCCATTGTTAAAGTGAATAGGTATGGGGACAATAGGTTCCCCTTCCTAATTCCTTTTACACCATGGAAAATTTGAGTTGCTTCTCTATTAATCAAGGCATCAAATGAAGTGATGCAAGCTTTAATAAGAGATGAATTGCTTAGGAAACCCAAATGCATCTAGGGAATTGAGTATGAACTGCCAATCCAGTGTAGCAAATGCTTTAAATATATCTATTTTGAGAAAGTTGCGCCTAATCAAGGAGTTAGTAGTATAGTCTCTGAATAATTCCTGCACTAGAAGGAGATTATCTCCAATGTCTCTTCCACTAATGAAGGCTTATTGGCATGGATTAATTAGTAGGATTAAAGCCTATATTTCCAATGATTTTGTATGTTGTGTTGTAGTAGGAAATAGGACAAAGGTCTTGCAATGTGTTAGGAGCATGCTTTTTAGGTATGAGGCATAGGAAGGTTTTGTTCAATTCTTTTAGCATTTTGCTATTTCTAAAGAACTCTTGCACATAATCAATTTTGATGAAGGAACATTGGAAGTCATTAATAATTTTGACTATGATAGCTTTCAACCTCTCGGTCAACAACTTAGAGATTACTTTGTATACTACATTGTAACAAAGTGTACTACATTTGTATACTGGCTGGTCCACCTGTGACCTGACCCCACTTCATATATGTTTTTTAAAAAATTTAACAAAACGATGTTATTTTTGACAAAACGACGTCGTTTTGTGTCTTCCTGTCGAGCCATGAGTTGGGACAGCTCCGACCCGAGCATAGCTCGTGGCCCAGTCAGGTCGACCAAGTCGAGCCATATTTGCCATCCCTAGTTTTAGGTGAGCAACTTGAGCCTGAACCCCGTATGAAGTTTGAAAATTAAAAGAAAAACTCGAGTCTGCCCCGAAGTTTAGTCAATTGGGAGTGGACTGGGTCCCACATTAATTTTCTTCCTTTCCCTTTTAAGTTTTAAGATTCATATTTCAAAATTGAAGAGATTAAATAGAATGGTCAAAATGAAAAACTTTTAAAAGATTATAATATTCTTGAAAAATTCTTTGATAATCAATTATCTAATTAAATTCTTTCAATCTTAATTAATATATTTAATTTAAAATACAAATATGTATTATGACATTACCTTTAATACCTTAACTTATTAAATATTCAAGATTTTCACCTATGGAATAAAAATAAAAGAGAATATAGGAGTTTAAGGAGGTTGATAAATAATTAACTAATTTTAAAAATTTAAAAATTGACTTTTAATTTTTAATTTAATTCGAAATGATTTACCAAGTCAAGATCATTCATTTTTGCACTATTTATTTTAGATAGCTGTACCCTCTTCTGTACCCCCCAAAAAAAAAAGGTCGGCTTGCTAGGTGACGAGTCGATAATAAGCCATTAATCACGTGGAATGATTAATGAGTTCAATAACTAAATTGGAATTGGGCTACGAACTGAAAATGGTCCTGGTATGAAAGAAGAAACATAATTTGATACATAAAAACTTGAGCGAAAGAAAATTTACAATCACATATTTCTTCTTTATTCTTCTTGATTTCAACTATAATAAACATTCATTTACAGTGAAATTGCAGCAGATGAATTAAAATTATTTTCCATTTGGGTGAAAGAATCATTCCTAGACAATGTCGTATGCCTACACATATCAGAAGATTGCTTTTAAACTACCAAATTTTGGCCCAATTCACCTTCTATTGTTGGTATCTTAGTTGTGTCTTTTTCAC
>JAOQMM010000003.1:9992003-10003576 GCA_027563515.1 Erythroxylum platyclados | reverse complement strand
CAGCAGAATTGGTTAGCAAAATTGTTGGGGTATGATTTCGACATAATCTATAAACCGGGTCGGGACAATAGGGCTGCAGATGCTCTCTCTAGAATCCATGAAGCTGCTGAACTGACAGCCCTCTCCCAGCCTTTTTGGTGTGATATTGAGGGCATAGACGCAGCTGTGGCTGCAGATACAACACTTCAGGACATCAAGACTGCCTTGCAAAGTGATCCCAACTCCAAACCTGGTTATGTGCTCCTTCACGATCGTTTGTATTACAAGAACCGTTTGGTTATTCCTGCCCAATCTCCTTGGATACCGAAGCTTCTAGCCGAATTTCATTCGACTCCCACAGCTGGTCATTCGGGCGTGTACCGAACTTATCGTCGCCTTGCTGCCAACTTGTACTGGCCAGGTATGATGAAATCTGTGCTCAAGTATGTGGCTGAATGCTCGGTTTGTCAGCAGCAAAAGTATCAGACCATGTCACCAGCTGGGTTGCTACAACCTTTGCCCATTCCTTCGGCTATTTGGGAAGATATCAGCCTAGACTTTGTTTCGATACTCCCACGGTCCAAAGGTTATGATACAATCGTGGTCGTAGTGGATAGGCTCTCCAAGTATGGGCACTTTCTACTTCCCAAACATCCATATTCAGCTCGGATAGTAGCTGAACTTTTTGCTAAGGAAGTAGCAAGGTTACATGGGGTTCCCCGTTCTATTGTCAGTGATAGGGACCCCACCTTTATGAGCTTATTTTGGACTGAATTTTTCAAGCTACAGGGCACAACCCTCAAAATGAGTTCGGCCTACCACCTGGAGACGGATGGGCAAACCGAGGTCGTTAACCGGGGGCTGGAGACTTATTTGCGGTGTTTCGCTTCCGATCAGCCCCGTTCATGGGCTTCTTGGGTGCACTGGGCAGAATTTTGGTATAATACCACTTATCACGGAGCTACTGGGCATACTCCTTTTGAGTTGGTGTATGGCCGACCTCCACCGACTCTAGTTTGCTATCTACCGGGAGAAACATTGGTGGAAGCCGTAGCACAAGCTGTCTAAGATAGAGATGATATCTTGAGACAACTTAAAGCTAATTTGCAAAAGGCCCAGGAGCAGATGTGCAAAGCTGCAAATAAGCATCGGAGGGATCTATCTTTTGTTCCGGGGGATTGGGTCTACCTTAAACTACATCCCTATAGGCAGAAATCCGTCGCACCCCGGGTTAATGCCAAACTTGCAGCAAGGTTTTATGGGCCATTTCAGGTCTTGGCTAAGATTGGGGCTGTAGCCTACAAGCTCAAGCTTCCTCCGGAGTTTAGAATTCATCCGGTTTTCCATGTGTCACAATTGAAGAAAGTTGTGGGACAGCAAGCAGTGGAGCCTCACCTTCCGGCATTCTTGGAAACCTCCGATCCTATTCTTCAACCGATGGCAGTTTTGTCTTATCGAGTTTGAAAACATGACAACCGCAACATCCCACAAGTTTTGATTCAGTGGGAGTCTCAACCACCTAAGGAAGCTACTTGGGAGGATGTTGAGCTTATTCAGGGGCAGTTTCCCAATTTCAGCCTTGAGGACAAGGCTGAAGCTGATTTGGGGAGCAATGTTAGAACCTCTAACATAGAGACTAATGATCAGAACAAGGGAGAGCCTGAGGAGCCTAAGGTGTGGAAGGTGTACGTTCGAAGGAACAAGCAGAAATAGTACTAGCATACCTCACTAGAATATTCCTAAGGCTATGAGTAGTTAGTTACGAATAGAATGCCACGTAAGACAGAAGGGGAGTGGGTTAAGAGCTAGGTGCAGTTATGGGAAAGGGATTCGGAAAATTTGTTAGAAGAAAGTATTGATTGAGAGCTTGCTCTCTTTGTAAGGACTAGGTCCTTGACTCCATTGGAGGTGGCCTTTATTTCAATAATATTCTATCTGTTTGCACACACTCTTGATAAGTCTATCAATTTCTCAAATCTTTTTCCTCTACATCTTGTAGCACAGGAGAATAAGACACTGACAATATGTAATGTCTCTTTTTCTAGTTATATAAAGACCAGTGGATAAAATGATTATATAAATATTTGTAATTTTCTGAACTCATGGTGCATTATATTATCAATGCGTTGTAACAAATATATGAAATATTTATGTCTTGCACTCTCTTTGAAAATATTATCACTCAGGTGGTGGATGCGAAAAACCTTCATTTTCAGCTTCAAAAGCATCGTAACTCAACTTCCTTTCCAGAAGCTTTTCTCCAAATAGCATTTGCGGTAAATGTCATTTCATTTAACGCCCATGAATGAGAGTGGTTTGCATAATAATTTTTGTAAAAGTGAATATGATGAATTTGCATGGATTTATGTGTATCCAAGGACTACTCTTTCTTTTGCTTCTTTTTATGCGTGGATATTCTTTTCATTAATTTTTCTATTTTACAGGACATTATCATTCTAAATAAGGTCGATTTGGTTTCTTTCGAGGGCTGTGAATTGGCTTTGAAGGAACTGGAGAAGGAAATACATAATATTAACTCCATCGCCAAGATCATTCCTTCTGTTAGAGCTCAAGTGGACTTATGTGAGATATTGAACTGCCAGGCATATGATGCTAGAGTAAGTTACTGAAACTGTTCCCAAATTGTCAATAGTTCTTTTTTTTTCCCCCTGTTTATGCTAAACTTTACCTTAGTGGGTGTTTACTTAAAGTTTTTATGGACTTGACTCTTAGCATGTGGCTCATTTGGAAGCACTGTTGAAAGAAAGTAAGTCTCTGACCACTGAGGATCTTCATGATGGAGGTGTGTGTACTATCTGCATTTGTGAGTCTCAACAGGTTGATCTAGCTAAGGTAGGTACAAGTACATGCTTTAAGAAGTTTAAGAGTAATTGTGTTTCATCTATTGAAAATTGCATGCTTTCAAGAATGAAAGAGGGCAGTGGTAGTTTAATCTTGAAGTTCCTATGGGAAGTCATTTGTATTACCTCATATTTCTCAAAAAGGTAATTAAATTGATGGATTCAATATAGTACTTATGAGATCAGTGAGATAGATATTTTAGTACTGCTGGACGGCATATATTTGGTCCCCGACTCATCTCAAATACTCAATTAGTCCTCAAACTTCAAAAAACATCATCTCAAATGGAAGACCAAATGAGGAAATTTATGAATTAAAGGACTGAATTGAGAATTTGAGATGGAGAACCTGAAATACGGTTGTCCTTACTATCATCCGACTGTTATTGAGTCCTTTGCTTCTGTTCAATACATAATGACAAGCTAATTATGGTTAGTAAATAGAATCAGTTTTTGAGATACTGCATTTTAGTTTTTCTTTTTAAGTGAGTCTTAGAAACTGCTGGTTTATGATTTTTTGTATCCAATTGTTACAGGTTCGTTTATGGGTTGAAGAGATTCTATGGGATAAGAAATGTGACATGGACGTGTATCGCTGTAAAGGGGTCTTAAGGGTTCAAAACTCTGATCAACTGCATACTTTGCAGGTATTGTTTTGAGATCAAATGCTATTAAAAATTTCAGATAACGAGTTTACTTTCTCCTATTCCAGCCAAATGGAAATTAAAATTGTAGTGTTCAAATTTTATCATTTTTCTGTTTTTGCAAGGCTGTACTTTGTTGATGTTCTGTTTAGTTTTGTGTTCTGTAACGATGTTGTGGTGTTTTTCTTTAACTGGTGGAAGTTTTAGCTGCCTTCTATTTTATATATTTAACCACTTCCTAATAATGGTTAAGCTCTTACTAGGATAATGGTCAGAGTACCAAGTACAGAGCTCAGGTTGTGAGTAAAGGGCCTGATTGATCACTCTAACCCTTCACGCGCTAGGAGAAACTTAACTTTTCAATACATTATTATGCTCTGTTTTCTATGTTAACTATCTTAGTATGAAGCTTATTTTGCTCAATTCACTTTGTACAACTTGTGCAATTCATGTATTTACTACAAACAATGTCAGGCTGTGAGGGAGATATACGACATTGTCCCAGCTCGCAAATGGAATGAAACAGAAAATAAGATGAATAAAATAGTTTTTATTGGTAAAAGTCTCTTCATCCTAGATTACCCTGGTTAAAGATTTTCAGTAGACGAGACAAGGCTGATTAATCCTGGTTAACTTTGCTACTATTTTTCAGGTCATAATCTAAATGAGGATGTCCTCCGACATTCCTTCAGAAGTTGTGTGGCAACAGCGTAGCTTGTGATTCCTGTAAAGCTATGATCGGATAAAGTGTATCTCCCCTTTGATTAAATCACATGTAGGATGCAAATCTTAGAGGCGCCTAATAACAACTGACCGAATACAACTTGAGTTTCTGTACTTCTGTGCATTTGGTAAGCATTATATTTAACTTCACTAGCATTTTACTACGGCCTTTTGTTACACTGAAGACGAATTCAATGTGGGTTCACCACTTTTTATCGATAGAAACATTGTACCTTTTCCCTCTCATGAACGTCTCTTGGTACCTTTTCTGGAAGTCAAAATAATTAATGATGGGAGTCAAAATTCATACTTTATTCAAATCAAATTAAATCTCTTATTCTCTATCAAATTTGATAAAATATTTTATTAATTTATCATATTAGATATGACATAATTAATATGTTATTAACTATTAATGAAATAAAATTATTATTACACATTAAATATTTATTGATATTTTAATATAAATAATAAAATGTAAACATGATAAATTAATTTTATATACTAATTAATTAAAATAATATATAATAAATCAAAAGTTAATAAAAATTTTAACTTATTATTATATTGAATAAATATCGATTAATAAATATCATAAAATGCTAATTTTTATAAAATGAATTAATATTACATAAAGTGGTTATCATATTTAAAAATTGTTACGTTAACGAGAGTTGATAAGATAATTACTGATTTTAGTTCCAAAATTTTTTTAGAAACACATAAGATTGTTTATCTTTTAAATTTAATCATTAAAAAAAATTCAAGAACTAAGAACCAACTCAATTGAATAAAATTAAATTGAATCAACCAAGGACTAAGGAGCTTACAATACAAGCTTTAAGTATTCGTTAAGAAAGTTGGTTTCTGGTAAATTGTACTCGGGCCTAATCGTATTGTTGGCATCTCTCTCCCGCCGCACGTTGGATACTTCCCAGAATTAACCCATCTCTTGGAGGAATCTACAGGTATGCATTTCATAATTTGTGATTCTTCAACGCTCAGCGAATAATCGTCCTCTAGTGATTGGAAAGTCCCAACCTTTTCTTGTAGTTCATTACTTTTTTATTACTGGAGAAAAAAATTGTTACTTTCCTTCCAGCTTTCGTGATTTCTTGTTTTATTCTTTCAGTAGGGTTTTTATTTATTTGACTACAGATTTTCGATTGGTAAGTATAAGTCTCGCTGTTTCGTTTAGTCTTAGAATTTGGAGTTGGAATAATTTGCTAAATCTATGGGATGTTTATAAGGCAATAGTTGTGTAGTTTATCTAATTCAATTTTTCCGTTTTCTCCATAAATCTTCTCCAACTACGAGCCATGAACCAGGTTAATTAAGGGTGACGAATATGGTGTTTACCCTCCTTTTTGGTGATTTCAATTGTAGTAATTGTGTCATTTCATATGAGGAAACACAGGAAAAAAGGGAATAATTTGGTTTTAGGCATAAGCAGGTTTTAAGAATAGCAAAAAGTTTGAATGACCCAACCATATTGTAGTAACATTCTTCAATTTTGGGTTTGTTATATCCTGAAAATATACGTATAAGATGTCTTTCTAGTGTTCTTGCATCATTTCTGCTTGCTTTGTTCTTGTATCATTTCATGCAAGATAAAAATTTGGAGATGCCACCTGCGTTAACAGGCTGTAGTGAAGATATGTTTATTCTGTTGGAATGTATCTGATCTTTTCACGGTTTTGTTTCTATGATATTTGATAATAATTTCAAAGAAGATAGAGTGGACAATGCCAAACTTGCACATAGGAAGATGTGAAGCATAAAAGTTGATGCAGCTGTGCTTGCTTTTCAGGCAGTAACTATCATTCAAGGAGGAGAATCCAGTGCCTCTGGACAATTCAAAGTTTCCTCAAGATGGCTTTGGTTGTAATGTGTGGTCAGCCCTGCAGCGGGAAGTCCAGAGCTGCAAGTTGCCTTGCTGAAACTCTCAGAGAATCAGAATCAAAATTGAATATTAGGATTATTGATGAAGCTTCCTTCCATCTTGATCGCAATCAGAGCTATGCCAGTATGCCAGCAGAAAAGAATTTACGAGGAGTGCTCAGATCTGAAGTTGATAGATCAGTATCAAAAGACAATATAATCATAGTAGACTCTTTAAACAACATTAAGGGTTACAGGTATGAGCTATGGTGTTTGGCTCGTGCTGCTGGAACAAGATACTGTGTTATATATTGTGATGTGGAAGAAAGTCAGTGTCGAAAGTGGAATGATCAACGAAGGGAGAAGGGAGAAGCATCCTTTGATGCCTCCATATTCGATGACTTAGTGCGAAGGTTTGAGAGACCAGATAGCAGAAATCGATGGGATTCTCCTTTGTTTGAGTTATGGCCAAGTAAAAATGGAATCCAGAAATCTTGTGATGCCATTTTGGATGCTGTTTCATACTTAACAAAAAAAGTGGACTCCAAGACTCGGGATGTTAAAATTTTGCAGCCAACAATTGCTACACAAAGCACACGGTTTTCTGAGGCAAATTCCTTATATGAATTGGACAGGGCAACACAAGAGGTGACGAATATGATTGCTGAAGCACAATCCCAGGCTATTGGAGTACCCTTAAGTGGCATTTCTCTTGGTCAGGGCTTACCAACTCTCAACGTCTCCAGATCAATTGGACTGCCTGAGCTCCGTAGACTAAGGCGCACTTTCATAAAGTTGACAGGCCAAACAAGTTTAAGTGGACCACCCCCACCTTCAGATGCGGAGAGTGCAAAAAGGATGTTTGTTGATTACCTGAACAGGGAATTAGCAGCTGCTTGAGTGGAGGAAAATTGGGAAGATATTGCTGCCCTTATCTTTCTTCAGAATTAAAAACATAGGGGTCGTATTGTAACCTCTGATTTCAAGATATTATACCAAAATTTGTGGCTAACAGGCTTGTCTCTGGGATATTTTAACATTTATACTTTTTCTTGTGATGAGTGTACGTGGGAATAGGATGTTATTTATTTTAAAAGTTAATCTTCAAGCTTATTAGATTGTTTCTTTCCTTTTCTATTATGGTTTCATGTACACAGGCTTCAATTCACTCAAAACCATTTCTTTAAGACATTTAAATCCCTCGAGTTTCCTTGGAAAAGAAAAGGGATGAGCCATGGTTGACTTTACATGAACTTGCATATCTTGATTGACTATTCATAGGGATGGCAGTGTGTTGAATTGGGTTAGGTTAGGCTTGTTGCTATTCTTTCTAAAGTGCAACTTGAGTTCAGGTTGAAATTTGATCAAACTTGACCGTGATGCCCGAGCTTCAATTTGATTGCATTTTAAGCAAATCAAAGCTTGCTCGAGGCTCAAACTCCTAATTCTTAACCTAATCCAACTTGAGACTCGATCTGACCTATCAAAGATTCAAATTTTCACACCCTTCATAATCTTTAGAATTCTCAAAACATGTCTTTCCAATTTATTTTTTTTCCAAAAAAAGTTCTCTAGCGTTAATTTTTATTAAAATAATAATGAAAAATTCCTTAACCTCAAAATACTCAAATTAGGTGAACCTAATTTTTTCCCTGAATCATGAATGCCCCTTGTTACAAGAATGAGACTAAAGACGTCTTCAAAACCCTAGCTCTTCGATTGTAGGAATGAAGGTTAAAGAAGTCAAAGGTCAAAAACTATTAAAAGGTACGTTTTGAAAACTATTTAATTTCTGGGATATTTTTGTCTTTGTATTTCAATTTTCAAGCATTAAAGGTTGTTTTGAAGGACGAGGATATCACTACAAATTTGTCTTTTGAGTTGAACCTAATTTGTCTTCGCATTGCACTCATTTCTTCTTGCTCTTCTTTTCTCCTTCCTTTTGATAGCTTCGGCTAACCCTCATTATTAGTTTATTCAATGCTTTCTTCAAAGTTCATAAGATCCTGGTATCATTTCGAAGTTCATTTACATCTCTTAACAATACCTCTTATTCATTAGTTTTGGAGTACGCTTTGCATGCAAGGCCTAAGGTTTAATATAACTTACATTCCTAAACTTCTTTTCATAATCACCCCATAAAATGTTTCCATCTGGTCAACTGTACTACTAGAGGAATTTGTAGTGTCATTCAATCTTATCTTTTCAAGTTTGACATTCGAATTTTGAGAGATATATAAGCATAGTGATCGTCGTGTTCTTCAAATAAATGTGTCATACTTTTTGGAGTTATCACATGCACAGATACAAGCATGTATCATTAACATGGCCTTCTCGCTACTCAACACACGAGTGTTCCATATGAAATACTCAACATACCTCAAGACTCTCCATCATTACCATGTTGATGTCTTGCATTCCATAACTCAATAAAAAAGGCTCCAAATCACTCCAAACTTATCTTAATTCATTCATTTTTGCTCTAAGTGAATAAATTAGACCTAGAAACAAAATATGAACAAAAGTAAAAATAATTTATAAAAATACTCAAATAATCAAGAAAAATGTAGTAAATATAAGACCAAAAATCTGACTAAATCAACACTTATCAACTTCTTCTTGACTAAATCAACACTTATCAACTTCTTCACATTTAAGCATTTGCTTATCCTCAAGCAAATAGTAATTCTAATTCATCAACTATTCTTAATATCCCCTTCTTCTTCATCTCAACCTATTTATCTACTTAAATTTCATGCCTCAAGAATCAAATCAAAATATAATTAGAATCAAGTAATCATAGAATAAATTTCACAAGACAAAACCAAAATTGATATTTTGATAAACCTTTTGAAATTAAGTGCCACATAATTTAATGCTCTCATATAAAAAATTCACTCAATTCACTCAAAGTGTTTAGTGTGAACATCAATGAAACTCTCAAATCAATAAATACAAGGTGTCTTAACCATAGGCTTGTTAACATATCACATCTCCGCTACTATAAAATAAATTAAAGGTAAAAATCAAAAGGTCTTTCAATTAAGGTGTGGGGAGGTTTATATGAGGTATTACTAACTATCATCACAAAATAAAATAGAAAAATATACAAAAATAAAAATCAAATAAAAAAGAAAAAATGCCCTATCAAATATTATAAGACTTTCGAACAATCTAAGTGACCATATTAGACTCTTAGTCTAATAGTGGCCACCTGTCTACTTATGATTTGCCTCAATCAGGAGATCAGTCTATGTGATAAGAGTGTGTGGGTCTCAAGTGTCTTAGGATGCTACCTCTATAGTAGCTGAAGCATTCAATTGCTAATGAGTTGGTGACAATGTAGCAACTCTCATCGATAGAGGTGGTATTGTGAATCCTAAGTGTCTTGCAATCCATATAAGCATCTCCTCCATCTATTGATCCAACGCCTCTAACTGTGCTACACACTCCACCAGATCTTGTTATCCCTCTCTGATCATATGCTACACTCTTAGAATCTACCCTATGTATCTCTTAAACTAGGCAATTTTTAGTTGATCTTGATGTGGAGGTATAGATGGTCTGTTAGGAGTTTCTTTGCTATTCTAGAAGCTGTACTGGCACTCAATTGCTACTAAAGGATGTTGTAAAGGATCCTACCTATGCTGCTACTCTAATATATTGAGGCAGTTCCTTTCTGCTCCATTTCTAACTCCAAGCTCTTAAGATCCCACTAAAATGTAGATTGGTCCCCGTTGACCTGATATCTTAAGGGTGATAGGCACCATTTGATGCGTCAATGTCATCCTAGGTAGTCGTTCTAGTAGTCCCATGCATCAAATTAGTCTAGTCATGCATAGGCCCATATAGGTAGCTCTCACTCTAGTTTCATATGCCTGATACTTGAAAAACCAGGCTAATGCGCTTATGTGTTAGATGGGGACCCTCTCTATAATACTGTAGAGGTAAGTCATATTTGCCTTCCCCACCATTCCAGTGTTATCTCCTCTCCCATTGATCGTGTAAGGAATTAATGCATGCATATATCTCATTATAGGAGATATCAGTTACAAAACCTTGGACCTTTTCAAATCTTACAATCACTCTTGGTTAATGTTCTACCATAGTTTCTTCTAGGTAAATCTTACTAGGAAACACACTGATAATGCAACGTACTCGTCGATAGTAACGTACTCCTCCGAGTACAGGCCCATACAAAGTGAAAACTTGTTATGCATTTCTCCAAGCACTCAAAAATTCAATGTATTATCAATGTCCTAGGTGTAACGTAACTTCTCTATAGTGAAGGTGGTGAGGAACTCTAGGGTCAACTCTTTATAGATGGGTCCTCGATCATGAAGAAGTGATCCTATCCACCAACGCTGATCGAATCTCAGGCTTCTTGATTAAGCTCAATCTAGTCCAGTGTCACCTAATCAATGCTTTAGCTCTCGAAGTAAGGCTTTGACCTTAGTCTCTCGAACCGTACAATGTGAGTTGACGTTATGAAATGAAACATAGGATGTGTAGGTTATGTAAGCTTTGGCTGTCAGCAAGGTTATTCTGAAGTACCCTCACCCCTTTACCTTTACTTGGTACCACCTTTTCTTGCCTTCAGTCTGGTGCGTTTTTCTCTCTTTTTCATTATTACTTAAAATATGAAAGTAGAAAAAATCATCAAAACAAGGGAATAATATACGTTAACCAAACTATGACAAATAAACACTGTAACATGATCTCATAATCAATTAGTTACGAATTAATAACAATAGCAAAAAAAAAATAAAATTAATCCATAACTTAACAACCCAAAAATATCCAAATTAATCGAATAATATTTCTTTATATCAAATTAATTAAAACTTGCAATTAATTTATCTAAACACCTTAATTAATTCAAATAAACCCAAATAAAAGAAAAATACCTAAATGTTATGCAACTAAGCAATGAAAAAGCCTATAGAAATGTAAAACAAGCAAAACATAAAAAATTACTAATTCAATTTCATAAAAATCAATTAACAACCCTAAAGGATTCAAACTAACAAGAATAAATCTAAAATAGCTTTAAAAATCCCTAAAACAATTTGAATTCTACATGCAAAATAGCTCAAGAATATCAATTAAACCCCTTAAACCCTTCCAATCATATGGGTAATCCCAAACTAATCCACAACGCCCAAAATATGGATTCCCACCCCAAAATTCCCCAAAATTGTTCAACAGCTTAAGAACAATTGAAACAAAGCATAAAACATACCTTAAATTCATGAAATTTTAAGATGGATAGTGTAACGCCCCAATACCCCCTTGGGAGGATACCAAGGCGCTACCTACTAACTCGTTCTCGCTCTTTATCAATTTCATTAACTGATTTGCGGAAGCGTTTACCAAGTTATTACTCATGCAATTTCCATTTTCATACATTGCGCGGCGGAAATAAGTTAAAACACATACATTGAAATCAGAAGTTAATAAACATGCTTTTTCATTCCTTTGAACC
>JAOQMM010000003.1:9980241-9990435 GCA_027563515.1 Erythroxylum platyclados | reverse complement strand
GGTTTATGATTCCCATGTCACGATCGTGACAGAGAGAAATTTCCCAGAGTCACGATCATGATTGCCATGTCAAGATAGTGACAGACACTTCCCAAGCGCAAGTTTTTTCATCTATCTTAAGGTTTGGGGTAATTTTCGATATCGATTAAAGTGAGAAAACCCTAGTTACAACCCTAAGACCTTAATACACTATTTAACAATGTTAAACACACTAAAAAAAATGCAGCCAACGAACCAAAATGGATCAAACGTGGGAGATCAAGAAGAACATCTCGGAGTTCCAACTTTCAAGATCAATACCTAAATAGAGTTTTCTTCTTTTCCTTTAGATATTTCATCAATCTTGACGTGTAATCTGAATTCCAAGATGTTTAACATATTCATGAGTTTCTAAATTTTAGAATGGGTTTATTCTGAATTTATTTTGTGACTTTGATTATTATTGATTCAATAAATATTCTGGTGTTTGTGATAATTGTGCATGCTTATATTTGACAACAAATCAAGAGAGTGAGTCAAAAGTAATCAGATTAGATTGTGCAATAAGAGTTGGCAGTTTAATAAGTCCCACAATTATCAAATTAATCATCATTTGAAGAGAGATCTTGTGTCAGAAATTAATTATCCAATAGATAACTTTAGATCTAATTGGAAATGTTAGGGAAATTTTTGTGAATCGAGAGGTTGCAAATCTAAAATTTTCGAATTCAATTTGGGTTAATTGATTAGGTCTTAAGATAAAGTAAACAATACATTAGGAAATCTAGGAACAACACATAATTTGATCAATAGTAGTTAAGGAAACAAATAAAGGAAGAATAAGTCCTGCATTCATCCTTGATCAAACCTTAAATTAATTGGCAATGCACTTCTTGTTTGTATATTTGCTTTGATTTATTATTTATTTCTATTTCTATTATTTACTTCTACAAAAAAATCATTTTCATGATACCTTAAACAAAGTTAGATTCGAATTGGGTCTTGTATAATCCTTGTGGGAACGATACCTTTCAGTACTACAAGATACGATTCGTATATTTGCAGGTATTAAAAGTTTTATTATATAAAACTTGCTCAAGAAATTTTTGGTGTCGTTGTTAGGGATTTAGATTAGGACTATTTGAATTCCTTTAATCTAAGGAATTTTTTTCCATTCTTATGTCCTTTCTACTTCATGAACACAAGAATTACTCAGAGTTCAAACAAGATCGAAGAAACTCTAGGTCTTGATATCACAAGATAAGAATAAGAAATCCAAAGATCGAGACACCAAGAAGAGATCGAAATAATGTGGAAGAATATAATCAAGGAGACCAGCAGTGAACCCTAACGGATCTCATGAGACCAGGGTTTAACTCTGCACATCAAGGAATCACTCGACCACTAATGCAAGCAATGTCATTTGAGATCAAGTCAGCGTTGCTGAATATGCTATAGACTAATGCTTAGTTTTAAGAGTTAGCTAATAAAGATCCTAATGCCCATCTAGTAAACTTTCTAAAATTATGTGATACCTTCTGATATAATTGAATGTCGAAAGATGTCGTTAGGATGAGGCTCTTTCCTTTCACACTGAGGGATAGAGCTAAAGCATGGTATCACTCTTTAAACCCAACAAACATCACGATATAGGAGCAGCTGGTGCGTATATTCTTACACAAGTACTTCCCTCTAAAGAAGACAAAAAGGTTGATAAAGGATATTACAAATTTCCAACAAAATGATAGGGAGTCACTATATAAAGCGTAGGAACGTTACAATGATTTACAGAGGAGATGTTCTCACCATAACTAACCCAAAGAATTATTATTGCAGACCTTCTAAAATGGAGTTGATCCACCCACGAGGGGCACTATAGATGCAGCTTCTGGAGCATCTTTAATAAGGAAGACAGTTAAGGAAGCGGAAGACTTGCTAGAGGAGATGGCGAATAATAGCTTTCTTTGGACGTTAGATAAAAGCAGACAACAATCGTCTTTCCTTGATCAGAAGGGAGTCATTGTTGTTGATTCAATGATAGCAATGCAAGCTGAAATTAACAACTCAACAACCTGAAAGCCTCTTCATCTGAAGCAATTCAGCATAGATGTGAATTATGTAGACAAGATAATCATATTACTGCCGATTGCTTCTTGATGAAAAATAATAATAAGGAGCAACTCAACTATATGGGCCCACAATTTGGTCGAGGAGGAGGAACCAACCCCTACTTTAATATGTACAGTCCTAGGTGGAGGAACCAACCAAATTTTTCTTGGTTGAATAATATAGGTAATCAAATAAGAAATCAAGGTCCACCTAGATTTCAACAAGAGAAGTCATGTGCCAATGAGTTGAAATTAGACAAGATTATGAATAGAATTATAAGTATGGAAGGGAAGTTTGAATAGGTAGCTAAAAACCATGCCTCTTCCATTCATAAACGCATTGTCTACAAGAAATGTGGGAGTCTCTTAAGTAACATTAAGGCAAATCTAAGAGAGCAAATCCAGGAAATCATACTTAAAAGTGGGAAAACCAGCAAATAAATAGGTTGAAACCCATTCTGTAGAGGAACAAGAAAAATAAAAAAAGAGGATGACGAAAAGAGTGAATACCCTCTATATATTTCCCCTCTATCATATTCACCCAAGATTTAATTACCCCAACGATTACCAAAGAACAAACTGGATGTACAATTTGCAAAGTTCATGAAAAAGTTGAAGACTTTGCAAATTAATTTATCTTTTGTTGAGGCATTGGAACATATGCCCAATTACGCTAAGTTCTCAAAAGACATATTATCAAAGAAGTGGATTTTGGAAGATAACTAAATGGTAGCATTAACTGGAAGTTGCAACTCTATTATCACCAGTCATATGCCTTCTAAGCTGAAGGATACAAAGAGTTTCATAATACCTTGTGTGGTTGGTGAATTCGAGTTTGTGAAGTGTTTATGCGACTTAGGAACAAGTATAAATTTTATGCCTTTGATGATCTTTAGAAAATTTGGGCCTGATGATATGAAGCCAACTTCGATGCATATTCAGTTAGCCGATCAATCCATCAAGAAACTGTTTGGTATGGTGGAAGATGTGATCGTGAAGGTGGACAAGTTTATTATTCCTATAGATTTCGTGGTGTTAATTTTTGAAGAGGATAGGTACTGTCTATTAATTTTTGGACGACCTTTTATGATCACTGGAAAGGCATGGATAGATGTTTATGAAGGCAAATTACTTCTTCGGATTGGTGATAAGCATATGGAGTTTAATATGAATAAAGCCTTGAAATAACTGAAGGAAAGTAACTCTTGCATAAAAATAGACATAAAGGATGGAATTATCAAAGAGCAAGAGGAGAGTTTCTTTGAAGACGTAAGTTATGAGGAACAAGGAATATAAGGAAGTCGCCAGAAGCTAAAGTAAAAGAATGGACGATGGTGATTGTAGAAGAAGATGAGAAAATTCACCTTCCTACAACACAAACTATTTGATTCGACCAAAGATTTAGAGGATTTATCATTCCTGATTATGTTGACAGTTTGTTATCAAAAAGGACCTTACAAAAATTACTTGGATTTTTCACTTCGATTGATTATGTCTTTTTTATTATTTGCCAACATGTTTCTTATTTACAGGCTGCAAAATCTCCTTGTGGAGAAAAGGGTGGTAACAAGCCACTCATAATTGATCCCAATTAAGGTTTGAATGATGAAAGGTCGAGATAGAGACCTTAACTTAGCATTTTATGTAGTTAGGTTTGTTTTGGAATTCAAGTATTTAGGTTTCGAATTTTTATGTCCTTAGAGTGGTTTGGATGGCTAAATTTCTTGTTTTTTTTGAAGTTATTACAAGTTAGGGAAGCAAGCTCAAAGGTTACATGAAGAAAAAACGATGAAACAGGACAAGGATGACAAATTTCAGCATGTCACGATCGTGCATGGTTAAAATTTGGTTCTATCACAATCGTGACGTATAGTTAGACCAAACCAAAACATGAATTTCACTTCCCAAACCCCATTTTACCTCTCCTTCTTCAACCCTAACACTATATCTTCATCTTTTCTCATCTTTCACACACACTTTATCTCTCTAAAACCTTAGCCTTGTGACATATAGCCAGACCAAGCCAAAGCGTGAATTTCACTTCCCAAACCCCATTTTACCCCTCCTTCTTTAACCCTAATAGTACTACTATATTTGCATCTTTTCTCATCTTTCACACACACTTTATCTCTCAAAAACCTTAGCCACCACTATAAATCTCTCTCGCTTCTCTCTTCACTTTCCTTAGGGTTTTCACTTTTTCTTGCATCTTTCAACTAGATTTTCATTCCTCCTACGCATATTTTGTAATTTCCACACAAATCCTACATTTTTATAGTGGTTTTTACAAGATCTCGTGGTTCTTTTCTCTATTCACATTTTCTGGGTGCTATTGGTGTATTTTTGTTATGTTCTTAGTTTATTTTGCAGGTATACATTTATTTATGGCGCGAGAATCAAATAAAGTGCTAAACGTTCACAATCGAAAGGTAAAGCTCACGTAATGGGGAGAGGGGCACGTGATAGGGATGCAGACTTTGGAGCTCCTTTTCTGATTTATTCAAAAAGCGAAGGTATCCGATTCCCATCTTTTCGCTTTAGGGATCTATGGTTGAAAGACAAGGTTGAGACTTTGAGTCATAAAATTCAATGGGACAAATTTATTAAGTTTGATTATATTGTATATAAAGAATTAACCCTTGAATTTTATACAACCTTACAATTTGCGTCGTGTGATTTGATTGAATTTTTGTTTCGATTGAGGGATTAATCATATCATTTGAATTATGATGTTTGGGTCGAAATTGGTGGATTTCCTCAGTCGAACATAATTGAAAAATGTGATGACTTTTGTGCTAAGAGGTATTGGAAACATTTAACGAGGGTGGATAAATTTGATGTTCAAAATGTTCATAACAATATCATTCTTATTCTTGAAAATTTGTTACTGCATCAGTTTATGTGCCAAACTGGTTTTGATAAATCGAAAAGTAACAAATATTCTGTTAAAGAATTATTCATTTTATGGTGCATTGATAATAATGTAAAAGTTTTCACAATCACCCATATTTTTCAATCTATAGCTACTGCTCTTAAAAAGAAAATGAGTTATCTTGGCATAGGATATATTGTTACTGTGCTTGCTGTTCATTATGGTGTTGATGTTGAAAGACTAACAATTGTTTTTTTAGTTTTTAAATCACACTCACTCAAGGCGAGCTGAGATCTTAGCAGTCCATCACATGAAACTCTGAGATATTAGTTCCAAAACTCATGTTAAAGACAAGACAAGATAAGCTAGTTTGAGTTCTGCACTAGCACAACAGTAACTTGAGGTCTCGACAAGTGAAGACACAGAAGATGATGAAGAGGAAGGTTGAGAGAAGGTCTTCAATTTGGTCTCGATAACAATAAAATTCTAAAGGAGATGGCACAAGAACAACAACCATAGCAACGTGATATCAAAAAGATTTGTAAGTACTTCACTGCACAAGGTGTTCAAATTCCTTCATCAACATCGTCACCACATTGACCTCCATAGGTGGTTTCATGCTCTTAACCTTTTCTTTTTATTATTTCCTATCATTTTTATTTTCATATATGTGTTGTTTGTTTTCCCACATTGAGGACAATGTGTTGCCTAAGTGTGGAGAGGATTGTGCATTGGTGTGTCATGTGTGTAAATTTTGCATATCATATTGTGTTAGTTTTTATTAGGTGGACATTATGTAAACATAAGTTGCCTATGTGTTAATTATGTGAATGTGTCAATGGCAAGAATTTGATAGAATTAGTTTAGCTTTGAACATGGTTATTTAATTTGTAAGGGCATACTGACTCGTGAATTTTATGTTTTAAGTATCTATGATTGAATATGCATGTTAATTAGGATATGACATTTATTTTGTTCACTTTAGGAAATTTGCTGGTATACATTTATAATTAGAAGTCAATTGAATTAGTTAACATTACTAGTGACTTTCATGAGAATAGTTGACTAAAAAGAAATGAGGCAGGCTAAGAAATAAAAAAAAAGAAATGAAAAAAAGTATGTTAAATAAATAATTATTTCAGTGGCCCTCTTTGGAAAAAAAAAGGATTAAGAATAAAGTTGGTAACCAATTGAAAATTTGATATAGCTGAGTAACCAGGGCAATTCACAACAAAAAGTTTGTCTTCACATCAAAAGGTTAGAATGACATTCCAACCAAGCTAAATAATAAAAAAAAAGGCTATTTGAGTAACCGGAGGACATTCATGACAAGATATTTTTCTTCACGTCAAAAGATTAGGTCAACATTTAAGAAAAGAAAAAAAATTGTGTTTCGATAAATAAAACCTACTGATTTTTGAAAATAGCAAGAATTTTCATGAAGGGATACTTAATAATAGTTGCATTTTTAATTGATTTATAATTATAAATGTATGTGTACAAGTGCTATAGGTGAATGAATAGATGTTAATGTTTTGATTAATATTTATAGTCAATTCAAAGAGCTTAACCATGAAATGTATATGTTATATGTTGGCACAATTTGAATGATTGATATTTGCCATTAAATTGATTTCATAAATTTTGATGTCATTGTCTCATTATTGCATATTGAATGAATGCATTCTTATGTGTTTATGTTTGGTTTGTTTGAATTTTTGTTTTGTTTTTTGCTTGACGACAAGCTAGAGTTTAAGTATGCACTTATTTAATGTCATTAGTTTAACATTCCCACTTCAACTCACTCCATCATAATTCTAGACATAGCTCTAACAGGTCATCACTCATAATTTCTTAAGCAACATCTGCTACGGTAAAATCAACCATCCTATTGATAGTTTTATATAAAAACTTTCATACTGCAAGTATATAAATCGCATCTCTTTGTATAAAATGAAGGAAATCAATTGAAATAGGAAACATAAATTAAAATCTTTTCGAAGATTGAATAAATCTTAAAAGTCACTTAAAATATTTAAGTATGTTTAAATTTCAGTGTCCTTCTCTGAACAAACTTTTTTAAAACTTAAACATTACTTCTTAACAAATTATTAATTATTCTAAACAAAATAATTTTTCTATTCTAATTACCAATTAATAACTTTTTTAGTTTCGTTCTTTAAATATGCTTCTTTAAATTTTAAGTATCACTCCTTAAAATATTCTTAAATTATCCTAAACAAAATTAATTAGCTAACTAAATTTCTAATTAATAAATATTTTAATGTCACTCTTTAAATATATTTCTTCAAAGTTTAAATGTCACTCTTTAACATGCTTTTAAATTATCTTAAATAAAATTAATTACTTTACTAAATTACTGACTAATAATTTTTTAATGTGTTTCTTACTAATATTTTTAATATCATAAAAATTAAATTTTACATCTTCATCTTATTTTAAAATTTTACTATTTATTTCAAACATAATCTCTTCTTTTTATAGTATCCGTATATGAAGATTGGAAAGTTAAAACAAAACGAAATTGCTCATGTTTTGTTAATTTTCCCATGAATGCAACATTTAGGTGGAAACATAAGAGATGTTGCCACTTTCCTACAGTAATAATATATTAATATTCTTGAAATAGTAACATCATGCAAACCAAAAGCAGTAAAGAATATCACATAATCTTTTTATTCAAAAAAATATATTAATATTCTCAATTAGAAATATGAAGAATAGTAGTGGGTAGAGAGCATGAAAGTTGAGTGGTGTGCATGAAAGTTGGGCGTCACAGTATGATGTATTTTTTTGTTCAACACCGATCCAATACTTTTCTTCGAATGAAGGTCCAGCCAGTTGATTGTCATACATTAGAAGAATCGTCAACTTGGTTGGAGCCAATGAAGAATACGGTGAACTCCTTATTTTTGGTTCTTCGTGGTTAATTATTTAACCGATCAATATTTACTCACAACAATTAAAAATAAAAATTGAATTAGAAATCAGTCCAATTCATGCTTAACCCACTGACCAATCTAGTTCGAGGTTTACATAATTGATTAAATCAATTAAATTACTACCACAACCCAAGTTTCTATAAGTCTATATTTGTTCCAGGCGTTATTTGCACTTTAAGTTAGAAATGGGTTACAAATAAATTAATAACTTTCAAAATTTTACTTTAAATTAGAAATGAAGCTAACATCTCCCTTCTTCCTAAAACCAAAAACTTTCGCAATCTTAGTACAGATAATTATTACATTGTTCTCTTATTACTTGTTTTACAAAATAAAAATCAGTAAAATAAGTTATAGAAAAGGGGTTTTAAAATGGACAAATTGCAAATATTCTCTGTTACAGTTGCAGAAGAAATGGAATGATTTGTCTGCTCAGCGTCTGCCTCCTTCCTAGTCCCAGATGTGAGAGGCTTACATATTAGATCTGATTAGTGAAAGCAATTTAGCGAAGGAAAGAGCGTTATAATTGGTCTCTGCTAAAAATAGACATTTATGTGTATCTGTCTCTCTCTCACATCTCAGTCTGTCTCTTTCTCTGTTCTCTCTTCTTCAATTTTTGTGTCATTTTGGCTTTGAATCTCCATCACCCAAATTGGTGTTATTCCCACAAAAACCCTATAACCCATTTTCTTTTTCCATCATCTCTCGTGTTCTTTCTGATCTTATCTGTTCTTTATTCTTTTTCTTTCTCGAGATCTGCAGTTTTCTAGTTTAATGCAAAAACTGATGCTTTTTCACTTTTGCTTTGAGAATTCTTTGGTTTTTAGTCATCAAAAGTGAAAAGTGAGTTCCGGAAATCCGTCTGTTTGCCGGCTTTTTTCTCTTTGGTTTTTTATTTTGTTTCTATTGAACAGCTGAAAACAGAACGTTGGAGAAATGTAAAATGATTGAAAAGATTGACTATTTTTTGTTGGGTTCTTGTTTCGACTTTAATGTCAGGTTGATCTGATTGGTTTGCCACCAGATGCTGCTCTCACATTGCTTAATTTCTCAATTCTCTGTTGTTGTTGAAACACTGGCAAGTAGTGAGTTTACTTTTTTTGTGACAATTGTGTGAATTGTCGATTTGTTGCGAGAAACTGACATTTGGGTTTTGGATCTCAATACCCGTTTCGAATTTTGAGACTCTGAGAAGTGGCATTTTGATTGGTCGATGATCGATCTTCGTATGGTATAGGGAGTGTAAAGGAGGTCTTTTTCGATGCTTGTAGGGATTGCTCGGGTTCATGGTAATGTATACAGAAGCCTGTATGTTATGATTGGTTATGGTTTTCCAAGCTCTTGTAGACTGGGTTCCATAAAGTCATTTAGTTGAATTTTGAGACTCTTCAACAGTTTTTGGACATGAGAAGCCACTGGTTCAATAAACTCTCTGTCACTTCCGGACCTATACCGAGGCGTCGGTGGTTGTTATTGATCCTTGTTGCTGCGATTGCTCTAATTGTAATCTTAGCATCAAGTACTTCAAGTGATTTTGATCCTGTGCCTGCCACTCCTGTGCTTGACATGTATTCCAATTTTAGAAGGCTAAGAGAGCAAACTTCACTTGACTATTTGGACCTGAGAACTCTGTCACTGGGATCTCCTCGACAAAAGGAACTTGAATTTTGTGGAAGAGAACGAGAGAATTTTGTGCCTTGTTATAATGTTACCGCAAATTTGTTGGCTGGGTTTAAAGATGGAGAGGAATTTGATCGGCATTGTGAGATGTCAAGACAGAGGGAGCGGTGTTTAGTTCGCACTCCAAAGGACTATAAGATTCCACTTAGGTGGCCTGTTGGCCGGGATGTGATATGGAGTGGAAATGTAATGATAAGCAAAGATCAATTTCTTTCGTCTGGAAGCATGACTAAAAGGTAATAGCAGATGTGATTATCTGTTCTGTGATAAGCGACTCATTAATGTCCCACAGATTCACTGATATTCGTTAATGATCTTATAGGTTGATGTTACTTGAAGAAAATCAAATTGCTTTTCACTCTGATGATGGATTGATCTTTGATGGTGTCAAAGATTATTCTCGCCAGATTGCAGAGATGATTGGATTAGGGAGCGACTCTGAGTTTCTTCAAGCTGGTGTAAGTCCTCTTTTATTCTCCTAAGCTCTTAGCTTGGAGTTTGGTCTATAAAAGCAGTAGCAACTTTTGATTATTGAACATTGTAATTTGTAGTCTAGAATGCTCATGACCATATTGATGTCTATGGTTTGACT
>JAOQMM010000003.1:9941696-9955040 GCA_027563515.1 Erythroxylum platyclados | reverse complement strand
TATGTGATTATTAAGCTTAATGTCATGAATTTCTCCATTTTATACCTCTTTTATGTTTTGGATTTCTGCACGGTAATGTTCTTGTTTTTTCTCTGTTTCTTTAAGGTGATGGATGACTTATTTAAAAATAAAGCAAACATACATGTATAAAACCACACATCTTTGTATAGGTGCCGCAGTGTGCCAAAAACAAGTGTGGGTGAGTATATACCCATACTAAATAATATTGGATTAAGTGGAAAATGTCCTAATAAGTACAAAAAAAAATTTCAAGTGTTTATAATTACCTTACATATGCTACCATCTTGGCTTGGCGGAGTTGCAAGAAAAATTGTTTTCACAAACAACAATCTGAGCAGGTTGTAGAAGAGAATGCAATAGAATATTAAACAAATGTACTCATTTGATACTGGCTTTCTAAGAAACACTTTTAGGATGTACAAGTCAAATTAACTTAAATTATGTAACCAATCAGCTTACAACTGCTAGCATCAGAGCTGTTGAAGGTAAAATTGCAGTACCCCCTAGCACATAAAGAACTACAGAAGCAATGATCTTAGCCACTCTTTTACATTTGACACCTTAAAATAACATGAGAACATTCTAATCTGAGCTCGACATGCATAATGCCTACGGTAAAAGAAAAAGCCATTCGAATATAGGCTCATTTTCATGTTCTCAACACTTTTTTCAGGTGACTTTTAGGCAAGATGAAATGTGTATATGTTGTCATATGCAACATCAAAAGCTTCCTTGACAGTATCATCAAGCTTCGATGGAACAAACAAAACAGAACAAAGTATCAAAACAAATATTGTCCAAGGAAGTCAGCTTATCGAAATAAAAGAAACTATGAATTAAATGTGCTCCTACTTTAACAAATAGTTTAAGGTAAGGTACTTTTGGATCAGGAAACTCAAAGACAGGTTCAAAATCTTATCCAGTTTGACTTTGTCATATTTTGCTGTAAAACTAGAATAGAGACACTTAAACAATCATGTGCCTGCTTTATTTTTCCAAATAAAGGCAGAGATCAAGTAAATAAGCTCCTAAACCATAATCTTAGAGAGGCTGTACACAAAAAATCATACAAAAGAATATACAATAGCAACAAAAGAAAGAAAGAGGAAAGAAGCACTAACTCTTTAACTACAGCATCACCTTTGCTGCGGACATCATCAACAATGGGATTAGCCTAAAGAATTAATCATCAATCAAGATTCCACATGAGAAATTTAAAGAAACTAAAATCAAAATAAAAAGAAAAAAAGGAGAAGGTTAAGAATATAATTGACTCTTTAAAAGAGAAAATAGAGGCTCACTATGCTAAAAATTGAAGTGAAGTCAATACGAGGATGACATTTCAAGCTCTCAACCTTATAATGAGTAAGTTCTCATAATCAATACGACTTCATTGTAGACCTCACTGTATTCAAAGTGAATCCTACTTAACTAGAATTAAAGATACTTAAACAACCACAGTAAGATGATATACATTATATAACTTTCAGCAAGAAAATGCCTTAACACTATCTCATATGGACTAACATCTATACAATTTATGGACATATAAGCCAACGGTAAATTCCTTCCATGTTTCTAAATAGTCGAAAGGAATATGAGATCTAGGAACAACCTTTCTAGAAATGGGAAACTGAAATCATTGAATGTGAGCCAGTAGAGAGAACTCAAATTTGAGTTGGGTAGGCCTTACACCCTAATATACTAAATGATAAGCTATATTCAACTTCTTCAGTAAGGGAATCTAAGTGAATCTTAAGTCACAAGTATGCTTCAAACAAAAGCTTTTTTGACATGAAGAATAATGTATATAGCCTTTACTGAGCTAATCACATCCATAACACATTAAAACTCAAATCAAGAGTTAGTTCTACTATCCTTTCACACAAGCAATGAACCAAAAACTCGGAACCAATAAATAAAACAAGTAAAATTAGAAAATCTTAAAAGTCACTCAAAAACTTCTGCACTAAACAAGACACTTGAAAAAGAAACATTCACCAAAAGTGAATCCTTAATTCCTTCTAATAATAATTTAGAAAGTAAGAAGAGGGTTGCCTTAGGGTACTTTACTAGGTAGTATAGGACTATAATGACAACAAGGGCCATACCCAAGGAGATTCTAGCAGGTTTTAAAAAGCTTGATGAAGAAGACAAGGTGGAGTTGGTTAGGGAAATAACAAGGGAAAAAATAAAAAATGTTACTTTCTCAATGAACCCTGATAAAGCCCTAGGACTGGATGGATACAATGGGAGATTTTTTCAAAAACATTGGGATATTGTAGGGGAAGAAGTGGTAGAATGGCTTGTGGAATGGCTTATACAAAGGTAGCAGTAAATCTAAGATTAGTTGGAGCAAAAATCTGCAGACCTGAGCAACTGGGGGCTCTGGGTATCCATTTTGCATGGATGATTCACAAGGTGAGTAGAGGACGGAATAAACGATTTGATATGAAGTCTTCATCATTAAGAGAGTCTCATCATCACCATTATTCAATCTCATTGCATCAAATATCATGTTAATACTTTCTTATCTAAGATTATCTTTTAAGTCACTCTCATTTATAAATTTTGGTTCCTTAAAAGTCACTCTCATCTATAAAATTTGGTTCTTTAAAACTCAATCTGCAAAAAGATCGATATAATCAAGAAAATTTGGATATATAGAACTACTTGTTCTATTAGGAGTCCTATAAACAAATAAAATTATATTATTAAGAAATTAGATTCAACTTAATAATGATAATAACATATTTTTTGAAACTTTAAGTTGTATCAAACAAATACCTAATCATTTCATCTTTTATGTTTAGATCTATTTCTTTTTTTCAATGAATGAATTTAAATGTGCTTCAATTCCTTTCACACCCAATTTCACTTACATAATGACTAAAAATTCAAATTGCAAACCTGAAGTAAGTTTGTCTCTTTTATATATTGAAATCGACATTCCAAAATCACTACACACAACCTTATATACCTCTATTTATAAGCTAAAGAGATCTTGCATTATCTCATATAAGATAATTGTTGTGATAGTTAATAGCATTTTCCTCTTAATTTCAAATTCTTTGCAAAACTTGGTCCAAAATAGTTATTGAATTAAAAAAATGCCCTAATGGCAAATAAGAGAGAGTATAATTGTCTTTCTTATCATTGATGACTACAAGATAAGGTGTATATAATGAAGACATTTTTTCATATTAGTCTTGATTGCTTCCTTTATGCTCTCTATAGCATTATAAAAGTAACTCATTATTGCCTTCTCTGTTAATTAATGAGATGAAGTACTATTGCCAAAGGCTCAAAAACTTGGATGACAAATTCATAATCTTCAAGTATAATTTTGGAAACTTCCATGTCATCATTAAATATGACATACTAAGATACAACTCACTTATCATTTGTGAACATTGGTCTTATATCTTTCTTTATTTAAACAAAATGCTAAATTAATAAGAAATTAGCTATAAATCTTATAATGATAGTATGAAAAATTCCTACCATTGGTTAAATCTTTTCTCATCAAATTCAGAACCCATGTATGATTATAATTGAACTTAGTCATTTTTCTTACTTTTTACACATTTTCATCAATGATAAGAAAGTATCTAGCTTCTTATATTTTTAACATTAGATCAATACAGTGTGTAGTATAAAATAGTCCAATAGAAATAATTATATATGCTCGATGACCTCTTCCCAACTGCTTTATAAGCAACATCATTATCAGTGATGAATTGTATAACGGTTTAGGCCCAACTTCATTTAAAACTTCATAAATTATCTATAATAGAGTATCATCATTTCTTACTAGGTTAGATGCATCAATGAACTTTAAAAACTTCATCCCCTTAATAGGATAAACCAAAAAATTGATAATAGACTCTTGTCTTTTATTTATCCAATTATCACACATAATTGAACATATATAAGTTAACGATGTTAATTTTATTTTACTCACAGAGTTGCTAAAATTTACCTTTGTAGTTATTTTAATCACAGAGTTGCTAAAATTTACCTTTGTAGTTATCAATTGGAGGACCTTTATATCATGAACCATACGAGACAATAACATCCACTATAAGCTAGCAATAATAAGATTGAGCAACATTAAATGGCACACCTGTATCATAATACCATCTTGTAATTATCATGTCCACATTATGAGTTACTTTTTTATATTGTAACACACTAAAAATTAAAGGTTGAGGTCTAGGAGTTGTCTATAGAGCAAAAAATTTAGACACATATCTTCTTCTCTTCCTCATATCAGATGCAACAATCCTTTCTTATTGAGTTAGAATACCACCTTAAATATTGTTAGCATCATTTTGAGCGCTACAAAAAGAAATTTTACTACTAATTTCATAGTTCAGTCTCTTCTTTCTTTCTCATTTGAATATTCTTCAAGCAAAGTTTTCATCTTTATTTCAAATCATGGCTGACTTCCTTATAAGTTTCCACATCACCTTTGATCCCATCTAAATATTTCTTTAATCTATTGATTCCCCCACCTTTCAAATAGTTATTACAATATAAATAAATAGTATGGTTCTTCTTACTAGGAAAAAATCTAGCATGAGCATAAGTTGGATCATCGAATCTTCTTGAAGAGGTAATGCTGATGCTATATTGGTTCCTAGTATGATCTAACTAAACTGAAAGAGTGATCACACTACATTGGTTCTTAGTATGACTTATCTGAAAAGGTTGGTATCGAATGGTTTGTTAAGTAATTATATTACTGCTAGTTTAAGTATTGTTTTTCAGTTGGTACTAATTAGAATGGTACGATAATCCAACCATTAATCTTAATATCAGTTTAAATGAAATTTATACTATTATTTTTTGTAGATGGAAATAGGCAATCAATTACTTTTCATATGTACACTAAATAACTACTTGGTAATAAATTTCGTCTTATAGAAGTTTTGGAATTTAAAGCAAGAAAAGAAACTTAGTTGCACCTAAAGTCCCCTTGTTAATTATAACTAAACCACCTACAAGGGCAATAAAAGCTACACATTCTCTTCTCTCTATCTTGTTTAGTTTTATCCCCTAGTTAGAGACTTGCATTAAATAGCACCTTAATGGACACTTTTTACATCTAGAGTTCTTTTTACTAGTTTCCATGATATTTGCTATTGTTTTACTATTTAAGATTGACAAAATTTTGGAGTTGTCGAAGAAATCTCATAACTTTTGTTATCTTAGCCTAAGATTCATAAGATAAAGGAAAAAAAGTAGGCCACGTTAAGGTATAAATAAGAATCCATAAATAACAATGGCATAACTATCTTATAGTGTTATTAAAGGTCAAGTATGTCTCATCTTATCTAGTCGCAGAAAAATTAGTTATAATAATAAAACACTTACTCTTCAAATTGATTGTATTAATTAGGCTTATATTTATAGGATACAATTAGATAGCATCTATCATCGTTGGTTGGATGAGATTGCAAGTTGTATCCAAATGACCAATTAAATTAGAGGTGTAAATGCAGTTAAATGCCACTTTCTGTTTATTGTTTAACTATTCAGAATCTTATTATTCCAATGTCAATGTTATGAATACCATACTGATATCAGGATTGGATTTGGTATTAGTATCAATCAATACCAAGTCCTATTTTGAATAATTTTTAAAATTACAAAATAGTCCCTAAATTTTTTAAATTACCAAGTAATCCCTAAATATATTGTGCTATATAATTTTTAATATTAAATTAACCCTATCTCCAAAAATTATAATAATATAGATTTGAAATGACAACTATTTCTTTATTTCTATTAATATTACCTTTTATATTTTTAAATATAAATAATAACCACAATTAGTATAAGAAAAAAATCTTTCAATTATTATAGAGATATAAAACTAAGAATAATGCAAAGTATTTAAAATTTTACAATTTACATTATATAATAAATAATAATTATATCAAAACATTATATAGTAAGGACCATGACTCTATAAGTATTACAATTTATAACAAGAGTTCATATTGAGGAACACAGCCAAGTAGAAATAAAATCAGAAATAAAAATGCTTACGCTTAAAAGTTTTATATTTATATTGCACATATATAACTTAACATATACATCATATACAAGTGAAATTAAAATTTAAAAAAATGAAAAGCCTATAACTTCATTCAATGGAATATCCGCTTAAATCGCATTGACTTCAACTTTTATTTCATACAAAAACCTCATTATTGAGAGACATCTTGTCATCGTCATCATTCAAAATCATTGCACAAAATGATATGTCAATACTTTTCCATCCAAGTTAATCTCATATGTGAAACTTGGTTCCTTAGAAACCTAATATGCTAAAAGATCGATATGGTTAAGGAAAATTAGATCTATAAAACTACTTGTTCTAATAAGAGTTCTAGTAAACAAATAAAATTTAATTATTAATAAATTACAAGAAATTATATTCAACTTAATAATGATAATAACATACCTTTTTTGAAGCTTTTACATTGAATAAAGACCAAATTATTCAATCTTTTATGTTTCAATCTATTTCTTTTTTTTGAATAGATGAATTCAAATGTGCTTCAATTTATTTCACACTTAGTTACACTCACACATTGACTCATAATTTGAATTTCAAAACTTTGTGATTATAGAATACTACTTTTGAATTGGTCCTACCAAGCAACTGTAAGAAAACAAAAGTATCCTTATAAGCAAAATAAAGTGATTATTAATTTCAAACAAGTAATAAAAGTTAAGAAATATATACCTGAATTAAGTTTTTATCTTTGACAAATTTCAATGTGCATCTTAAAATCATAGGACGCATCCTTGTATACCTCTATTTGTGAGCTAGGAAGATCTTGCGTCTTCTAATGTGCAACAATTATTGTGATATTTAATAGTATTTCCCTATTAAATTCAGTTTTCTTTGTAAAACTTAGTCTAAAATAGCCATTATAATTAAAAAATGCCTCACTTGTAAACAAAAGAGAGTAAATTTGCTTCCCACCTTTTATTGATGTCTGTAAGATAAGTTTTATACAAAGAAGACATATTTTTTAGTTTGACCTTAATTGCTTCCTTCTCCATCTTTATGACATCATGAAAATAACCCTTTTTTTGCATCTCATCATTATCATCCAGAAAAAGTACTCTCAATAAAGGCTCATAAACTCGAATGAAAAATTAATATTAGGATCAAAATTCATGATCTTTAAGTATAATTTTCGAAACCTCCACTCTAGCATTAGACTTGACATATTTAGATGTAACCCAATTTTCACTTGTAAACATTTGTCTTTGATCTTTCTTCATTAGAACAAAACACTGAAGTGATAAGAAATTAGTTGTAAATCTTGTAATGGTAAGATAACACAAATTCCTATCATTGCTAAAACTATTTCTCATCAAATTGAAGGCCCGTGCACCATTATAGATGAACTTTGTCATTTTTATTGCTTTTTGCACAGTTTTATCAATGATAGGATAGTACTTAAGATATTTTATATTTTTCAAGAGCAGTTCAATGCAATGTGCAGGATAAGGAGTTCAATAAAAAATATTATACCTACTTTGCAACCTTTTTCCAACTGCTTTATAAGCCGAATCATTGTTAATAATGAACTGTATAATGTTTTCAAGCCCAAATTCATTCACAACTTTATCAAATATATGAAAAAGGGTATCAACATTTCTAATAAGGCTAAATGCATCAATCGACTTCAAAAATATTATCACCTTAGTTGAATAAACTAAAATAATAATAATAAGCTTATGTATTCTATTTCTCTAATCATCAGACATGATTGAACACCCATAAGTTACCTAAGTCATTCTTCATTCATCCAAATAACTTTTTATTTCATAAATAAAGATCCTCATAATATTACTTCTATAGTAATCAATTAAAGGAGCTTTATATCTTAGACTGTACTAGACAATAATGTCCACCATAGGCTGGTAATAATAAGACTGGTCAGCATTAAATGATACATCTGCATCATATCAGCATCTGGCTATTACCATTTCCATATTTTGAGTTACTTTTTTAGATTATAAAGTACTACAAATCAAAGGTTAAGCTTTTGGAGTTGCTCATGGTGCAAAAAGTTAGACATTTGTCTTCTTCTCTTCCTCACATTAAGTGCAGCAATCCCTTCTTGTTGGGTAGGAATACCACCTTTAATATCCTTAACATCATCCTAACCATTGCAAAAAGAAATTCCACTACCAATTTTATTGTTCAATCTTTGCCTTTTATCTTTTTCATATTGATACTCTTTAAGCAAAGTTTTCATTTTTCATTTCATGTCATAACTAATTTTTTTACAAAGCTCCACATCAACTTTGATTTCAACTAAATGTTTCTTTAATCTGGTGATTCTCTTACCTTTCAAATGTTTGTTACAATACAAACAAATAGTATAGTTTTTCATATCAGGAACCAATCTAACATGAGTCTAAGATGGATCATAATATCTTTTTGAAGATATTGAATTATTAGGAGTACTTGAACTTCTCTCTCTTTATCTGTAAAAATAAATAGACATATATCAAAATTAAATTGATAACCTCATATCAAAAATCAATTGCAATATGCCCAATGCAAGTACATTTACTGCTTGTAAATATGAAATGATCATTAAGTAAGAATTGAATTATGTAAAAGTTCATTTAAAACATATGAACTCTTAAATCTTTTTATTTTATATAAGTTTATATAAGAAGTTAAATAAGTAACTCTAATCCTTTTAGATCATTTATACAAATAAATAACAGTTGATTAAATTTTATAATTAATTGTTCCATAAATAAATGAAGACAAGATTATGGCATATTACCTCCTAATCAGTGACGGTGACCTAAAATTGAAGACAAATATTAATTTAAATTTTTCTATGAACTTAGAAGTGAGTGTCCTAAGTAGTCATAAGAAATAAACTCCAAATTGTTGTTATTGACATAATTAACAAGATAATTTGTAAAATTAACTAACAAGGCTACTGAAATAGAATTAATAAAAAATGCAACAACTATCTAATTCTCAAATAACAAGGAACCCATATTGGCATAAGCAATTTTCCATGTTAAATTGTTACTAGAATAAGGCAACATCTATCTAATTCTCAAACAATAAGGAACCATCGGAAGACAGAGCAATTTTATAATAAAAATTCAATAATAAGTCAAACAAGATATGTAGATTTTGGAACCAATCTTACTCTATCTACCAATATGGGTTTCATGTTACACTCAACTAACACTAATTATTCTACATTTTCAGTACACAAGTAGAAAGTGAGGTGAAGATTAATGAGTGGTAGTAACAAGTTGGAGGATTGTGGAATCAACGATGAGCTGTTAAAATCTAGAGTCTAAAGAGCACTTGGCAATGAGTGACTACTGGAGAGCAGTTAGTGATGGTGGAGAGCAGTTAGTGATGGTGGAGAGCTCCTGGACAGTAAGAGAGGAGTGAGAAGTTAAGAATTAAGACAAAACACACAATCACGTAAAAAAAGGAGGATTAGAGGATAGTGAGAACAAAAAGGAGAGAACCATAATGGATGGTAGGTAACTGGGTGGACAACAAAAGAGCCAGGGTTATCCTAACCTTGGTTCTTTTCTTTTTTCAATTTCATCCTCTTTTTTTCGAAATTATAGTTGTTACTTGATATTTATCTGGATTTTGCATACCAGTCAGTACCGAATGAAATAGCCAATACCTGTAAGTATTTATTACCGATATTTTACCAATATTAGAGTACCAATTTTCAGCCAATACAAAATGATATTCCAAACTTTGGTTACAATACTCAAGTTTCGTTGAATACCTGATTTTTCTAATGGACTAATTTTAAGACATTTATAGTTTTATTAGATATTTCGTTTTGCCTGATTAAATATTAAGTGAATAATTCTTGGGACTAATTATATTAAACTCACTTTTTGATTTGATTTTTTATTTATATTTTTAAAGTTATAGTTTATTATATGATATTATTTATGACTTTGGGGTGTTGTTTTCCATTGTCATCTTGTTCTTCATTGTCGAATATGTTCTCTCCTTAAAGTTGGCATCTTTACAGTGGTTTCTGCCTAAGACTTTGCCTTTGTTGAGATCAAAATTTAAAGGATTCATCTTTGTCAAGATCAAAAGTTAAAAGTCTTATCTTTTTATACTTTTAACTTTTGTTTTAAAAATGTGAAGTGATCATTTGTCTTGCTGCTTTAACCCTTTAGAAAATTGACCCACTAGTTCAAATAATCTATTGAGTTCTTGGCTGCTTTCAAAATTTGAAATTGGTGGCAGTACATTTAGTTATTGCGTCACTCCCTCTGTCTATATCTAGACAGGCTCTAGAGACTACACAATACTAGTAGCAGTAACAGTGAGTGACTACTGCAACTTGGCAGTGTTAACTATACCATCCACTAGAGATCTCTTTGAACTCCTCAGAAATTTCTTAATCTATAGATTTTTTTATATTACTATGCATATTGTATTTTATTCTTATTCATAATCAGTACCCTGCATTAATAACATCTATAGGTACCAATATTATCTTCCATTTTAATAGCTTCATAGAGACATCATGATCTATGTCTTTTCTTTATATCATTTCTTATTTTTTATTTCATTAACTTTTCTTTTTTTTTGCTAGTTTTATGTTTGTTGCCAAATTTGATTATGATAAATTGGTCAATTCTTTACTATTAAGTCTTTACAGTCAATGATATTGTTCCTCCAACCAACAAAGATCTTTGACTTTTATTTAATGATCACAGAGAACTTTTTCCTCATTTCCCAATCTCTGTTCTTAAAGATTGAAACTTTCCTCCTAAAGAAACATAGCTGCACACATGTAACTATTTTTTGCTATCTAGGTTTTTCTAGTTAGCTACTGTTTGGCTTTCAATACACAATAAAATAGTCTTGCCTTTATTTTATAACTTCATATTACTTTAAAGAGGTTTCGGTCTTCAGTTCAGGCTATCTTGTTTTTACGTTCCAATTCTTAGTTCTTTTAGGGGGTTACCCACATTAACATAGACACCTTCTTTCTTTACCATTCTTAAATTATCTTTCTTTCTCTTCATTGGGTTTTCATTTTCCTTTTCTGGGTATTTCTTTTTTCTAGGTTTTGCGGGGTCGTGTTCTAGGTCATGGATGAACAAGTTTTTTTCTATGTAGATCTAGTCATGAATTGCATAATCTTTTATTATTTTCATTCTGCTTCTAGACGGTTCCTCATCTAGCATTTGGAAAACATTGTGCTTTGCTTTCTTCTTTTACAAATATGGAGTGAGCCTCAGAATGGAAGAATTTATGGAAAATGGTGCTAACTACGATGATAATATATAGAGCTGGTGTGTGGCTTTTTAAATAGATCAGATCAATTTGGATGTTTCCCTTCTCTAGTTAATTGTTGTCTCATAAATTTTTCTTCTCCATTAGACACACTTATTGTTGGTTTCAGATTGTGTTTGCTCGTGGTTGATTCATTGCTCTTTGGGTGTTGGGATTTTTGTTGGGATTTTAGTTTTTAGTCTTCATCGAACCATTAAAATTTTTAAGTTCTTTTGTGTTTATAGTTTTCAATATTTTGTTTGGTCTTTTTTTAACTATCTAATACTATGTTTTAGCATTTTGCGGTAACCTAGTTACTATTATTAGTTTAGATTTTGGACCATCGAATCTTGATTTGCTTGCAGTTATGTGTACTTATGATTTTCACAACCGTTTAGTACAGTGCCTATATGGGATTTAATGCCAATCTTTCTTTTCTTTCTCAAGTAATATTAGATTCATTTAGGGACTAGTTGGGCTTATCTTCTATAGCTTGTGTTAGGCATTTGGAAAGGAGTGGTAGTTTTTTCTTATAATGATAGAGCAAGGGATAGTCTTTGGTTGTGTTTTGGAGAAGAGAAGATGTTGACAGATTAAGGATAAGTTCTTGGAACATCGGGACCTTTACAGGAAAGTCTTTAGAATTAGTAGAGATTTTAGATAAAAATAAGATTTATACAGCATGCATCCAAGAGAAAAAGTGAAAGGGGCCTAAAGCAAAAGTAATTAATAGGTTCAAACTTTGGTATTTAGGGTGTTTGAGACGACAAAATATGGTAGGTATCTTAGTTATCAAAGAACTCATTCATCATGTTGGGATAAAAAGGAATAATGATATTATTATGTCCTTAAAGATTATGGTGAAAGGTATTGTTTTCAATGTGGGGTATGCTTATGCACCTCAAGTCGGGTTAGATGCACAACTTAAATGCCAATTTTAAGAAGAGCTAAATGAGGTGATTTAACAGATTCCCCTTGACGAGAGAGTTATTGTAGGAGGAGACTTTAATGACCATATAAAGGCAAAGTCAGATGGATATTCATGGACTGATAAGGATTTCGGGTATGGTGATAAGAATAATAGTGGGATTTCTTTGTTAGATCTTGGTTTAGCATTTAAATTGGTGATAACCAAGTCTTTTTTTAAGAAAAATGAGGAACGCCTGGTGAATTTTAAGAGTAAAACTACAAAAACCTAAATTGACTACTTTCTCATAAGATGGAGCGATCAACCTAGTTGTAAGTATTACAAGGTGATACCTAATGTTTGCTTATCAACTCATTATAGATTATTGGTTATGGATCTTATAATTAAGGGTTGGAGGAAAAAGAGAAGTCATAAGAGGTGCACCAGAGTCAGATGGTAAACTCTGAAAGGAGATACGGTAGAAAAACTTAGGGATAAAGTAATATATGGAGAAGAATGGAAATTAAAAGGAGATGTTAACTAGATGTGGGAAAGAGTAGCAACTTCTTTAAGGAATACAACTAATGAGATTTTGGGTGTTTCTAAATGGCCTGAGGGGAGTAAGATGCAGTCTTAATGGTATAACGAAGATGTATAAAAAAATGTTAAGATAAAAAAGGGTATCCATAAAGCTTTATTGGATAGCCCCACAGAGGTATAGATAGTAGTTAATAGAGAAAGTTACAAACTAGAAAAAAAAAGGTGAAGAAGATAATATTATAAGCTAAAAGTAGAGCTTACGAGAAAATATACCAATTATTGGAAACTAAAAATTAAGAAAAGGATATATTCAAGTTAACAAGAGCTAGAGAACAAAAAGCGAGAGACTTATATTAGCAGGACAAGTGCTCATGGCTAAAAATGACACCAAGAGAAGATCGTAGAGATACTAATATAGCCTTTTTAATAAAGGTGTATAAGACATCATCTTTTTAGCTGATCTTAGCACTTCTAAGAGATATCGTAACTTTACTTGTTGTTAGCAGATTATAATGGAAGAGATTAAAAAAACTTT
>JAOQMM010000003.1:9902594-9922462 GCA_027563515.1 Erythroxylum platyclados | reverse complement strand
AGCAAGTAACAATGGTAAAAGGAAAACGTGATGATGTACGCAAAAGAATCATAAAACCAAATCGAAGTTTCTTCTCTTCCCTTCTTGATTGACTAGGTGTAATAAGTTTTAAAAGCATGTCTATTTTAGTGGTGATAGCTTGCCCAAATTGAAATTGAATGAGAGAGAACATGTTCCCATCATTTCTTCTCTATCTGCTTTATTGTGTTCTAGTTGCCTTTTCATTTCCAAGATTTCATATTTCTCTTGTTCTAATTCCTTTCTTATTCTCTCCTTTTCAACTTCTACTTTTGAGTTCATCTCTTCTTCTAATGTAATCTTGATGGACTATAGATACTCATTAGGAACTTTATACAAGGCCTCACTCACCATATTATTTCCTTTCGCGCTAGATAATTTCACACCCCTTCCAAATAGTTTATTACATCCAAGCCTTATCACTCCCATATTAACCACAACTTCATCAAGCTTTTGACTATCATTTTCTTTTTGCACTTCATCAATGTGAGTCTATAAAAAAAAGTTTTGGATTACTTCTTTAATCAAATTGACCTTGTCTAATGTAATTTCCAGTTTGTGGGAGTTGCAAAGCATAATGACAACACCTATATTCCAAACAAGAAGCAAAGAAATTTGCAATCACACTAATGAATGCAAACATCATATATAATTATAAAGAAACCTACTAGAAATACAATTATACTAGAAATAAATCATTTTGATAAGAATAACATATCAATAATATAAAGTAAATGAAATGGAATATAGGTTATATGAATAGCACAAAACACAATAAGATCAAAAACACATACAATGAGCAATGAATATGGGTATCTCAGCGAAAGTAGCAATAATATAAAAAATTGTTACAAGAAAAATATTATTCACAATTTTTTATCCTCTATTTTATTTTTCTATCTATAGAAACAATTGTTAATTAGGATTTTGAAATAATTTGATATATTATAACTCATTAAAGAACTTACTAATTTAGCATAAATACTTGTAAAACTTTTAAGACTAGCTGTGTCCATTTCAATTCATTGTTTTATTTTTTGAATAATTATTTTAGAAATTTGCTACTTATTGAAACATTATATTAATTAGATGTAATGAAATTAATTTGTAAAAAGTACTGACAATTGTCATATCTTTACATTTGGGTGCTTCCAATGAGAAATGAGCTCCTCAAAGACTTCTTTGCTTATATAGATGGGATGATTGTCCATTCTTTCTTCAATTATCACATATTGTTTAAAATGCTTTCACTATATTCTAAACTTGTAACTTCTTCATACATCTCCAATAGTCTTTAACGTCCATTCTTTACATTCTAATGGCATAATATACCTCTTCTATAAAAAAATAAATGTTATTTAAATTTCATAAATGAAATGGAAAGGAGTAATAATATAATGATTTCTACTTTAACATATTCCCAAATAGGTTATTTGAGAATCTTACACCAATTGACATGATTTACAATTGTAAAATTTTGTTTACAAGCCACAGTACCTAAAAAAAGTGTGAATTCAGTCAACGTCTTCTTATCAGGACCAACTACGTAATTAAGAGCATTAAATAACATTAGTTTGCATTGTTCCAAAGATCTTTTTTCTTTAAGTATTTTTCCACAGATCTTGCATTAACCTCCTTAAGCAATGTTGGACCTCTCCCCTTCTTCTTTACAAATTATATATTCAAAACAATTATTCAAGTTAGTATAAATTAGGAAAATCATTTAAATGATGGTATAATATATGATTACCTTTGCGTTGGGTATTAGAAATTTCTGTCACATCTATGTTTATATCATTTCCATTTTCTTATATTGGAATCACTTTTAGGGGAAGATTAGAAGCTTCGCCTTCTATTATATTTTCATATTGTTTTGATTGTTGTTATATAATTTTATTTAGTAGCTCTTGTCACATTAGCAAAGTAGACTTTTTTTGAAGAATTAGTTCCACTGCTTTGCCTTTAACTACATTTTCACTTGGTTCATCCCCTCCACTTACGTATTCCAATTGTGGTTACTCCTTAACAAGTTTCTTTTATTTTTTTTCTTCCTTAAAAAGTCAACAGTACTACTTAAAGGACATAAAAGTTGTGGTCTACCATTCTTATTGGAGAATTGGTTCTTCTCTTTCTATTAAAATTTGTGTGTGTTAAAACCATATAATGGAAAAGAACAAATTAGAAGTTTATTTATCTATATTAATAATTAGAAAAAAATTATATTCATAATACAAAGAGGAATATAAATAACTACTTATATGCAAACAATATGTAAACCAAATTTAACAGTAGAATAATCACACATATATATGCTAAAACAAATGAGAAAACTTATACCTTTTTATGGAAAATAGTTAGATATTATTGTTGGTGTGTTTTCTTTAATGATTTGGTATTGCTCTTCAGTATTATGTGATAAGTCAAGTAAATCTCTTAGTTCATGAGAATGAGCATGAGAATGAGTCTTCTTCTATTGCTTTCTTAAAAAGTTTGCCATAGACCTTAGTGTAATGAACTTGGTAGCATATGTTTGCTTCTTCCCTTTTTTCATTATAAACACCTACAACAATAAACAATTGTTATATTAATAAAGTTTATTAAAACATATAATAAGGAAAATTAAAATTTTTAATAGAAAAAGAAAATTTATTAAAGACTTTCTACAACAAATTATTGATCAATATTCATCTAATACCAATTAGGGTCATCAAATTTTGAATCTTCTTCATCATCATCATTTTCTATTTCGATATTTAAGATATTTAGAGGTATGTCAATCGTGTTTATAGTTAAATCCTCTTTAGACCAATTAGGATCTACATCACTATCATTTTTAAAGAAATCATTAATATAGTCATTTAGTTTTCCCTAATATGTTTCTTCAACATTTTCATTGCCATCCAAAGATACATCAAATGAATAACTAGGTACCTTCTTATCCACATAGTGATAACCTTCCTCAAGACAATCAACTATATAAAACACTTGATGTACTTGGTTGGCCAATACAAAAGGATCCTCTATATAAAATAACTTTTTGAAGTTTACTCGATTAAGCCTATAATCATCTTTCTCCTCTTGATACCAGCAACACTTGACCAACACTACACTAAATTGTCCCTAGTATTCTACTTCAATAATTTCTTCTATTATACCATAGTAATTCACATTTATAAATGTTAGATTTTGGTCTCTATAACTTGCAAAACTTGGAGTTAATGTTGTTAAAGAAACTCCACTATTTTGACTTTTACATCTTGCATCCTATTTTTTAGTCATAAGGTTGTATCCATTAATAACATAACCAGAATGTTTCTTTGCCGCATTATTAAGGCCTTTGGACAACCAACAAATATGACTTAATGAGTTATTACAAGATATCATCTTATTTTAAAACCAATGGGGTGACTCATTGCAATGATCTTGTGCCCTTGCCCATTGACTTCTTTTATCACTTTTCTATTTCAAATTGTGATGGTCCCTATAAAGAATGATATATGTTAATTATTATGATGGGAATAAAAAATTGATCTTAAGATGGATAAATAATGTAGTTGTCTTTACCTAATGTACTTCTCAACTTCTTTGTCATTTGAATTAAATAGAATATATTGATGAGCTTGATGTAATGTATTTAAGTCTAAATTGACTTTTTCCTTTCTTTTACCCTTTCCCTCCAACAAGATATCCACCTTTTGGAAAAAAAATGAAGATGATACTTCAACAAGATTTGTATTGTCATTATCATCTTCTAGATACCTTTTATATTTTTTCTTACCTCATGATGCATATAAATATAACAAAAATTTGCATACTCTTTAGCTAAGTATCTCTATAGACCCTTCCAACTAGCTTTTATTATGAACAAATCTTTTTAACCTACTCAAATGCCTCTTAATAAAGTACATAGAGTGATAATGGACTAATCTAACATATTTGATTTGTTTTGGTAAATAAATACGCAAATGGACCATGATGTCAAAAAGAACTAGGTAGAAATATTGTTTCAAGTTGACATAAAACTTCTATATATTTTCTTTTATAGAAGATCCCATGGCTTGAAGACTTTACTATACACCTTTTGAAAAAAGCACCCATCCTACTAAAAAACAACAACAACTTTTCTCGGTAATGTTTTCCTAATAGTAAATTGGTGTAAATGTTGTATAATAATGTGGCCATCATGACTTTTGTATCCTAATATTTTTCTTTACTAACATCAACATGTCATGTAATAGTTGATGCGCATCAGTAGTTTCACATTCTTTAAACAAAACAGAAGTTTTCTTTCTCTTTCGTGGTCAAGTAAGAACTAGTGATACATAAGAGTCATATACTCTGATAGGCTACAAATCTTTTATAATCCCCAATTCTCTTAAATCAAATTATGGATTAAAATGATCTTTTAACTTGCCCAATATCTCCAATAAAGTTCTAAGAATATTATCACATATTTTTTCTCAATGTGGATCATAACATTATGCTGGCACCCACTATGTTCGAGTAAGGCAATTCAAAAAATATAGTTCTCTTCCTCCAAGGATTATTTTTTTTTCTTATTTTCCTTCCTAAAAAAATTATGATACCCATTAATAAGCTCTAACACATCAAATCTGACAAAAGGAATTGGTGATACTCCCAACTCTATATGACCATTGAATGATCTCTTATTGTACCTCCAAGGATGATTTCTATCTAAAAATCTCTGATGGTTAAGATAACAAGCATTTTTTTTACTGTGTTTTAAATATTGAGAAAAAGTTTCATAATTACAATTAGGGTATGCTAACTTTCTCTGTGTACTTTATCCAAACAACATTGCATATCTTGGAAAGTTACTAATTGTACATAACAAGGCTACACTTAAATGAATGATTAGTTAAAGCATTAAATGTCTCTACCTGAAACTCCCACAACTCTACTAGTTCTTTAATTAATGGCTACAAAAAAAATCAATATCTTTTCTAAGAGAAATCATGCTAGGTATAATTGAAGACAATATCAAATTTTATGATTTCAGACATCTCCATGGTGCCAAATTATAGTTTAGTAACATTATGGGCTATGTACCATTAAATTTTTCACTCATTGTGTGAAAAGGATTAAATCCATCATTGGTAAGAGCTAATATGACATTACGAAGATCTCATGCAAAATCAGGATATAATGAGTTGAAGTCTTTTCAAGCTTGGCCAGTAGTAGGATGCCTTAAATTATCATATTTAGAATTCCCCTTATCATGCCATTTCATAAATATAGCTAATTTTAGACATGTAAAGATGTTGCAACCTTGATTTTAATAGAAAATATCTAAACTCCTTCGCTAGAATTTGCCTTAAATTTGAAGTTATATAGTGATCTCTATTATTTTCACTTCACAACGTTTCCACCTTAATACATTGCATACTTCACAACTGATTGCTTTCTCATCATTCCTCTAAAACAGAATACAATCATTAGGAAATACATGTATCTTTTTATAGCAAAGTCCTAAATCCTTCACAAGTTTCTTTGTTGCATTAAAAGATTCAGGAACCTTTACATTAGGAAATGCCTCTTTAATTATCCCCATAAGATCAATATAAGCTTCATTACTAATTCTATGGGTAAAATTAAAAATATATAGTTAAATGGTGAAGGAAAGTTTAGAAAAACTTTGATAACTAGGATATAAATCATGTTTTCCTCCCTCCACCAACCTAAAAAACTTCTTAGCATCAACATTTAGACAATTACTAACTGCTGCACAACTATTGGTACCTTCATCTATATATCTAAAGGTTTCATGTAGTAATCCATCTATATTATCAAGTATAGACCATCCATCACATTTATTATTACCATCCATATCCATACTTCCATTAATGATCCCTCATTAAATTCTCAACCATCATATCTCAGAGCAAATCCATCAACAATCAAATGATCATATATAATATTTCTTGTATACCAAACAGTTACAACACTTCTTACATGGACAAGAAATTTCATTCCCATTAGCCACCGTCGAAAAATCTTTTTCAAAAGAAGGTCAACTACACTCATATATTCATCACTATATCTAGGAAAAGTCATCCAATTTATCCATTTTCCATAGACAACTTATTGTTCATCAAAGTAACATATACAATATAGGTTATGTTAACAACTAAGAAAATTCTATTGCGACATAATGAACCAATTTATATTACTAGTAGATTTTCTTAGAGAAATATACCTTAAGCATCCCAATAGCAATAAGCTTGTTTGGTTTACTTCAATTAGATGTAAATCCAAATAATTTACTAGTAATTTTGCAATTTATAAAAAATATGTGCAGTGAACTTATATGTTATTACTATCATGAAACCAAAAGGTTGTGTGACTAAAATTTAAAATTTGACAATATATAGAAATAAAAATTCTACAATTCACGTAATACATAAGACAAGAAATAATTAAAGATTACTGTTAAATGTGAAAGTCATCCAATTTTGAATGTGAAAGGTATCTAAAATATTATAAAATTCAATAAAAGCTAGATTGTGAGTTTGAAAAGTGATTAAAATTAAAGTATAGTAGGTTAGGACAAATATAGGAAATGATTTAGGCAATATGTTCGAACCTAAGAGTGCCCTTTTAATCTTAACAACCCAAAAAGCATATACAAATATATTTTCCAAACCCATTTTACCATAAACTTTAATTTTGCAATATCTTAATTTAGGAGAGAAGGTTGCAAACTAATTCGACCTTTCTTTGTGCTATATGGCCCTTACACTTGGAAGAGAAGGTAAGGTAAGTTTCATAATGTTTTGAATATTTACAGTTGTGGTTCTTGTTGGCCCCCACCTCACCACTAACCAAAAGGGATTCTTCTTCTATTGCTATTAGTAATAAGGGAAGATTCAAGGTCACACTTTAGAGGTATCATAACATTTTAATTATATCACAAGAAAGTAAACCTTTTTAGAACATTCTAACAAACATTGATGCAGACAACATAAATAAGGAGTCCTTCCCCACTCAGCGGAAAAAAATGGAAAACAAAAAGAAAGTTATTAAAAACATGAAACAAGAACAATGATAATTGTATAATCAGAGGTAGCTATTTTTTTAGGTAGCAAGTTTAAGTTGTGTTACTTGTATACTTGAGATATTTAGACAAATGTACATTATAGTTAAAGGAGACAACCTCCCTCTGCTAAAAATAATAAAGGGATAATCGTATGGCCAACCATTTGATTGCTTGAATTAAAAATATTATATTCTATATTATACACTTAAATATGCCACTCATTAAATTAGAAAAAGCTGAAGTCAAATGATAATGCAAGCTCTCAAGATTAATCCAAAACTGGATACCGACTAATCTGTATGTTAATTAATTGGCAACTAATTTTTCTGGGTACCAGGAACTGTGTTATATGAACATTGGGTTTTAAGAATATGCTAGAATAAAATGGAATATGACAATTAGATGTAGTGTTAATTTGGTTCTTTTAGATTCATTTGTTAGGATCTAAGATCTTATTATTTACTTGTTATGTTCAATAATTTAGGTGATGGAATGAGAAAATAAAAAATGCAGAGAAAGATAAAAACCAAACTACATCAATTGCTTTCAAAATCAAATATGATAAAATCCAAAATGCAGCAAACTAAAAACCAAAATGAGAAACCCATTTGTGTTTAACTCCAAAAGGCTTGAACTCTGCCTTCTCAAAGTATAAGACAACATCGCTAGTTTAAATTGTAAGCGAAAAAAAAATAATGTAAAAGGGGATGAGTAGTTGTTGCTTGTTGTCTACTTTGCTAGCCCACTACCCCATCCTATAATTTCACTTTTTCCTTTTGTCCACGAGGTTATGCACACAGTTGCTTCAAGACATAATAGTGGGGGAGTACTTGGTAGGGGTTGAAAAGTAGAGGGAAGCAAAAAGTGAAAAACTACTTTGATGCTTGATGTTGTCTCCAAAAATAAAAGAAGACCCCTTAACGTATTTGTCATGTGATTGGTTTTCTCTAAGAAAAACAAAAAAAAACATAGTATGGAAAACTAAAATTACTTTGAGATGATAATTAGTTAAGAAGCCCCCCATTATCACCTTTTATTGTTGTTGAGCAATCCTAGACAACTCAAGCTAAGCTCCTAAGAAACCCACTTTTTCGATTACTATTACAATTCCCCGAGTGACCACACAAATGAAGCTTAATCATGCTAAAATAAGATATTAAAAATAAAAAAATGTAGTAACAACGTTAGATTCTATAAAAGGATCACATACTTGAAGCCAATTGGCTGATTCCATGTAACCTTGTAAAGATTTAAGGCCTATTATACTAAAATAGCTTGATTTGCTAGTGACCCAGAGCAAATTCGGAGGAAGATGTAAATCCAAGAGCAAACATAAGTGTTGATATTGAATTATTAGACAGTTAAACACTATACATGGAATACACATCTGAAATGGACACCAATCCACTTATATGGTCTTAGTATTTTATGTTGATTAAAATGATGTTGTATGTAGTTATACCAAGGGATTGTCTTAATTTGTTACTCTATTAACAAATTATTTAATTTTAAAAAAAATATTGTCCCTAAAATATTTTATAGGAAAATATCATATAAAATATGTTATGTAAAATGGAAATGGAAGACAGAGACCACCTAAATACCCAAAAGGGTAAGCCTAATGCAATTCTCTACAAAGCGACTTTTACCTCTACTATTTACTGCATTTGGAAGGAGAGAAACTCTAGTAGATTTACCAATTATGAAGAAGGAAAATATCAGTTAGCTGACAAGATCATTAATTGGATTAGAACTGCTTTAATTGCCAAAAAATCTTCAACTCATCATCTCTCCTGACATGAAAAGTAGATGGAACCTTTAAGTCGGTCTCATATGTTGTTATAATTAGATCATTTTCTTTACTTATTTTACCTCTTAGTAGAGTATTTGTTTTGAACTCATTGTAATATTGTGTTAGTTTTGTCTATTGATAATGCCATATTCATTTTTCAAAAAAAAAGCATGTAAAATATAATATTTGAAATAGTAACACTTATTGCTTAAAAATATTTTATTTGTTACTCAAAGTAATAACTTTTTTGCTGTTGCCTATATAAAATAAATAGGCAACTATTTTTGGTTTTGTTGTCTTTTTAAATATATGACAACAAATCACTATTATTGTTGCTTTTTAATATTATTAAAAGCAATACTTTAAAATTATTAAATTACACTAGTTTTAAGCAACACATTTAAAGTGGTTAGAAGTTTTTTGTTGTATAATTTATTTTTTTTTGTCGTAATGAGTTCCCGTGCCTATCTACATCAAGTGCTTATAAGTAGTGATAGATTTAACAATCAATCAAATACCATCAAAATAATATGAACAACACTGCTCTTATAAAGATAAACTAGTATATACAATCAAACAAAAGAACATGCATGTGACAAGCCCTAGAATAAACAAATGCAAAAAATTGAATATGAAATAAATTAATTGATTTTCGGATTGTTGTAGAATGTATACTCTGCAATAATTGACAATCAAATGCATGTGACGAAAAAATAATGTAAAAAATGTCATAATCCCAAACAGAAATATTGATTATACAATAACTCTCTCATTTGATTTGGTTGCTGTAAATGTATAGAGCAATAATGGAATAACCTATTAAATAAACCTCTCAATTTTATTATAATGAACAAGGCTACAAGCATCACATAAACATTTCCATTGTACATGAATAAAATATGCACATTGCTTCATGTCTTTATGATGAAACTTCGTTTCTATGGACAAAGGGAAAATTGCAGTGAATTCGCGATTGGAATGGAATATATGGCAGAGGACAAAATTGTCCGGGAAGTAAAGCACATGCAAAGTAGTGATAGAAGCGTTAACTTCAAGAAAAAAGAGTATAAAAACGGTGAAATGGGCAGTACTATTACTGCTGTTGCTACTACTAGGGTTTTGTTTTGAGAACGAAAAAGGTGAAAAGAAAAGGGCATAAAAGGCACTGTCGGCTGAGTCTGAAGCAACATCGAAATTACCGCAACCGAAGCCAATTAAGTCACTCAGTTGGGCAGTTCCTTTCTCTTCTTTATTACCGATGTTCCGTACTCTCAGTGTCCACATTCATAACATCACCTCACGTACGTCCCATCGCCCAGAACTCGCAAGAATAGACAGAAATCTAACCGACTCTAGATGAATAAAAGAAAAAGGATATACTTATAGAGATAACCTAATTAAAATTATGGATACATACTCAGTAAGAATATGAAACATAATCATCTGGCCTGGTGTGGGAGGTAAGGTGACCGAGAGTTTGAACAAACTAAGACATATGTCGTTTGCCACTAGATCTCCTCGTGGGATGGATCTCCACAATACTGTAACATAAATTCTCTGTACTGTAAATATCTTCACTGCAGGACCTATTCATGTAAGAGAAGAGTAAGTTTGATGGATTGAAGAATAAGATGAAAAATTTAGGAATGATTGCAGAGTCTCGCCTTACCATTTTTCCTTAATAAACTATGAAGTTCAACAACTAAATATTAATAGAGGATTCTTTTGCATATAATAGATTCATAGAGATTATTGCGAATCAAATGTTATCACATAATCCTATAACTTAATAGTTATGATAAATTTTTATCAATAAATTGTAAATAATTTATATTCAATTACTTATGTTTTAAATTGCACCATTAAATCTTGTGTCTTAAATATTTTTCTCAAGAAAATTAAATACAGATAAAACATTTCATCACGAGAATTCACATCATTTTCCTAAGAGATCTAAGCTTTTGGAATAACAAAGTTTCTTTTTTCATCCGTTTACCAAATTCTGTTGCCAACCGAAAACAAGGGGACAAAAGTGAAGCTAATTTCGGGTGATTAATCACCGCCAACTAATGTACTTTTATGTCTGGTATTTCGTTTGTGCTACATTTCAAGATAATAAGCTCAATCAACCCTAGACCAATTGTAGCTTGTTACATGGCCTGTAGAATAGCCACATGCATGCTCTGAAAAAGGAATCAGGAATGATTGCACAATAAAGTAGTTGAATTTGTTTAAGCAACGTCCATCCACTTTCTAACTCAACCACATTTGTCCTCGAAGAAGTGGGAAATGGAATCTAAAAAATTTATTAGTAGTTCATAAAGTAAATTCGACCAACAATAGAATGCTTACCATACAACTGCTAGAATTTCGGGAGTAGTATACTAAAAGAGAAGTAGGGATAAGTACAAAGTAACTTTTGGAAGAATATGATGCTTATATAACTACATTTTCCACATAGATAGGTCAATATATAGCGGATGAGAATTGAGAAAAACTTCCGGTGTAGGGGACTGTTTTTCACTATAAGGCCCCTGTCATAGATGGATATAAGACTATGATCAACAAGGAGCTCCATGTTATCTCTAGCTTTACCTATTGACTATCAACTGAACTTTTCTACTCATGGAAAAGGATAGGACTCAGCTGAACAGTTCCAATAGTATCACGCTAGAATCGTTACCCTTGTCTTGTAACTCTATTTCCTTTCGTCTATAACCTAAAACATTCTAGTTTAGCTGTTCAGTTACTTGATACCATTAACGGATAACAGAAGTTGTGAAAGAGACTGATGATTGGAAATGAACGATACAATGTTCATTTCGTGGGAAAGGGTCCAAGAACATTTGGGTGGTCATTGACAAAAGTTACTTCAGCCACAATATTACCCTAAAGTTTTCTCTTTCTGTTCTCAAGAAAGGATATACAGATGCAATTATTAAAAAGATAAGGTATCCCTAAGCCAAAGATATCAAAGTGCAACAATAGCAGACAACTTTGGAGGCAATAACAAGAGTGCTGGCAATGATGCGTCGCCCCAAGAAAACAAGTACACGGTACCTATCAAACGTTAGATAATCGTTGGCCTACTATCCAGCATATCCATTACCAACTATGCAACTATAAATCACATCAACGGTGTGGGTAATTGTTATACCTATGAAGTATCTATCTAGTCAACATATAATCACCCTCATATTTCACATTCGTGCTTAGATTTTGCAGTGGACACGTGGTCCATATCCGTAGAGGTGAAGTCTGGCAACAGAACCATTTATAGTCAAGTGACGCGGTCTATCTATCTACCCTCAAATCAAAGACTTTGTTAGCTGAAAATCAGGAGTTCTGACTTGATATATTAAGATGCAATCTGATTACATTTTACGATTCGGCGACAAAAGTGAGGAATGCGTTGAAGTGCATTAATTTGTTAATCAAGGTAATAAATGATCGAATTCTAACAAATATTACAAATTCTTTTCACCCTAGTGGCCGTGAATGAAACTAGATCTTTCAATAATGATGGATGCTTTATGCAAAGGGCTTGACTTTATAAACTAACCATTTATACGTTTTACAATCTGCTCGTACGCATCTTCCTCCTGAACTGGTAAAAGGTGGGTTTTCCCGCTAAATGAGTACGAAATTGACAACTAATGCTTTTCATGAATAGTAGTGTCTCCCACATCCCCCCTATAAAACTGACATAAACACACAGGTTGAAAGACAATATTTGTTAACTGACGTTAAATAAGTAGTAAATCTAACTGGGTAAAGAAAGAAATGTGCACTACATTCTATCTTATCTGCCACGCATTCCCGGATGCACAATGTCTCCAAGTAGTCCCTCATCGGATGGATGACGCGGCGTGGCCTCTGACACTGTACATGGTTCTGCATCAACTGGTGCCTGTTGCGCATTAGTAGGATGATGCGCTCTAGCTACCTGGCCTCTAGGATAAAAGAAATGCGACACTTGGGGAGCCAAGTGGCTGGCAAATGTAGCCTCATGATTAATGATTCCTCCCCGGGGAAAACCAACGCTATGATGGCAATGCTGCCCTTCATATGTAGTAATCACAACAGTAGGATCTTCAGACGATCGTTCAACCCTTTTTTTCACAGTGCACTTGCTATTTGTGCAGCGATAGTAGCTCCTGTAAATATGAAACATGCTTGAAGAATAGTTGTCCAAATGTTAAGTTTCTAAACAATTTCATTATTTTTGCATCGTAGATCAAAAAGAAGACTTACCAAAGTATGCCCATATGCCAAGTCCTTTACAACGAGTATAGAGCTTGAAGGGAACTAACAAATCTAATGACACACCATAAATCTCATTCGATTTGTTTAGAATGTCAAATTGAGTATAGTTCTTGAGCAGATGTTGAAGACATGGTGATAGTAGAGGACCATTTCCCTCGTAAATTTATACAGTTACATATGACCAGCGCAAAGGTCAAAACATCAAGGAATTAATACCTTAAGAATGTAATTAGTAAACATCAAGGCAAACCCAACTCCAAACAATTATTCATAATCTAGTACTTAGGACTTTGAACTAAGAGCTTGTCCTAATGAAACAACGTAGCAAGTTCTTAAATAGCAAATTGTAATCATAACAGTGATCACAATATTGTAACTGTTGATTTTTTTTATCTTTCCTGTATTTTGCAATTGTTAATAGTTGTAATTATACCGTATCAACCGCAAAATGGCTTAATAACTTGCCTCATAGCCTACCTTTACTATGCATTATAATAAGTATGTAGAGTGATGGAATGTAAAATTTAGACTTCCCAATTTGTCAAATAAAAAACATAATAGTCACAAGTTTTATGATCTGTTTAAACATTTAAAATTCCTTGTCAATCATTGATACAAACGAGAAATTCAAAGTATGTAAATGAGGTAACCCCAAATTAAAGCTAAATTAAGGGAAGGAGAAACATAATCTTCGGACAGAGTAGACGTAGAATGATGTTAAAGAGTTAATCGTATACCTGGGAAATGGACTATTTTTAACTGCCTTCTGACCATATTTTCTCCATCTATAGCCATCTTCAAGATGATCAACTTCACTTTTAGTCATAAATGCAAAACGAGGCTGGCGGATTCGCTTTTGTCCCTTCTTTCTGACCTTACTCCTACAAAATACCCCACCAACAATTATGCAAATAGACATAATATTCTAAAAGAAATCAGAAGGAAGAAAAAAATAGAAAGACACTTCTAAATTGCTAGCGAATTCAATGTGATGCTTTAATGATGGATGGTACCAAGTACATTCATACAAGCACATAGTACTACTATCCTTTAGAACTCACGTACACTTGTTCCCTTAGTTCAAATGGCAAGGCTTGGCAAAAAACCTAAAGAAGTTGTGTTGTAAAGAGGAAGTGTATAAACCATAAATTTAAGATGTAGAAGAGGCAAGGTAGTAACCCAGAGAAATTAGTTATAGTAAAGAAGAGTACATGCATTTTTAGCAAGAGATCAGTTCTAAATTTATAAATTAACAATACAGAATTTATGCACAGCCCCTACTCTTCAACATCAAAGTGAATTTTCTGAGTCAATGAGCATGATTTCAAAGTTTAAACAGCACGTTGTAAGATTATGTTACAACGTTTATAGAAGATAAAGCAGGAATTGTAACGGAAAACATATATAATATTTTATTCACCTTTAGTATCTAACTAGCTAGCACCGAAAAGAACAGCAAACAAGAAAGTAAGTATATATACAGAATGCTTAAAAGTAATCAATGACAAAAGCAACTTTCTTCTTCGTCTTGTTCATATTCCCGCCAACATTGTTAGTGAACTGATAAGAAAGATCACACACTCAAATATACATTTTGTAGATATATTCTAAATAATGGAAAGCGAAGAATGGCTTTAGAGCACGCCATTCCCGCCGCAATAGCGGCGGTGTTCATGGGGTCTCTGATCTCAATTATTATCTTTTCTCGAAAATGCATCTTTTAACTCCAACGAATTTCTATTTCTATCCGCAGGGTTTCTCTTAAATTACGAAACTACCTCTCCCCCAACTTGCATGAACCCGAAATTAAAAAAGAAAAAGATTTTGACGGTTTCTAGAGCGTACGGACACAAAACTGCTTGCACCCGTCCTCTCTCTTTCTCGCTCCAAAGAGAACTGATTGCTAGAGAATTCGGTTCTGACACCCGTTTGTGGTCCTCTGAATTCGAGATATTTACAATATTAGAGACTATATCGTTTCAGTTCTTGTAACGTGGATTTTGTCGTGTATGTGTATGTACGTGTACGTGTGTGTGTCCACTCACGGTATCTCAGGCGATTTCCCACCGGAACCAGTAGACTTTTCCGGCGGATCCTCGCTGGAGCTGGAAGAAACCGACGGTTGATTTGAAGTTGACACATCACGTCCACCACCACCGGAAGCGACAGGGGCCGCCGGATCACCACCAGCAGCAACAGGCGATCCCAGCATATCTCCGCTACTCTCAAGCTCGCGAAGCAAGTGACCTCTAGCTTCCTCTTGGATTGGCTCCAAGTCGGTGCTCTGAAGATTCCATCCAAATTCTCCCAGTATACTGTTATCTCTGTCGCCGGAGAAGAAGTAATTGACGGTATCGGAGTCAGGAGTGAGTGACCAGCTGGAATCGGGGATGAACTCAGCTTCCGGATCGGGATCGTCTTTACTGTCCATAGAATCTGAGAACACAAGTTCTTGAGGGTAGATGAGAACTGAGAGACTTACAATAACAGCAAGAGTGAGTGTGTGCGTGTGAAAGAGAGAGAGAGGGAGGGAGAAAGGAGAAGGATGAGTTAGGGTTTGGTTTTTCTTTTTTGGGGGAAGGACGCGGCAGTGTTGTGTTCTTGAAAAACTCTGTCTTGTCAATACAATGCTTAGACCTCCTGATTGGGCACTTAGAGAGAGAAGATGAGGGTGAAGAGTGAGGAGTGAAAGAGAAAAGGGGAAGAATATACATAAAAGGGATAATATTTCGGAAAAAGAAAATAATAATTGAGTGAGATTTATTGTTAATAGAAACAGGAATAAGGCTTAGAGTGGTGGAGGGGTGATATTGAAGGGGTGGAGCCCACGCGCATGTAGATGCTTTCCGACAAGGGAGTAGCACCGTGTTTTGTGTCTCTCTCTCTAAGATCAATTTAGCATTTTTATTTTAGCAAAGATTGTAAGCAAGATTGAAGCGGCCTTGTTAAATTAGATATTTCAAAATTCTGGTAAAGCCTATGTGATCGAACAGCTTAGAGGGATGAAGTTTGAACCTTAAACGTATATGATGTAAGGAGCTGAGGAGTTTCTTGGATCTAGATAATTAAGGAAAGTGGGGTTTCTGCAATGGCATTGGCGGCTAATAAACTCTAGAAAGAGACGTTCCTTTTTTTTTTTTTATCAATGTGTGAAGAAAAGATTCGAAGATCGCCTTGTGGCGTTCTGTACATGAACAACTTTGATATTTTTCTACCATCACACATGATCATGGTGTTACACTTCTATCTCAGTTTTGCACTTGGAACTGGGTTATAACAGATGAAAGATTTGGACCACCTGGAGGAAAAGGTGTAAAAACTGTAGTTCCAACCATAGAATAATACATTTGTTCGGTGAGCAAAAAGGTCTCGTCAATCTTCTCTCTACAAAGCGTTTGACACGGTCAGATTAAAAAAAAAGGAAGATGAAAGGAAAATGCGGAGCAAGTTGGAGAAAGAACTTGACCTTCTTGTCTAACTACAGCCATTTAGTCTGTGTACGTAATTCCTAGTAAGTTTCGTTCTCCTGAAGTTATTCTAATCATAATAAATACATTAAGAATTGAGAAGACGGTCAAAATCGCCTTGCCTTGGGAGAAAAAAAAATGTAAAGGATTACGAAGGTGCAATTAGGATGAAAATACTAACCATTGACTTCAAGAGAAGTGACTTTAGATAGATAGCAAATAAATGACCATCATAAGCTAAAACAAGTGGTTGGAACAATGCTTTATGCTGGGTTCTTATCAATGTCCTTAAATTTGTGAAGTAAAGAGGATTGAACTTTTCAATAATTTGATTTCAGTCTGTGGCCCACAAACATAACGATTGATGTTGATAAGAAAACTAAGCAAATTGGATGTCCTTAACATTCAACTCTTTAAATTCAGAGCATAGTTCCAAGGTTTTGATTGAATTGAATATACCATTTTATCCCATAAGTGTAATTATGACGACCAAAATCTTGTATTCATCACTACTCATGAATTTGGATTACTTGATCCTAAGTTTCATGTTAACCATTATGGCTTCCATGGTCTTCTAATCAAGGTTGAAATGTATGATTTGCATATTAAATCCGATTCGGATTGCTTTTGTTAATTAGATAGGTACGAGTGAAACATAAGATAGAAGAGAGCAATCTAAGCTGTGACCACACCCTCTTTTAACTCCCCAAAGGCATTGAATTTATCATCTTCAAATCTTTCTAAAAAATTCGTACATTCTTATATATAAAAAGTAAAAAATAACTCCCCAAAATACAAGAAAAAAATCATTCCGTGAATGGAGGAATTATTTCTCAAGGATAGAGGATAAATTAAATTAAGAGATTTATAAAATAAAAAAAATGTTAAACCACGGTTTCTTGTTGTATAATTTTTTTTATGGCATCTTTTCCACGAGAATGGTGTGTGCATAATTTTGAGAATTAAAACAAAAAAAAAGAAAGAATTTTGATAAAGCAATAAACAAAAAGTATGGGCGAACGGCAGCCCCGCCATGCACAGAGCTGTGTTTTGACGTGGAAGTATAGCGTCCTTCCGTTTGCTGATTAAAATGATTCTGGCGCTACTTTGTTTACATGCGTAGGCGCAATATATAGTGGAGAAATTATTATTTTTTAGTTCAGGGTGACGTTATTTTCACAGCTGAGGATTGATTCCTTCACAATATTTAATACCCATGATCCCATTTAAATGTAAGAAATTAATATCAATTGATTAATAATTGCCTTCGCTAATTGTGTTCAAAATGATTCTTTTTTGTATATATAAGAAAACAACTTTGACAGAAAATTTAATATGATTTCCCAAAACATCAAAATAAATAATTTTAACTCTCATCTTAAAATTTAATAATGTTTCATTTTGTTAAAAATTATAAATTTTTGTTTTCCCAAATAAATGTCGATTTCCTATAATTGCTTTAAATTCATTTAAAGGACCAGAAAAACGGGTCGATCATGGACTGCTTACGTTTCTTGCAATTGAAAGTACTTGACTGGAATTCTATCTACCATTTCATGAAATCAAATATGTCCATTATTTGGAAACTACTTCTGGTTGCAGGACGTGCATCAAAATATAATAAGTTCCTCACTCCTTTCTCACTTTGTCATCCTTTCTTTAACTTTTTGGAATTATTACAAGTCTATTTTGGATTATAAAGTATTGGTCTCCTTCTTATAAAAGAATTATAGAATGTTGTAATAAAAATACATAATTATTTTATTTTAGCTTTAACCAATATTTTATAGTGACAGATGGATAAAGGCCTATTTGACGTTAATAAATTACATTAACTGTTAGCTAATTCTATCATCAGTTAGCTGACAACGGATTATATTAACTGATTTGATCAGCAGATAACATCATCTATTTATTTAAATATTTTTCGCAAAGTTAGTTGTTTATGTGTAAAATAACTTATGAGAGCATGAGTTAAAAAAATAATTTATAAGAACATAAGTATTATATTTTAGTATTTCTTCAAATATTTTTATAAAAATGTAGATTTTAGATATTTAACTTGGACTTTTAATTTCAAATTAGCACTATTCAAAAGGGTTTCATGTTGTGCCTCACGCTTTTCAACATGATGTTGTGCTCCCGTTAGTTTTGTCATTTTATAAAAATTAAGTTTATAACTATAATAAAAAATATAGAAAATATAATAATAATAATAAATAAATAAATATTATTATTACTACTACTTTCTTTCTTCATATTAATCAAGTTAAATTCATTTGTCTAATATATTAACTTACTAATTAAGTTGAAGTTTAGGGTATTAGTGTTTGGTGAAGGGAAACAATAATAAAAAATGACAGCTTGAATAATTTATAATAACTTTTGAGTACAATCATTCTTTCGCCCTTTAATTTCTGAGCTGTTGGAACAAAACACCCTTATTAAATATGATTATCAGTAGTTTGATATGGTCAAACAATTATATACCTCTCAATCAGCTAAAAAATAGTTGATTAGTCATTTACCAAACAAGATCAGAGTTTCTATAACTAATATAAAAATATTTGTTGTAAGTTTTTATTAAGAAAAAGATGAACAATTATCCAATTTCTTAACTTCTAAAATATCAAAACTTAAACCATACGAATACAACATATCAATTAAAATAACAAAATTTCATTTACTCGCAACACACTAAAATGTTGATTTTTTTGGATGAATCTTCGAAATGATAATGTTATGCTATATCTTTTCCTTAAATAAAATATAATGTCAAATCCAAGTATAGAATGCCCTTATCAATCAAACTTTACCTCTCTTACCAAAACTACTCAAATTTTCATTTCCAATTGGGTAATGATTAAAATTTTTATTCAATGTGATAATTAATTAATTAGCATAAAAAATTAAATTTGACTTGTGATTTTCTGTATTGTAAATAGTAGAATTGGCGGCCGACTTTGTACAAAACCCTATAACACAGAGTTTGACAAAGAAATAAATTTAAGTGAAACAAAGATTTTTTAAGTCCCTCCGGCCTCCACTAAGCCACTGGATTCAAATACACAAGTGGAATGTGTCTGATCATGCTAAATATGTTTTCTTCCCCAAGATAACAATAATCTTTGACGGTTCCCTAAGAGATGACATGCTTCCCTTTATTTTTTATTTTTGCCACAAAGGCAAACGTTAGAAAACAAAAGATAACGTTGTCAATGGGCATTTATGTTCCACTTATATATTAAAACAGTATTTATACTGTGCA
>JAOQMM010000003.1:9838072-9849544 GCA_027563515.1 Erythroxylum platyclados | reverse complement strand
CAAGATAAAGAATGCCTTTAAATAATTTATCACTAAACTACAACCAAAGCGATTGGCTGTAGGGCATAATCCAACAATTCACATACACCAATTTCCACCCATATCACCAAAAAATATTTTTATATCGGTAAATACCCTATTTTAAGATTCTAAAGGTAAGAATAGCCTAAAATGCACATTTTAACAATAACTAACAAATAATGGAGTCCAAAGGAATGAATGGATCATTTTTTATAATAAGGAAGCAGTAAATATAGGGTAAGAAACTAATCGTTAGGATCCTATAAAGTTGACGAAGAATACAAGGACCCCTTTTGATATTATTTTTATGTTTTTGGTAAATCCACATTGTCAAGCCAGTTGTATCAAGAAGTCAAAAAACAATATACAAATCTTGAACTCATTTAAGAATGGTCAGGACCAATGTCGTGTTATATGTAATACACAATGAGAATTTAACTATTGAAGTGCTAAAAATGGATTTCATACTAATTTTAATAAATAGGATTAAATTAATAAACATAGTATTAATTATTAATAAAATGATAAATTAATATAATATTAATTACTACTAGAAATAAATTAATATGCATATTAATGTTTTACTTTAAATTAAACTATGCTAACTTAACATCATGTTAACATTGTTATGGGTTTAAATGATAAAAATTTATGATACAAATCAATGTTGAAGCTTATTGTGAACAACAATATTATTAAATATTAACCTTTAGCTTTTCGATGAAAAAATTAAAAAAAATCAAAATCTTCACCTAATGAGCTTCTCCTCCTACAAAACCTAACAACTTGTTTTTTATTGGTACCGTACATTTTACGTCCTTGTTGCGTCGCTTGTGGGCCGACCATCTTGATGCTGTACCGTTTGTCGAAGATTTCTCGTCACTTATTAATCATCATCGAGACCATTTACACATAATAATACAAGCCGTAACACTTGGTACAAATATATGGGACCATAAATATGGTTCTATTTTCTTACAAAATTTCCTATAACGAAATGAAATGGAAAAGGGAAACAAGAGGAAAAAACAAACCCGGCGGTTTATAAGTTTGCACCAAACTTACCAGAAAAGCCATAATTGCAAATAGGAATAAGACGTCGACGTACCATCTACTTTGCCTTCCTTTAAAGCTCCTTTTTCTTCATTCACCAAGCAACCAAGTTATACAAATTAACTCCACGCGCCAGCCATTTTTACATGCAAACTTATATCCTTGTAAAAGTTGATCTGTCACATCCATGTTTATATGGTGTGAATATGTGTATAAAATCTGAGGAATCGTAGGTTCTTTTCTGTGTGTCGATTGGGACCAAAGCACTTAAATGAGTCGGTTCATATTGAATTTAGTGCAAGGAGGTACAGTACATCTCCTTACCTTCTACCTATTTCAATTAATGAGATTCACCGTATCAAACACATTGAAATTCTTTTACCAATTTTTTCCTAGAAGTACAACAAAGTATGAATTCTGACTTATATTTTGTCCTTTTTGAGATATTCCCTTTTTTTTTGTTATAAATGACTTCTACAGTTTTTTAATTAAATATTTTAATCAAGTACTTTTTGTTAAACAGAAAAAAATATAAATATGATAATTATATATGAGATATATCAATATATCTTATTGGCATAAAGTGACATTCAAAATATTGTAATCTTGCAATGTCATCATGTGTGTCTCATGTTATCATTACACTTGCATGTCATCAATGTGAGTTTCCCTGCAAGATTTTAAGTTAATATATAACTAGTAAAGTCACAGGTTTGAATTACAGAAACAGTCTCTTTATAAAAGTATAAGAGTAAGGCTGCATACATCGATGTCCCTCCCCAGACTCCTACAAAGCGAGAAGCCTTATGAACCGAATACATTGACTTTGACTTTTGATACAATTAGTACATGTGGCATTATAAGTTTTAGAGTATTGCGTATACCAAAACTCATGTATCTCGTTAATAAGTTTTTCTATTTTAGTTCAAAAGATTTAACTGAAAAAATATTAATAGTATGAACTAAATTGTCAATATCAATTAAGTTAAATGGCTTCTCTTTTTAAATGATTTTAAATATCATAAGTGTATTTAAAATAATAATATATATTAATCAATCATACAATGGGAAATATTATTTTGATGAATGTCAATTATATATACTAACTTATCCTAAACTCACATCAAATTTTATTTTCTTACCTAATATTATTAAAACAAATAAACCTCAATATTCTCCATAAACGACAATTGAACTTTCTATGCCAAAAGATCCAACTTTATTTTGTAAGAAAATGATATTCTTACATTTTTAAAAATTATTTTGAAGAATTTTTTTTATCACTTTAAGAACTTAACTTTTATTTTGTCAAATATCATTTTAGTTGAGATCATATCACAAAGTTAAGTTTATTACAAACCTTATGAAAAAGCATTACATTTTAGTATATTTATTTATGACCTATTGAAATTTAATTCCATGTTTAAAAAATTAGTAATGTCTTTACCCAGTAACAAGTAAAATTTAGTTAGAGTTTGTAAAGTTATCTCTTGAACTTTCTATGTTATCTTTTACCAAATTGATAAAAGCAATAAAGAAGGATTCATAATATGATATCATGAACAAATGGAGGATTTGGTTGCTACCTTTTTTATTCCTTTTTATTTAGTTCAATGATATTTACATTTTTATGGTTATAGAATAAATTAATATAGATATAATTAAAATTTATTAATATGGTAATAATTTTCGCTATATAAATTATTAATATTTATTAAATTTTTCATATATTTTTAATATTTGAAATTATACAAAAAGATAGTATTATGTAATTAAATTGAATTTGACGATTTCTTAATTGAGCCATCTTATTATTAATATTTATTAATCATGTGCTTTAAATTGAAGTGTATAAATTTATTGAAAAGACATATAAATTTTAATAAATATTAGTATCATAGAAATATAATATGTTCATATAATATTATAAGCGCTACAATATCACTTGTATTATTATTACTAATAAAAATTATAGAAAAATCAATTAAAAATATTAGTAATAAAAAATTTTATTTTATTTACAAAATTTAAGAAAGTCTCAGTATATGGGCACCTCAGATGCAATGTCTATATAGCTATATTTGCTTCTTCTTCTTGTCTTTACCTTGTCTCTTGCTACCATTTCAAGTAACTTTCCTCTAATCTACTGTCCTAGATAACTCTATTTTGGTGGAGTTTGTCCCACTTAAAGGAGGACTGGTATTTTTGTTAAATGGGGCAACCTCTGGGAAAGGAGCTTTTCATGTCAAAGTCTTCTTCAGTCTTTATTACACCGACTGGGAGCCAGAATGCATTGGGCCCCAAGGAGAACCAGGAAGAAGAAGTCCCTCCACTAACAGCAAATGAGTTCCCTCCACTAAGTCCACCTAACTAGAAGCTCTGTGTAGTTAGCAAATCCTCCAAGTTTGGCCATTATTGGCTTTAAAATCCTAGAAAAATATGGTAGAAATTGAGTCAGCTAAGGAAAGACTCAAATACTATTAAAATACTATACAAGAAGGGGTTCTAACCCCACTTATGGGAATATTGGAAGTTGGGGCTAGAGATGGCAACTGGGCTCGGGTCTCGGGCCGAGCTCAGGCTCAGGTTGTCCAGACCCTAAATTTTTATATTTTTAGTTTTAAAAAAAGTTCAAGCTGGGTTGAGTCTGGCTTGGGCTCGGGCTAGGCTACTTTGGATGGGTTATTGTTGAGGCCCAGGCCTGACTCGACTCAGCCTATTGTCATCCCTAGCTGGGGTAACAACATAGTCCCACTCATTGGTATGGGTTTCTCGCAAGTCCAATATTGGGCTAGCTCAAAATGGAGTAAGATGGGTTTAGAGAAAACTCTAATGTCTAAAGAGGATACCTTTATATTCAAGTTCTCCAAGAATACTGAATTGCTGAACATTCTTCAGCAGGGTCCTCGGTACATTACTAGTCAGCGTCTTGTTTTAGAAATATGTAAGCTTAAAATATCACTCTACAGGTGCAGTGTTAAAACTATTCCCCTCTAGGTGAATTTTCATAATGTGCCACTAGAATACTAGACGATATATGGTTTTAGCTACTTAGCTAATGCTTTGGGAAAGCCAATTTGTCTTGACTCCCTCATTACTGGGCTTAAGAGGATTTGTTATGCTAGAATTTGTGTTGAATTCAATAGAGAAGAAGAACTTCCTAAAGCCCTTAATATTATGAAATTGGATATGGATGGGGAACTTATAAGGGTTGAAGCAGAGCTATCTTATAACTAGAAATTAGTTAACCACCTTAAGGTATGGAAACTAATCGGGAGGGTATTTAAAACTGGTTTTCATAATGAATTGTTGGGGCTACCAGAGGATGAAGTCCTTAACTCAAAAGAAGTTACTAAATTGGTTCCTCCTAGAAATAAGCTGGAGGTTGAAAATACTACTCTAAATGCCCCTGTTAGCAAAGAACACTAGATTTGAGGAATAATTAATTCTAATTAGTAGGCCAATGGCTGGGAAGTGAATGTGGCTGCAAGAATAATTAGAATCAGTTAGTTTCAAGGGCATAGATGGTTTCACTAAAATCACCTTTATATCCTCAAGAAGGAAGTCCAGAAGGAAAGTAGGTAAAGCCTGGTTAAGGAGTGCCCAATAATCCAATTAATGGCTTTCTTATATAGAGTATCAGGGGACTTAATGATCCTCTTAAAACGCAAGTTGTTAAAGACCTTATTTTGGAGAAAAAAAGCCTATTGTAATAGGTCTTTTAAAAACCAAAATAAATACGGAGAAGCTAAGTGAAGATTTGAAATTTTTAACAATAACTAGAATTTTGTGACAAATCATTCCTTCCATACTACTGTAAGATAGTAGTGGCTTTTACTATAAACCATATTCAGATTTTAGTAGTCATTATATCTGATCAAATGATACTTATCTTATGTGGCTACTAAGTAAGGCACAAATAAGTTAAAGAAAAAGAAAAACAATTTAGCACAGACAATGCAATCATATACCATAAGATCAGTACTTGAAACAAATATGAGTGATAGACCAGTTATTAAATCAACATCTTCTATTACTAGACCACTAACTAGGAATTATTCTAATCAAACTTAATGCAAATTCATATCCACTGTTGTCATAAGTTCATTGTAAGTTTAACAAATGAAATGAGGCAAAAGATTCAAACAAATGTCTAAAAAGCAATCAAATTTAGGAGCAAACATTGGGACTCAAGAATCTCAAAATTGACCATAATTTGTTAAATTGTGGCATGTAAACTTATGCATATTACAACTAACCCCTTCCTTTTTTGGACATTGATTTGAATTGTATTGTTTTATGACTATATATTGATTTATGAGTATTATGTTCTTATAGGTGCATGAAGTGAGATCCTGGGCACAATATTTTGGTACATATTGGTTGTTATACATATTACTTTATTAGTTATTTTAGTGCACGAGCATATAATTTCATGTACATTTTCATTATACCTTTGTATATATTGATTAAAAATAATGTATTTACAAAGATTGTTGGTTCATGAAAAAGGTTAAATTTTATAACACGGGTGTATTGCTGCAAATATTATATTCATGACAATAATAATAATAATAATACGTTGATATCATACAATCCATATTCACTAAACTAGACACACTACATTTACTTTCAGAATTTACATATCTAACATCCAACATTTAATACAGACATCAGTATAGAGGATTTCATTAGAAAAATTTTAAAGTAGAAGGCCTAGAAATAAAAAGAACTGATATTACTACCAACTTCTTCCATCTCCTTCTTCCACATTATTCTTCCAACTCCTACTTTCAAATCCACAGTATTTTTTACCTCAATAATGCAAACGATTGATTTTTGTTAAAAAATTATAATGAACAATACTTAAAAATAGCCTTAAAGCTAACCATATTATAGTTTTCTTCTATTTAAAAGCTTCATTTTCTCAGTAATATGTTTTTAAAGGAACTCACCTGAACAAGTAAAAAATCTAATCATTGAAAGAATTTGCACCTTTTTACACTTTCTGTGAGATTGAGTAGCTCGTACATTGAAAATCTTCTCCCAAGATTTGGATACGTTCTTGAGACCTTGACAATAGCATCAATATCACACTTGCATAATAATTTCATTTTTGTATTTCCACTAAACAAATATGAATAAGGATTTGAAACAAATTGAAGAAATCTTAAAAACAAACATAAGTGAAATTGTTAACAGAATATAACCTTTTGTGTTTCTTTAAAATTTGAACGCTAGAGACTAGAAGAACCAAATTCGGGCCTCACAAGAGTGGAATTTGACATGACAAAATGATGCCTCGTTTCGGCCACATTAACTTGCCATGAAAGAATGTAACTATTCGATATGGAATTTAAGTGGCCGTTAGGTCATTTTAAAATTGATTTAGCAAGGCATGTAATCATTTCCATTGAAGAAGTTATTGGAAGGGAATTTAGTAACGACAGACTAATTAAATTTTTTTAGTAAAAGTATTTGATTAGAAAATGACTACAATATGAAGACAAAAAAGTATCCTAATGCCTAAAAATTTTCAAAGATTTTAATAAGTTTGAAATTTCATTTCTTTACAGTACCTTGTGGAATATAATTAGGCCTAAATTTTTATCATATAGATATTTGGATAGTTCAGAGCTTGCTATTTAAATAAACAAATCCTTCTGTTGGCCTTATATCATCCGATTGGCCTGTAATGATGTAGTTACGGGTATTTTTATCAGATTAGATTTTAAGATAGCTTTAAAAGCTTGCCATTTAGGTGAAAAAGGCCTTCAATTGGCCTTTTTGGTATCATCCCATTGCCCTGTAACGTGAAAAGGGAAACCTGATATTGCTTAGTTACATTAGATTTACTAGTATATAAAGTATTATAGACAAGCAACATTAGAAAACTATACAATTTCCTTAGATTTATCTGATCCCACATATAGTTCCCTCCAGAAAATGGCTGCCCCAAGAAAATCCAGATCATAGTGAGTCTCTGTTCATTCATCAGTCCAGCAGCATTCCCGTATATTTACCATCATCTCCTCACTCATTAACTTGGTCAAAGATGATCCTCCATGTGCAAGGCTTTCCCATCATTTGTACTTTGTATCGTAGCTTTTGTACGTCCATATGCCACTAAACTAAAAGAATCGTGGTATCATTGGCAGTAGAACTGGTATCATTGGCAGTAGAACATATACCTTTAAACTGCCCTCTTTTTAATAACCATCTGATCTATTGGTATTACTTCCACATATTCTTTTCCTGCATGTCCATTACCCCTTTGCAAGTCCATTGCTGCTCAGTGTCCATTTACACCTCATCGTTCCACATTACTGCCCAAAAAGACAATGAACATGTCCAAGAAAGACAGCCAGGACAAGCTCAAGATTGGAGATTTCCCGCTTTTGTACTGAGGGTACGTTGTAAGAATGGAGATTTGGTACATTTGGACATGTGGGAGAGGCTCAGTATTGAATTAGGAATGGCTCTGATATTATGACAAAACCGGCGGTAATTCCACCCTGAAAGGCATCTTAAATGGATGGTACACTGTTCAAGCCTTGCAAGGCTTGTTAGGCTGTCGCTCCTAGTCAATTTGCGATATTGATACACTTACCAACATGAAACCCTTTTGATCCCACAAACATACATGTCCATTATTACGCAACAGCTGCAAGCCTAGACAGTTGTAACTTATAACTGACATCTGTCTCCATAAGGCTATATCCTGAGCTCTTGACCAATCCTCTTTGCTTCATCATCTCTCTTACTTGCCCAACTTGACTCCATCGTCCATCTTTAGCATATAGATTACAGATTAGCACATAATAACTAGCTTTATCTGGAAGTAACTCTAGCATTTTCCTGATAGCCACCTCTCCATAATCAAACCTTGAGTGAAGTTCACATCCATGCAGAAATGCTCCAAACACATGAATATCTGGTTGAACTGGCATGTTCTCAATGAAATTTAGGGCTTCATCAAGCCTGCCTGATCGTGCTAATAAATCAACCATACATGCACAATGCTTCATTGAAGGCACAAATTTATAGTCCTTGCACATCAAAGCAAAATGTTTCCAACCCTCCTCAACCATCCCTGCATGGCTACAAGCAGATAAGATGTTTGTGAAGATCACTTCATTGGGTTCAAATTTCTCCTTTATCATGTCATCCAAAAGTGCAAGGGACTCATTAACATCTCCTTGAACTCCATACCCACCAATCATTGCACTCCAAGTGACTGTGCTCTTCTCTTCCATACTATCAAAAACTAACCGAGCAGATCTAACATCTCCACACTTTGAATAAAAGGTCAACAGTGCAGTGCCAACTTTAACGTTACAGGACAATTTCCCTCTCTTTATAGAGTAGGCGTGCAGAGAAGAACCAGCATAAAAGGCAGCTATGGAAGCACAAGCTAATAAGATACTTACAAGTGTCACTTCATCAGGCAATACAGATTCCATTCTCATTTGATGAAACAATTCGAGCGCTTCGTATGCAGATCCATTGTTGGAATACCCGGATATAATTGAATTCCAGGCCACCACATCCTTGTCTAAAACTGTCTCAAATAAGTAACGAGCACTTTCATTCCTATGGCATTTTGAGTACATGTCCACCAGAGCATTTGTGATTGCCGGTTCCTCCAACCCAAGCTTAATACCAAGACCATGAACAGACATCCCTAAACTCAAGTTTCCCAACTGTGCACATACCGAAGCTACGCTTAAAAGAGTAACATTATTAGGCCACGTCCCATTCCATTTCTGGTCCGTGAACAAATTTAAAGCCTCCTCGGGGCAGCCATTTTGGGCGTACCCCGCAATCATAGTGGTCCATGACACAGGATCCATACAGAGCATCTCATCAAACAGAAATCTGGCATCCTTGACAACTCCACATTTTGCATACATGTCTAAAAGAGCTGTAATCAAATGGGAATTGAGTTTTACACCAGTCTTAATTAGATACCCATGAATCCATTTTCCTTGATGCAAAGCTCCCAACTTTGTGCATGCAGAAACTAAACTAACTAACGTGAAATGATTACCCCCAACCAACCCTTCTCTCATTCTATTAAACAAAATCAATCCTTCATGCGGGCAATCATTCTGCACATACCCCACAATCATTGAAGTCCACGAAACCACATTTCTGTCATCATTCTCTTCAAACACACAACGAGAACACTCGATCATTCCGCACTTTGCATACATGTCCACTAGACCAGTCAAAACAAAACTATCAGGATTCCCTGCCTTGACAATTTCACAGTGCACTTTCCTTCCAACATCAAGATCCCGCCTTTCACTAGCAGCCTTTAGCACAACCGAGAAAACAATATTATCTGCCTCATTCGTAAACAATCTCATTCGGGCATATAATCCAATCACATCCTCATGCAAGTCGTTCAGAAAATACCATCTCATCATCACTTTCCACAAGTAAAAATCGGGGTCAGGTATTCTATCAAACACTGAGCGGGCAAGGCCAATGTGCCCAAACAAACCATACAAGCTAACCAATTTGGTGCTGCAAAAAAGCTCACCACAGAGGCCGTGAACGATGAAAAGGCCGTGAACTTTCTTGAGAGAACGGACACTCCTGCAAAGATTGAGCAGATTAAGAACTGGGTTTGTATATATGTCGTGTAAAGTGGCCATCGTTTGGTCAAGCTCATGAGGGAGGTCCATGTCAAAAGGTAGCGGATGGGTCACGCTCACGTAGCAAAGATTTCTCCACTGACAACGAAATGGTTTCTTGGAAATATGCCCATGTAACAGGGAGATTAACCTGGGCATATCTTCTCGTACTTTCCGAAACAATTCCTTGTGTCTGTTTCGAAGTTTCCTCAAGACCTAAAGAAAACAATACGAGTTTCTGTTAATGTTAAAGAGGTAGAAGAGAAGATACAGGTAACTGACGAACATAAAATTTTCTTGTACATGGTGTCAACGGTAATGCAAAAAGAAGGAATATATTTAATTATTGTTAAGAGTTGTGAGTAAGAACTATTTCTTCTTCCTCTTTCTTTTTTTTGGGTAAACATGGAATATCAGGGACCATAATCCCAATTTTATCAAGTTTTATTTGCTTTAAACTTAAACCGGACATGATGATTGGTGTTGGTGGGAGCCATACCCACAAGGGTCCAAACAATTGAGCATAAGCACACACACACCCACCTTTAGAAGAATAGTAATACGAGAAATCCAGAAGCTGACGCTCACCACAAAAAAGAGCGTAGGCCAATGGTGATGAGGGAAGTGATAAAAGGTGAAGGAAAAGGACCTAGTCCAAGTCAAGATGCTGATTGGAGGAAAGGGTACAACTGAGTGGAATTGGAATGGGAGCAAAAGAGACATTGGACTGGTTTGTGGAACCCACTGTTTCTCAATCACTGACACCGACACCTGCCGTACAAAGGATAGATCTTCTCTTCTGCCTCTCTCACGCTCTGTGTACTGCGCGTGTATGCACCGCACTAACCTCTTTTCCTTCCCATGAAAATGAATTAAGAAGCTTGTTTCGTTTGTTTGTTTGCTTGCTTGATTGTTATGGAGTTTTAGGGTTTAAGATGGAATATGACAACAGTCAACACAACACATGTGGGTCAGAGTGGAGAACGTAGAATGACATTGTCGCAGAACTAAATGGGACATGCAAACAAAGAAGCATTCAACATCAGTCTCTCTAAACAAAGAATCATTGCTCATGTTGTTAACGCTTCATAATTCCTAAGCTAACCAGGCAAATGATACACAATGTACAACTTCGATCATGGACATGGCCAGTGGCATCAAAAATTTCTATTGCACAGGACATGAGTGCATCTTTTGCCATCAATAAGAATTGACTGGACCAAATCGTGCATTCTTAGTAACTACATTCATTACGAGATGCAAAAAGCCTCTCATGTTTTTGGTGACCTGTCTCATCGAGTCAACTCAAGCAACTTACACCAAAAAAAAAGAAAAAAGTATCCAGGATCACAACAATTCACTCCTATGGTAGAAGTTGGACATTGAATACATGGCTCAAGGAATTTTGTTTAGAATATATCCCAGAAGAAATCAAGCCAGCATTATATAGCAATAATACGAAGTTTGTAATGATCCAAAGACTAATAATAACAGGGACCCGGATTGTGGGCCAAGAAACATCCAGTGTGTTCCCAACAGCTCACGACCACCTCAATGCCTAAAGCCATGGAAACAAACGCCACCTTCCATCTATAGAAATCTCAGTTGAATGATTGATCAATCAAAGCCTCTCCTCGTTATTAAGTTAAAGTGACCACGGGGGGATTACCTGCAGGGCAGCTGAATAAACTTGACATTTAGGTCTTGATTAATATGTATATTTAGTCCAGAGTACTTAGACGTAGATTTTGCAAAT
>JAOQMM010000003.1:9810948-9827004 GCA_027563515.1 Erythroxylum platyclados | reverse complement strand
AGAGCTTTTTGATTTTCAGCTGATTGGGTTCAATCAGCCAACCCAATCAGCTGGTAACCAAACACAAAAATCAGCTGCTTGATATAGTCAATCAACTAATATTGATCAATCAGCCAATTTTTGGCTGATCAGCCATTCACCAAACGGGGCCTTTGTCTGTTGTGAAGAATGTCCTTTTTATAGGGTTTTCTGATCTAATCATAATCTAATTGTAACTTGTAAAGATATCTATCTAAAACAAATTCAAATTCAAATTCAAATTCCTACATGATAGAGACAAGAAGAAGTTTTCCAGGTCAACTCTTTAAATGATCAGCCTTATCCACTGTAGCAATCTCTTCACTTCAGCCAAAATTCGTGATTATCATTAATAGAGTCCCAATTTCATGTAATCTCCACTTTTCATCTCTTAAAACAAAACAAACATTAATTTTAATATTTAAGCACCAAAATAAATTCAAAACAAAGGAGATAATATCAAATATTATGTCAAGATAAGATCTTATTAAATTTTCGTGAGGAAATCCAACTTCCTCGATTGAGACGTATAATCATTTCCTCTAAAAAATTGGTTTTGGGGCTTCTAACCAAGTCAATTCAATTTCTTAGCTACGGACAAAGCAGGTGTACTAATACCTGCTTTCAAAGAAATGTATACTAAGAAAAAGTAATTTACAACTCTTCTACCAAAAAGAAAAATGAAATGCACACCCCTGATAAGAAGAGACAAAGAAAAATAGGTCTAGATTTGTCATAGAAAAGGATAGTAAGATAATTGATTTACTATAGAATATTATGATGCTTTTTACAGATTAAGGAATCTTTACATGTATTCAATTGAAAATAATACCCTTTCTACTTTTACAGATATTTTAAACATCATTCAATGCATTAATTAAAAGATTAATGCCTAAAATACTAAGTAAATAAAAATATTTGAATGAAAATGACACAATATAATTTTTATGGGCATGAATTCTTTGATGAATAGGTATGAGTTCAAGACTAAACCTTATGTATTAGTTATATTAAAATCTTCAAGCCTTAATTCATGAATTTCTTCTCGACAAACTTACACAACTAAATATCAAAGTGTTTTCTAGAGTTCGATTTTCGATAAACAAAGTAATAAAGTTAAATAGAGAAAATGCAATATTTTTTTGGAAATTAGAAAACATCGAAGTGTTTTTTGAGGACTGTAGTTAGAAAATGCAAATATTTAGTAAAAGATAATTAAAATAACCTTAATTTTGAAAACAATGAATGTTCATATAATGACTTGAGGTTGCATGTGATGAAAACAAGTGACATTATTTACGTAAAATGTTGAGAAATCTTTAGGTATTTGGGCTCTCTTCTAACCATATGTTCAATGGGATTTGTTCCATTTCTATTACTTTCCCCTACAACTTTGACTGGAAACTTGTCTTAAGTTTGAACCTTTCACTCCATAATGTAGTGTTTAGGTCTAGTTTATAAATTCAATCATCGATTACCTCGAGCTTGCACTAAATTTGTCATAAGGGGTTTTAAAAATTTTATCTTGAGTTTGGTGATAGGATAGAAAAGGCAACAATGTATCCAAGCGTGATGCATCCAACTACCCAAATATGACAGGAAAAATTTTCTTGGACTAAAAGTTTTAGTGGGAGGTGAAAACTCGAAATGTTCATACAAATTTATATCATCGAGATACATACATAGGCATGGTAATGGGTTGGACCTATCATTGATCTAACCCCTATAATGAGTAGCCTAAGCTAGACTCAAAGCTTGAGCGAGCTTACAATGCGTGGATTACCCAAAATAATGTCATTTCAGGCTTAAGTCTCTATAAACTTAGCCTAAAATGACATCATTTTAGGAAGTTTACCCAAAATGATGCATTTTAGACAATTAATCAGGTTGTTTGTGTTAATCCATTAGGTCCAAGTTTGATCCAAAACTTGATCAAATCAGGCTTGATTTGTTGATTCTAAGTTGGGTCAGGCCTATGTCTATATATGTGGCGTAATCACTTTCTATAAACCTTAAATTTTGGCATAGGCACATATAATCCACTTATTGTTTTAAAACAAATTTATGACTCCAAGTAAACTAACATTAGCAATTATTGTTTAGTACGAGCCTAATTACTTGGTACGTGATAAAGATCCCCTAATTTGAGATAATGTCTATATGTATTGGATCATCAAGTAGCAAGAACTCAAGCATTAGGTATAAAAGTGAGTCGAGCATAAGGTCAAGATTATTAAGGCATAAACTTATGGTCATAGATGATGAGCCTGATACTAACGATGAATGGTTAGTTACTCTTAGGTTTGTCTGTAACCTTATAGAAGACTTTGAGGTTAAAATATAATTTATGTTTAAAATGAACTTAAGGGATATGAGATTAGATTACAACATTCCATTGTACATTAAAATATGTAAATCATAAACCCAAGAAGGAAATGCTTCTATATGTATAAAGAGGTGAGTATATATTATGATAAATTTATATGTAACTTGAGGTTTTTACTTAATGACCTCTATGTCAATTTATTAGAGGAGATAAGTTTAAACTTAAATCTACTATACCTTTATTTGTGGTGATTGATATTTGACCTCTTAATAGTCTATCACTTAGGAAATATAAAGCCTACTATCAACTTATTCAAATTCCTACAACAATTGAGGCTCTTGGGGAAGTTTCTAAAGTGGTATAGTCTAAATTCCACAGCTAGCATAAGCATCAAGGTGTGTAAACCTCCTAAAGGAAAATATGACTACAAGAGAAGCTTCTTATTCCCTTTTATGAAGGACAATAATGAATAGCAGTTTAGATCTATATAGGGAGACCTTAACTTTGACTTTAATAATATGGATACATTTAGTTGCATGTTATCCATCTAAGAAAAGGCTTTAGTTAAATAAAGTAAGTCCCTTTCCTTTCAAAGAGATGTAATCACTAAAGAGATGTTGTAAGAGGGAGTTCACAGTAAACAAAGTAATAAGAATGATTATCTCCTTTATTAGTCTATGCAAACATGCCATATATAGAAACTTATCATTATTTATATTGCAGGGGAAGATATTGATCATATAGCCCCAAGAGCTGAGAAGATAACCTCAAAGGGGATATTTATAAAGTCTAGAAAGAAGAGCAAATGTAACAAAGGTCATAAAGAAGTAGAAGACAACTATAATAGGTAAAATTCTTTTAAAAGAGGCTTTAAAAAGGAGAAGACCACAGACGTGTTAGAGTCACATATTGCTCCAAGGTAGACCATAATTTATTTGGAGTTTCCATGGAGCAATTTCAATATGTGGTCCCAACTTCACATTGCACAAAGGTAAGGTTCACATGGTTGAGGAGGTCTTTTATCCTTAATGATCTATCAAGTTTATAAAATCAATGTTTAGGACTAATGGCATTAGACCGTAGGTATTAAGTAAGATCGAGCTTTTTTAGTGATGAGAGAAACCTTAACAAGATTGAGTAAGATGTGTTGCATTTATGAGCCTTACATGGCTTTAGACTGAATTTACATTATTTTTCTTTTATATTTTTTTATATGTATGATGTTTATTTTTCATTCATAGGAAATAAGTACAATAACAGTCTAATAATAAACGTGCAGGCCTAGAGCTTGAAAATCTCAACTTTTCTTTTAATTATACTTAGAAGGAAGGTAAAATGATGGTTGTTGATCTAAGAGATAGGGGCAAACAATCTTCTGAATAGATCAAAGGTCCATAGAGGTTGATTGAATACCTCAACTCCCAATTGACTGCCTCTTATAAAAATAAAAGGCCTATTACCCAAGGAAGAAATTTAAACAAGATATTTATTCCGCTTTCCTCAAAAGCAAGACATTTGAAGCCTGAGATTATGATAATATGATAAACTCTTTCATTGGTGGATTTCAAGGCTAAAATAATCTTTTTAAGAGCATATATGAAAGTTTGTCAGTTAATTCATTGTTTGGATTTATCTAAGAAACCCTCCATCAATGAACTTAAGCTGACGTAGACAAAGATGAATTTGTAGATTTATTTGAGAAAGACAAATCAACTACCTACAATGTTAAAAATGATAGTGATGCAAGAAGTGAGAAAGATGAAGTTGCCTCTAAATATGTTGTGTAATGTTAACCTTCTCTCTTACAATAAAAATCCATACTTTTAAGATCTGATGTCATTTATAAATTGCTTTATGAAATGTTTATTCCTATAATTTTCATTTTCAGACCTATTATCGTAATTGCATTATCGATTTGGTTTTTTCTTTATTTACTTTATTAGTGGCAAGACCTCTTATCTGGCGGTTTCATCAATCTGAAGTCTCATTCTTATTTGTAAACCTATCACTTAGCTTACCTTTTATCATATTGTTTCCTCATATGTCAACTCAAGAGTCTGTTATTTCAAACATTATGTAAATTCGAGAATACGTAGTTTTATATTTTGAGCTTTTTCTTTCATAAATTATGTAAATTAGTAAATATATAGATATGTTTATGCTGTGAGCATGTTGTTTTAAGAGGTCATGCCTTTTTAGAAGTTCATTAATCTATTATGTTTAAAGTTTATTATTTTGTGAGGTTGTATAGTTTTGAAAACTAATTAATATGTTATATTATAAGTATGTTGTTTCTTAAGTTATTTTGTATATTATTTTGACAATCTTCCTCTTTTAAGCTTGAGTTTGTACGTTGTTATCTCGTTATTTCTTTACCTGAAATTTTATTACACTGTTATTTTAGTAGTTATCTTGGGATTGTCATTTTGTTAGTCTTTTTTGTTTGTAGTTGTATGGCTTTGTTTGATGCTAGCCATTTCATATATTGTCTCACTATAGACTTGTTTATTTCACGATACTTAATATGAACCTAAAATGCAATTAACAATAATAAGATGACTTCAAAGATGAATTGATTATTTTATACATATGACTTAATATAATATGCCCCTTTTATCTGAGAAAACTTAATAAAAATGTTCTCAGATGTTGATTATTCCAAGTCTTAGAACTTTAGATCCATCTAAACATTCAAGTTTGAATACTCCAAACTTAACAACATTTCTCACCCTTTACGGGTCTATAAGGAAAAGACAAAATTGTCTTACCTTATTAACCATATTCTAGATCTTTTGCTATTGAAAGCCCTAACTTGTTGTTAATAAGTTGTATTCTTTAAATTTACTTTATTTATTCAGTCTTCAAGCAATTTTAACTCAACATTCAATAGTATGCCACTTTGATTTGGGTAAGCTTGATCTTTTATTGATTTTCAATTCAATTAAGATTAGCACTTCAACTTTGAAAACTAAGCTAAAGATAGTTTTCCCTGTACTTGTCCTCAAAGTTCTTATATCTTTAAAGGATATTTATATCTCATTTACCTAAACTCCTTTTTCCTAATCCATTTTTCCCTTTAGGCCGTGTAATAAGGATCTATTTGTGACTTTGATTAGGCTACTAGCCTATGGGTGAGCTATTAATGTAAAGTTTTGTGTGATACCCTAAGATTCATAAAATTTTCTCAAACTTGCATAAATAAATTGTGACCACATTATTTATCACAATTCTAACTCATTTCCATATCTATCATTAAATAGTTTCTTAGATAACTCTTCACTATATTTCCTGTGATAGTTAGGTATGATTCTACTTCCACTCATTGTCTAAAGTAATCCCCCGTGACATGTATGAGCTTGTATTTCCTAATTGCTAGTTGAAAGGGCCTTAAGATGTCCATGTTCCACTCTACAAAAGGATCAAAGATGAGATATGTGAAAATTCTTTTATAAATTAGTAATATAAGCATGAATAACTACGACATTTATTATAGGTATTAGTGTATTCTATTGTATCCAACTCAAAGCTAGTAAAAAATAAGCTTTTTTTTTAATATCCTCTAAGAAAAAGTCGTGCCACCTTGATGAGTTTCACATAATCTTCATGACAATCTCCTAAAATATCTATTTTTAAAGGAAGCAATGCATTTGAGGTATGACTATGTATAGGAGCATTTCTAAAGGTTCCTATTAATCATCATGAATTTCACTTACATGTATACAAATAGCTAGCTTTGTCTCATCATGTTTTGCACATGTTTCTCCTTTTTTTATGTAACATCTTAGCCGGTTCCCCTAATTTTTTGTTACCTCTTTCACATAGGGCTGGAAGTTTTCTTCATATATTAGGGCCTTAATTCTTAGAAAGAGTCTTTTGACCGTGTGTCTTTAACTCCTAATTTGGATTGGTAGTAAACAAGGTTGTTTTTCCTCTTGAAATGTGTTTAACTTAGACTCAAATTTCTTTTGTCATCATATGATATAAGGAGAATTATCTATAATTGCTTGTTCTTTTGTCATATAAGACCTATTCAACTGATTTATTACAAGTTATGAGTTAGATTTGATTGTCATAACAAAGCCTTGCAAATGTCTTGAAAATTTGAGTTAGTAAGTTAAGGCCTCATACACAACTTCATCGTTTGATGCTTATAATTCTTGTTTCGAATATTTTTATCTCGATCTTATATGACACTCGAAGGACTATGCTAGCCCCATTTTTTGCTTCGTTAGATGCTTTGTCAATATGCATTGTCCAAATAGGTGGAGGTACCACGACAAGTTAACTTGAACTTGAACTGAGTATTCAATCCCAAAGTCAACCAGTAGTGGAGACTTTGCCGATTAATTCATTAAGCTTCACTGACCAATTTACCATTCAACTTGAGTCATTGCTCCACCTGAACCTCCAACTTTGTCTTAGTATTTTGAAGAACGGGATATCTTTCAGTGGAACTGGATAAAAATGACATAAACTCGTTATTTTACCTATGAGCCACTGAGCTTCCTTTAAGGTCTGTGGTGGTTTCATTTTCAAAATAGGGTGAATCTTTTGTGGGTTGGGTCTCGATTCTCTTTTGACTTACTGTAAAACCCACGACCTATCTACTGTAGGTTTCAATCATGCACTTGTTTGGGTTTAAGTTAACGTTATATCTTTTCAGTATACCAAAATAATCTTGCAAGTTTGAGGTGATCTTTTCATGTTTTTGTCTTGATTGTCATATCATCTACATAGAATTCCATATTTTTGCAATTTCCATGTATAACATCGAGTTGACCAATCTTTGGTAGGTCATCCTACATTTCTCAACATAATCATCATCATCTTGTAGCAATAAGTTCCATTGTGAATGACAAATTTTGTTTTTTTTCGTTTATTCCCACATGCAAATCTAGTAGAACTCTGGTATGTATTTATGAAGCTCAACTCTTGATAGCCTATCATAGTGTCCACAAGCATATCTATCTCCGAAAGTGGGTAGATGCCCTTAATACATACTTTATTTATATCCATAAAATCCACACCCATCCGCTAAATGATATCGTGTAATTTACAGGGGCCTAGATCTTTTGAGTTAGGTTTGGACTTAGGCATTCAAGACTAAACTTAATGCGATGAGTTGGATTAAATTCTATGAGTTTGGTTCATAAGCTTCGTTTCGACAAGCTTGTAAAACTAAATATCATAATATTTTCAGATATCTGAACATGTTAGGTTTAATATGAATATCTTTACTTGAAAGAATTAATTTCAACTGGCGAATAAACTAGTCTAAATATACTCATATATATAGAGAGTATGTATACATACTATCATTGACTTTTAACTTTAGTAGTTCTGATCACTCATCTTTCTATAAATTGCAATATTTAATTGCCAATGTAGTCCCAATTTTCATAACAACTAATTTTTACTCATTTAGCTCACCATACACTAAAATGAAAAATACTAAACAACATAAGACTGCATAAAAAAGAGTAACAAACTCTTGTTAGGCCTGGTTAATGAGAAGCGCAGCAATTCTCTTTCAAAAGGCCGGTCTTTTATCTACCTCAAGGCAGATAATTACAAGTAAAACCTACTAAAACTGTTCTGATTTGATTTCATTAGGAAATTTCTATAGTGCTTATTGACAAAATTTTAAAAAGAGTTAAAATTCTCGAATTTGGTGAAATTTTGTAAAAGCGACCTTTATGTAATTGATGGAGATAAAAGGTGCTTATATTTTTAATATCCAATTAATTATTTAATACTTATAATTGAATAATCAAAATATTTTTGTTATATGGATGTCGTCTAAAAATTTTATAATCTAAGCAAGATAAAGTTATTTAGTTATAAAATAATTACACTTTTTATAAACTTTTAGAGAGTGTGGGGGATACGATAGTAATTTGAGATGGAAAATATTGTGGGTACCGACTCATAACCTTGTACTCATAGGGTTTTCAGATTCGGACAGTTCCATGCCAACCGACACTTGGCAGTTTGGACCCTGTCCTGTGACTCCTGTCATTGGCTTCTGAAACTCCAAACGCCTTTTATATGTGCTTTGGTGGGACCCACTCAATCTACTCCTCTGCAGTAGAAAATCACCTGTATCCCATCTCATGAAATCTTTGGGCTTTTTGCTGCTTGCCCTGCGTATCTCAGACTAAGGAGGTCAGGACACAAATACAAATAATCTGTTCCTATGTTACCAAGTGATCTCTCCTATCTAATTTTTATGAATTTTATTTATTAAATGAATAAATTTTTATGAAATAAAATAGGCACAAAATAACAAAAAATAGATAATTTAATTCCGACATAAAAAGAGATGTAAAATTTACAGTATTTTATAATCTTATAGTTGAGTTCGGTCTAGTTGTAAGTAAAAGACGTGTTAACTATATATTTGACTTAGAAACTAGATATTAATAAAAGAGAAAGCCATACAAATATGTTACATACTAATTGTTTAAACCAAAAACACTAACCTGAATTTACAACGCCTTCTTATACTATACAAAAATGTTAATTAAATAATAATCAGTGAAATTAATGAAAAAGCTTGGATTATATATCTAAGTATGCAAGAGGCCAAAATTTCCTATTTCAGGAATAAGAAAAGAGAACAAATTAAAATAAAATGCATATTAATTTCTAATGATTCCATGGAATAAACATTCACTTTTTTCTCAGTCTCCATAATCTGCAAAGCGTGTTCCTTCAATATTGACATATGAAATCCAAGTACCTATTACCTAATCCCAATGGCTCTTAGTCAATCAAAACTTGGCCGCAAATGCCAAGCCACAGGAAGCCACTATTTACTGAATGGAATAGGACAGAGAACATAAGGGAATCTGGTATTGGTATTTGGTCTAAATTGATCACAACTGTATGATTTTTAGGACTAAAATGTCAAATCTATCAAATCTGACTTTAGTATTCAATAGAAAATCAACATAAAGTGGCTCCATCTACACTCCGTTAGTACTCTTCCCTCTCAGCAAGGTGCAAGAAAGCTTCAAATTCTCGACCAGTACCTGAGAAGAAGTGGTCAATCTTATTGATTTTCATTGTAGTAATTTCCGGACCTGGGTACTTACCTAATCTGCTCTGTCTTCTTTTTAATCATGGATTCATGACATGGTTCAGAATTAGTCACATGATTTTCTATTTTTAGAGTTTTATGATGAGAAATTGGAGCAGAATCTGATTGCGTATATAGTGAAATAATTACCAAACCATTTTATATGATATTTCTAAAGTCAAGATTATTTTAAACTTATGACATAATTAATACATAAAATATAATAAAGTATAAATTTTAATTCATATTTTATTGTGAAGTTTGGTACTTTTTTTATCGTTTTCTCGAATCATTTTTTAAATTAGCTCACCTCAACCACCATAATTGCACAATTGTCCGACTTCTAACAGTATTCACATAACGAGTTGAAAAACTCTACAATTGTTGTAGAAAAGGTTATGTAAGGAATGTTAGCTCTTTTAGAGCCTAAATCAAATTATAATAAGTTATGACCATTTTAGTAATTTGATTGAAATAAATTTCTAATTTCAATCAAATTTTAATTAAAATTACAATTAATTTTAATTAAATATTAATTATGCCCAAATAAGATTTAATATCTTATATTAATTCTTATTTATTAAATATCTTATATTTGATCATAAAGTTTCTCAAACTTTACAAAGTCTAACTTATTTAAAATACTTTTTCTCTCTTCAACTAGTTTTTCGTGTATGACTCATTAGGTTCTTAACTATGTTGACAATAGATATAAATTATAACTCTGATTCATACTTAGGATTAAATAACTTAAACTCTTTAATTTATCTTTAATGCTTTAATTAAATAATTTATATCCATAGATCAAGATTGACATCTAGCAATGCATCATAACCACCCAAATAATTAGAAATGTCAATGTCTTTTTGACTAACCTTTTATGCGTAATTTTTTTCGTATAATTCAATTCTTTCATTATACAATATTTTGATTAGATGTAGAACTTGAAAATAATATGTAATTTATTTGAGTTCAATCATGTTAATTCTCCACTATTAGTATTTGATTCAATTAATATTTGAAAATTATTTTAAAGTGTCATTTTACTTTGACCAAAGATTTCCTGAATCAATACTAATCGAGAACAATAGAAAATTTTTCCTAATTATTTTAGGGTGATAAATTATATATTGATTACTCAACTAGCTCCATGTAGTTCATATTACATCCAATAACTACCTAATGAGCTATCCTTAGCTAGAATAGGTCATAAATAATATCAAAACATAAAAATCCTTATACGAGATACTTTAGTGATTTTAAATCAAAAGATAATTTATACAATCATCACAATGTGAATTTCCATAGACATACAAGTAATTTTTCAAATAAAATTCTTCTATGAGATCAGTTTAGTGAACTTATTAACAAGCACTTATATGTTTGTCTAAGTATCTCCATACTTTAGTATATAAGATTAACTACTTACTTCATAAAGAAGAAACATAATATGTGGTAGTATTTTTTATGTTCTATTAATGTTCAGTCTTAATAGAAAAATAAGTAGGAACGATTTAGGGATAATACATAAATGCAATACAAATCTCATAATTATGATCTCATCATAATTTCATTTATAATGTATATTTATCCTATATATTTTATCATATACATCTGAATATTTATAAGATAAAGAATGTCTTTAAATAATTATGTCACTAAACTATAATCAACTGATTGATTATAGGGCATAAATCAACAATATCTCACTTGCATTAAGTCAACCATTTAAGTATCATATATCAAATTACTATGTGATAATCATGCTACTACTGGGATAGTGGTTTATTAAGAGAATTCTATAAGATTCTCTATAGTGAACCATTGCTTAAATATTAAAACTTTCATCTTAATTATGATCATAATTAAGAGAAACTACCTAAACATATACTTGAATCATTATTGAGACCTTAGCTCCTTTTATATGCTCAATGGCTTTAATGTTCTACAGTATATTACTGTCTGAACAACGTAAGGAACTAAACTGAGTTCATTAAAAAACTTTTTGATCCAAATTTTCATTTACACTAAATAAAAAATGTATGATGGCCTGATTATCAATTAATTCTACATTGAAACTTTTCCAATCTTAAAAATAATATTGTTCCAATTAAAATATATCTTAACTAGGATTTACTTCTAAAATTAATATCATTACAATTTTGAACTCAAATGTCAACTCTTACATATAATAATGGATATCTCTAATACTTCACAAGTATTAGATATCTCAAATACTAAACACCTTAGTATATTATCTATTTATTTGGACTTAAAATAGGACAACAACTTTAAGTAAACAACTTTCGTATCTATCTCTATAGACCTAATTCTCATAATTAAGTTGTTATCTTTTTATGTCCAACAAAAATTGTTCTTTATAATTATATTTTCAACAATTGAAAATATAAATTATTTTCCTCTATGAGCAATATATCTCTGCATTCTCGCATTGAAGAGGAAAACTAAGCTCCCACTAACTTTTTTGTAAATATGATAAATTCATAATCTTCTCTAAAATAAACTCTTTAAATTCATCATAAAAGTGAATCCTTCAACATCCCATGGCATTTCAACTATGTATTAAATGTATAAACAGGGCACTATTTCCAAGTTGATGTATCGTCATGAGATTTGAACTTTTTAAATTTCATTTTATTCACACTACTTATCTTGAAAACCATCATCCTATAAGTTTCCATTGCAACAAACAATTTGTTCAATGGGTCTGTAAGATTATATCCAACCTTTTGGATTTCTCATAACCTTCTATTATCTAATTTAGCTAAGTTATTAGAAAATGTTTGCTTCAACTAAGCATCACATCCCAAATCATTAACTTAGATTCCTTCAGAGTCATACCATTCCATATCTAATATGAAATCTTACTAATTGATTTAATTAAAATTATCAAAGGTAAGTTGAATACCTCCATAATTAAGTCATATTATTATATAACTTTGTGTAAAGCGGAATATACAGTATAAAATATTGTATAATGTAATATTTATTTCTTCTATAGCTATTCCTACTACAACAACTTGCCTTTAATAGTTCCAACTAAAACAATTAGTAAGATTCTATACTAGATATAGAATGGTAAGACTTTAAAAGAGTTGTAGTTAATGATTTTGGGATGTGATACCTAGTTGAAGCCTATATTATGTAATAAATTTAGAGCTAAACTAGGTTATACAAAGTTACAAGATATCTAAAAGGTTAGATATAATATTACAAGTTATATTAAATAAAATGTTTATTTTAATACATACTTATAAGAGAATAGTTCTCAAGATAAGTAGTGGGAGTACGATAAAGTTTGAAAGGGTTCAAATATCATCACAATACATCCAATTAGAACTAGTGCCTTTGTTGATGCATTTAATTTATACTTAAAAGGTTACGAGATATTGAAATATTCATTTTCACGATGAATTGAAAGAGTTAATTTTAGGGATAATTATATATTTATATCTACAAGAACGTTAGTGAGAGTATAGTTATACTCTTCAGTGGGAGTGTGTAGAGAGATACGACTCATAGAGAATAATAATTTACATTTTAAATGTTGAAGATACAATAGTTTAAATACATACCTTATTGGATATGAAAGGGTAATAACAAAATTTTGGGAATTAGATTTATAGATATAGATAAGGAAATTGTTTACTTATTATATTCCAAGTACATAGATTATGTACTAAAGGTATTTAGTATTTGAGATATACTTATAAAATATTAAAGATATCCATTATTCTATGTATGAGTTAATATTTGAGTTTAAATACATATGGATATTTACCTCAAGTTGATAGAAGTAAGTCATAATTAAGGTATATTTTACTTAGAATAATATTATTTTGAGCGGTAAAAGTTTCACTATAGCATCAAGTGCTTATCAAGGCATAATGCATTTTTCGTTAAGTATAAATGATTCTTTGGATCAAAAATTTATTTAATGAACTTGGTATACTTTCTTCCATTATTAAAATAGTAATGAGCTGTAAAAAATTAAAGTCATTAGGCTTGTGAAAAGAGTTAAGGTCTCATCAAAGATCTAAGTATGTTTAAAAAAAATGCAAAATTGATTTAAAGGAAATGCAAAAAAAGATCAAACTTTACAATAAAAATACAAACATATAACTCATGCTTTATTATATTTTTATGCATTAAATCATGTTACATAATCTAAAATAGCTTTAACTTTGGATAAGTTAAACAAAATTTTTGAGTTTTTTTCACATGACGTCGGATCACAGCCCCACTAGATTTCCCAACAACCTTAACTTCTATACCAATATGGGCTAAATTTGCTCGAATACCAGCCAATGGGAGTGAAATGTTTGCTGGAACATAAACTATTAATAAAATGTTTACACTTTTGGAACGCTGTTTAAGTCAGCACCTGTTACTAGGAGATGGCTGACTGTCCGATCCTTAAATCATCATAAGAAAGCATCATCTTAGGGCAATAAGCAAAGCATATTCATCAATTCAACCAACTACTCAAGGATCAATTGGATTGTGCGTTGAATCAATACTTAGTGTTTTACGAGCATAAAACTACGTTTAGGAGTCAAGTGCAGAACCAAACTTGGCAGCAGAGTTTTGTAACCAGCCCTACTTAACCGAAATAATATAACTGATTAAGATATTTGGACATTCTTGATTAAAGAATGGAAAAGCACAATTGGAATTTCAAGTGCCTGGATAGATACAGGTCAACTGCCTTCAAATGACCAGACGATGAGATATACGTTGCATTACTTCGCCAACAGAAATCAATATATATTTACTTGGGGCGCAAATCTTACACAGAAATCATATAAACTAAGGGTTTGTTTTGATTGATCGCCAGCAGTACTTCTATTAGATGTCTTGTTTATATATAATTGTTCCTAAATTACGTCATATTAATAACTTACATTTACAAGTAAACGATTCAAAACAAATCGATTCCTTGTCAATTCAACACAAAGTCACAGACCAATGGAATCATAAGAAACTCTGAACGCAGAAGTTCTACAAATGTCTATGCATTCTTTCTTGAACCATATCTCTATCCGTACAAGCCCAAGCCCGCATATTATAAAGTACTAAGTTGATTACAGTTCATCAGAAACCATTTGCAGTGCAACATATTCCAATTTCCAAATGCCCAAAAATCAAAATTGAAAAAGAAAACTCATTTTAATCTGGAAATAGGGAAGGGAGGTAACCTTAACACTGCTTCCTCACTCTCGATCGGGTCCGATCTCAGAATCTGTCAATTTCAACAAAGCTTTGCTTTTCATTTTGTGGACAGAAAAAATAACATAAATTTAACCGTTACAATAAAACAAACCACGAATCTGTGTATGAGAGAGCGTGTTTATGCCTTATAGTAATATACACATATCAATATATATAAAAGTGGATAGAGTTAATTTTTCAAAAAAAAAAGAAGGTGGATAGAGATAGAGCGTACGGGATCTTGTAGTGGAGGCTTTGTGTCATCTTGGGCAGGTCGAAACTTCGGTTTGAAGCAGGTCTTTTTAACGACGTCACCTTCAGCGGCGGCAGCGGTGGCTGTGGCGGTTTTGATGATCGGCGATGGCGACGTGGATGTGCCTGTCATTTGCAAAGACGACGAAAAATTTCTTTCCGTGCATTTGCAGCGGCAAGATGAAAGCTCGTCTTAAATCATACGAGGGACTTGAAACGACGTCGTGGATCGTCCTCTTTTACGTTTTGTCCTGTCACATTTCATGGATAAGTACGCCTCACCGTAAGTTTCCACTTTCGCTTACCAAATAAAAACAAAAACCTTTATAAAGGAGCGAGGCTATGCTTATCACTGGATGAAATTAAGGGAAAGTTATAATTTTGTTCTCTAATATTTAACATTTTTCTTAAGTGCTTTAATATAAATAATTTTTGTTAAAGTCTTTCATTTAAATTTGCAACCTTGCTTTTGTATGTTTTACAAAAAGACTGTTTCTTTGACTTAAATATATGACCTTATAATTATAAATGAGCAACTTTACTAGCAACTTTAAGGCTCTCCTTTTGGATAAATTAAAACATACGTATGAAAAATTAAAACATAAAAATATAAATTTGATTAACATATCTTATAATTTGGAACAACCTATTACCTTCTAATGCCTTGAATGAAAATTATATTGATTACAAACCCCTTTATTTTATTATTGGAATGATTTTGAAAATTTGGTTGTGTTTGGCAAACAATTTATCAGTTCTTTTTTAGCTGTTTGACATAAATTGGTTGGCTTATTTAACCCCAACAAGCTAATTTCTAAAAAGCTCCACAGGAGGAGCTTTTTGAATGTTTAGCCAAAAAAGTAATAAGTAAAAAACTAATTATACCCTTTATTCTTTCAAAACTTAATAGGTCAAACCACAATTAATGCATTTATACTTAACACCAATCCTTTTGATTTTTTTTGGAATTTTGCGTATTGCAATAAATGATTAATACAAATACAAATCCAAGGCCTTTAATGATGGTCCCATGAAAACAACTTAATTGACCTTTTGTTTTCTTTAAACGGAAAACACGTTAACCCAACAAGGTATGCTTTACAAGTATAAACATTTCATAATTTTTGAATTATGCTAATTATGCTAT
>JAOQMM010000003.1:9772303-9784419 GCA_027563515.1 Erythroxylum platyclados | reverse complement strand
ATATAATATAACAATATTTAATATAATAAATTTTATTAAATAAATAATAATAATATTTTATATAATTAATAATAAATTGTATATAATTAATAATAAAATATTAAAATTTTATTAATGAAAAATAAAAATATATAATAAAATTATTCTTTAATTGTGACTTTTGCTTATGGTGACATTATTTATGTTAAATTTAATTTGCTTCTTCTTTGATAGCAAATGCTTTAAGAACTTGGAAAGCAAAAGCCCCAATTTTCAAGAATGATTCAGGAACATTATGCAAAATTTCTTCAGTTGATAAATGAACCTGTTGAAGGTTCTGAGGGGTTAGTAAATCTTTTCTTTTTTGTTAAGCAAAAATCTAATTCACTTGAAATATTTTAAGCTATTAACGTCACACCAGCTAAACAAGAGGCTATTGGACATGTTTTTTTATACTATCCCGTTTCAATTGGCTTTTTTTGTTAATTGTCTTAAAGAATTGTTCTCCTTTATTGAGTTTTTAACCAATTATGCTTATATGTATACAATTGGAGGCAATGGGGTTCGACAAATCTCTAGTTATCGAGACATTTTTAGCATGCAATCGCAACGAGCTTTTGGGAGCTAATTATCTGCTAGAAAATGCTGGCGATTTGGATGACTGAGACTGGTTTTGATTCATGGTTTTGGTTTTGCAAAAGGATTGGCAGTTGGGGTTGTGTTTTCTTTACACAATTAAAGAATAATTTTTTATATTTTTCTATTTTTCATTAATAAAAATTTTATTATTTTATTATTAATTATATATAAAAATTATTATTAATTATTTAAAAAATTTATTATATTTAATATTATTATATTATATTTAATATTATATTAAATAAGTCTTGTTGCATGACTTGCTGCAAATCTTGTGACTTGCAACAAAGCACGACTGTGACTTGGTCATAACCGTGACTTTGGTAAGTCATGGCTGCGAACAAGTCACAGGCGTGACTTTGGTTGATTTTAAAAACAGTCTCTTTATTATGCAGAGGTAAGGTTGTGTATTATTAGACCTCACATTTTAATATGACTCTCACTATATATTATTGTTATTATTGTTGTTGTATATTTTTATTAATTACTGCCTTATTTTAATTATATCTGATTATATGTTGTTATGCATCCTTCTTATCACTTATGTATTTGCAATTAATGTTTTACTTCGGTTGTTATAGGAGGTAGCTTTCCAATGGAAGTTAAATTTGAGTCTAATTAAAACTTAGAGATATAAAAAATGCACAATGCAACACTAACATACGTACTACTTATCGGCAATATTTGCTTTTATATCGATATAGGTTCAAACTAAAAAATAATTAATTTTTAATTGAATAAAATTTTATCTTTAACAATTTTAAAATTGGCTATATCCCTTTTATATCTTAAGTTCTCAAGCCTTACTTTCAATTTGCATATGTAGTTTATTGGCACAAACGAGTTGAAAACTTATATGAGCCTAAAAAATTAAAATGTAAGAACAATTCCCTCATGACAAGTGATCAAAAAATCTTATAATTTGCTCTCACGTCCAACATTATTTTCAGCGTCTGCATCAGTGATTGTAACATATCTTTTGCCCGTGTAAATTCTCTTAAAGTTGTTGATGTTAGATTAACCCCGATGTTGTCACTTATTATCAATAGTGGTTCTTATATTGACTTGGATATATATTTCTAAATTGTGTCTTTGATATTTACTGTAAAAATTCCATTGTTTCATTGGTTGCTAACTTTAATTCAATTAATGCCATACCAAACGCAATTAGCAATTTACATAAACTTATAAATAGTATAATTAAATTTTATAATGATTTACAACTATATATTCATATTCATATTCGTATCCGTATTTATTTATTATTTAATATTTATAAATAAAATTTTATATATTTGTAAGAATGTGAAATTGCAAACAATTTATTAATTATTAAACACTAGCATTAAGTCTAGGGCTGACAAAAGGGCCCAAACTTGTCCTAGTCTACTTGAAGTCACTGAGTTTTAACTTTAGTTGATTGGATTCAAGATTGAGTTTGGACTTTTTTTTTTAATTTTCAATCTTTAAGCTAAACTCAGACTTAGGTTATGTTTGGTTGAGGGTTTTTTAATGGAATGGAATGAAATGTAATATAGTTCCAACATTTGGGATGAGGGTTTATAATGGAATGAGATGGAAGAGGAGAGTTTCATATTACATCCCATTCCATCCTAAATAATAAAAATAAAAAACCTCCGATTTGGAGGGTTTAGGATGAAATATAAAATGATACATATGTAATGCCTATTATACCCTACCCTAATACCAAGCAAGATAATACATTTGGGTATCGGCAGTCGATTGTACCAGAGGAAGAGTATCGTCTCCGGATGTCGTCATCGACAACCGCGACCATGCAAGTCACAACTGTGACTTGGTCATGGTTGTGAGCACAATCGGTAAGTCACAGTTGTGACTTACTTATGCAACCGAAAGAAGAAGAGCAGAAAGAAAGAAGGGGAGAAGAGAGGAGAAAATAGAGAGAGAGTCAGCTGAAGAAGAAGAGCAACAGAGGTGTGGAACAGCGTGAGCATCTAGGTGAGAACCAAACTAGAGCAAAAGGCGAGAGCTAATGATGGAGGAGACGGGGATGGAGAGAGGCGGTGCTTTGTAGCTCTCGAGTAGACGGAGGTTATTTATTTTTACTGTTTAGGATAGAATGTCATGTAATGTGAAATCTTCCTCTTCCATCCTATTCCATTCCATTCTATTATAAACCCTCCTCTCAAACGATAGAATAATATTATATTCTATTCCATTCCATTAATAACCACCCAAACAAACATAGCCTTGAGCTTTGTGGTCCAACTCAACCTAAAGCCTGACTTATATATTATATTAACCTTAATTTACTTGCCTTTTGTTCTCTTAAGTCTTAGCCACTTTTTGTCATTCTTTTCTTCCTCTTCCACTTAACCTTTAAGTTTCAATTTTTGAAGCTACTTCATAGCTTTAATTCATGTTTAGTTCTTTTCTTTCCAAATCTTTATTTATGCCTTCTCTAATCTATTTATATTTGGTTATGTCTTATAACTGTTATTCAACCATAATTTGGGAGTTATTGAATTTTAATTCATGAACATGAGGATATATATGTGTGTGTGCGTGTGAATTAACTAGATTATTATGAAACTTTTGAAATCTAATCAACATTTTTTATTAAGATTCTATATTTGGCGATGGAGAGGTTCAATAATGATGATAGAGAGGGGTTAGCAATGATGATGTAGAGAAGTTGATAGTCGAGTTAGAAGTTGGGTGATTCAAGTTTAGGTGACATGAGCTAGCTTCAATAAGACTTTCGAGTCGGGTTCATTCTATTTGTAAGGAGTTTTAGGTTAGGTATGAACTATTGCCAACATTAATTGAGGTTAAGTGGTTGATGAGACAAGAAAAATTACTTAGCACTTACGATAAATTTAACAAAAATATTAGTGATAACAAAGGTTTAGGTGAACCTAAGCTTTAATTCATAAGCCTAAACTTGACTTGAAATTCATTTGGTCCTTAAGAAAGCATGCCTGAGCCTAAATTAGATAGGTCATGTTGGGTTATGTACCTCTCGACCCCAAATTTTGTGTGTGTACTAGGCTTAAATCTAGTCAAATTAGGCTACATCTGTTGACTTCAAGTCAGAACCCGACCTTTTTGTTAATATTTTGGTCAATATGATAAAAAAATAATCAACAATTGTAATAAGTCTAACACACTAGGAAAACATAAAAATTAATCAACACTAGTACTAAATATCTTAGGCTAATAATAGTAGAAAAGTTAATTAATATTGATACTAAGTATAACAATTAATACTATATAGATCAATAATTATTGATTAAAAATAAAACTCCAATAATCATTTTCTCCATATTTAAAAATAAAAATAATCAAATTATAATTAATTATTAATATAAAATAAAAATTTAAATAATTGAACATATTATTTATTCGTATTATGTATGTAGAAAATTAATAAAAGAACACATAAATCAACTAAATTATTTTTTTACAAATTATAAATTCAAATAAGAAATTAGTCATCTTATTTATCGATATTATTATATAATATAAAAATTAAATAAAACACTTAATTTATTAATATGTTAACTAATACATAAATTTTAATAATTAATAAATATAATATTTTTTAGTTTTAAAAATAAATTAATAATTAATTATGTTGTTAATATACATAATGATGCGTAAATTTGATACTTCTTAATAAAAAATTATCTTTTACGCCTTAAAATTTATATTAATTTTAAATTATCTTCTCATCAGGTTTGAAAAGAATTTCAACTCCAAGCTAACTTTCAACCGAAGAAACTTACTTCTAAAAAGGTTCTATCAATTTATCCTTTTTAATCCACCTGAGCTGACATGGAGTCTAACTGACACAAGTCAAAATTTAAAACTAACTTCCAATTAAAGTATAAACTATAAAGTTATGACATTTTAATTGTTTCTTTTATTGCAAAATAAAAGATATTTAAACCAATCAAATTACTTGAATTCAACGGTTTGCAATGAATGGAGGAGGTTTGGATTTGGACCAATTTTTGGAACGGGCTTCGTCTAAATTTTAGGGTTTTCATGTAATTTGCATTCGCCGAAATTGTTTGCGAAGAATACACCTATCCAGAGCCGAAAACAAAATGCAACGACGTCGTTAAGTCCCGCTTTGACGCCGTAAACAGCAGAAGAAAAACGTCGCCTGAGCAACGGCATACGTGAGTGAGAGAGGAGAGTCTCGAACAGAGCCCGCGCGATTGAGTGGAGCAAACTGGAAAATGGCGATTTCTGGAGATCTGAGGGTCTCTGCAACAATGGCCTCTCACTGCAAACTCCCTCATCGAGCCTTTTTACCTCCTCCAAATACTAAGGTCTTTGCTCCTTTTTGCCTATTTCTTCCTATGCTTGTGTAGTTTGGTATATTTCTCACAGGTTTATATCTCTGTTGGCCAGAGTTTTGACGTGAGTTTTCCGTAATTGTTTGTGAATTGTGCTCTTCTTTTGGGAAGTTGGAACTTTTGACGGTATGAGGAAGCTTTGGGAATTAGGTTCCTAGTGAGGAATGGAAATGTGGCGCAGATAATTAAGTATATTTAGTTGCTTATAGTGATGGATCGAAAATAGGGGACCATTTGTTATATCATTTAATGTTTTTTGGTGGACATGTTTTTGGGTCATTGGGGTTCAAGACGTACTTGATTATCTTACGTATTTTCCTTGTGAGCTTCCAAATTGTGGGTTAGATGATAGCGTTGAATTGATATTAGGAATGTATATGCATTTATTGCCCAAATTAAACCCGTGTGACGTTGGAGTTTATAGTATTCAAACTCTGCAAAGAAGTTTAGGATTGAAGAGGGGAAAGCCATGACAGTTTCCGGAGGCTGCAAGTAACACTGTGTTGGTGGTTAAGAGAGTTGCTCCGAATAAAGATTATGATCCTGGGTGGACTCGTTATTGACAGGCGTTATCTGATTAAGACATGTTCTGTACAGTAGAGACTTCTGATAAACTGATACTGATTTAGTCTCCATGATCACATGTACATATTCCATGTTGATGTGTATACTATCAAGAACATATACTGCAATCTCTACTGTTGACTTGTCAACTTTTACTTGCATTCCATGATAACTAATTTGAATGTTGCTTTCAGTTTGTATAGTTAAATGACAAGACTCATCCTATTGATTGTTATGATTACGTTCTCAACTCCTCTGCCATCTTACACTTTCAACTGCTGTTTTATATAGGTGGAGTTCAGTGGTTTCCTAAATGGAGCACTTGGGACTTCCTCAAATACCCAAAAGTGGCCCACTGTCATGCTGGATAGTTGTAAGATGCGTGGTCACTCAAAACGAATTTCTGGGATTACTGGTGAATATCAGCTGTCTTCAAATTCAGTTAGTAAAGAAGCTGAAAGCTTTCTCTTGGATGCGATAAACATGAGCTTCTTTGAGCGTTTAAACTTGGCTTGGAAGATAGTCTTCCCAACACCAACAACAAGAAAGAAGTCAAATGCAAGGATTGCAAAACAGCGATTGAAGATGATTCTCTTTTCTGACAGATGTGCAGTGAGTGATGAGGCAAAACGGAAAATCGTGAACAAAATTGTGCATGCTCTATCAGAGTTTGTGGAGATAGAATCCCAAGACAAAGTTCAGCTGAGTGTCATGGCTGATTCTGATCTTGGAACCGTTTACTCTGTTACAGTGCCAGTGCGACGTGTAAAGCAAGAATATCAGGATAGAGAAGATATAGGATCTATAACAAACATTGAGTACAAAGACACCGGGGATGTTTCTGGTTCAGTTGATGTCCGGTTTGACTTCTACATTCCGGATGATAGGGCCTGGTAATTTACGTAGGCTTGACAGGGAAATGATTCTAGTGGTTGGCGGGTGTCAAAATCTGTCTCTTCCAAGTTCGAATCTTTGTTTGGGGAAGATTAATGTTAACATTTTCTTGTACATATTAAATTTGTGTTACAGATTCGACTATCTTGTTAATCTGCAGTTTGGTTGAATAGTTTATAGTTTCGATTATGACATTAAAAGCATCAGTTAGATTGTTGTGTGCCTGTTTTATTACTGGGAGGGCTTATAAAAGATTTATCCTGCAAAAGGGTCGACTGTGTTTGTTGTGATGGTAATGAATAAATTATAAATGTTTTAGCTTTAAGCTACTTCCATTTACTTTATTCACGTAAATATTGATTAAGAGCTTAATTTGGCGTAGGGTTGGCAGAGTTGAATAGGTCTCAAGATTCTCAAATTTCGAGACTAAACTCGAAATAAAATTCTAAAATTGAACTCGAATCTCGTTAAATCTTATTTGATTTGTTAATTTCAGAGTCGCTCAATCTGAACTAAAATTTTTTTGTCAAATTTGACAGGACCAAAAATTTTGTTAATCTCGAATTGATTCACAACCAAAATTGGCCATAAATTAGTGACTTCTTACAAATTCTGACTAATTTATCATTACTAATTTGGTGTAATAATGTTTGGACGCTTGTTCCCAGCCTACCTACCGTGGAAATTTCTCCTATCATTTTTTCCTGTTGGATACTAAGTCTAAAGAGCTTTAAATTATTTCTGAATGCGTGGTAATATGTTCCTGATAAGTTAAGCATTAGTTCTGTTTGCTTGTTACATGGTTAACCGAATGGCCTTCTTTTACTTGTTATTTGTTTTTGCTTTAAATGCAAAGGATGAACAAATCAATCAAATCTCCAAGATGCTTGTGAAAGCTAATTTACAAGATGGTTTATGAAGATCAAGCAAAGGGATAGGAGCATGAAAATCAAAGGAAATAGAATGATGAATCTAGGACAGGAAAAGATCGACACTGAAATCAAAACTAAACTATAGGGTTGGATTAGGGAGTGAAAGTACTATAATCTACATGTTCATACAAAAGCTCTTCTACTTTTACTCCTTTTTCTTCCTAAATGGGTTTTCTTTATCACATTTGTGGTTTCAAGATAACCATATCGAAATGGCTTCAGAAAAAGTTATTTTGGTAAAGTATAAAATAAAGAATTGCTTCATATATAATAACATACTCTTAAGTAGTAAAAAGTAATATTTTTTTATTAAATATTTTTATTAAATAATCGTAATCAATAAAAATGAAAAAATGATGATGTGTTTAGAAAAATTAAGTTTATGTTAAGAGTAGGAATTGTCATTAGTACTATCGGTTAAAAGACTTTTTCATTCCGACGGTTTCAAGGAGATTAGCAGTTCGAGGCCTTTCGTGATCAGAAGCTATCACCAGTCTAGACTTCAAAAGCCTTTCCTAGATCATCATAAGCATAAAATAAAGCAAACCCATAGTATATAACATGTAGTCTTGAAGCTTCAAACAAACAGTACAGTAACAACCAATTGAAAGAGCGAAGAAAAAGAAGAAGAAGAAGAGAGAAAGTAGATCATATAAACCCTAACATTACGGCTCCATAACTAGTATGGAATGACACCAACATTGGCAGGAGCGAAACACCCATCTTTCATGAGCACATCATCTCCTTCCTGAAAAGAGCAGATTAAGTACAGTTTAGATATGGGACCTTAAAGGGTCTGTGAAGATAAGCACAAGTTTCACAAATTAGGGTTTCAATTACCTGTTGACGAACGTTGGGTTTCTTCACGGGTTGATCAGGCATGAGTCCGAAGTGGATGTGAGGGAAATGGGCCCACTGTGAGAAACAAACAAAGGAATCACAAAATCGAGATTCAAGAAACGTCAAAAAGAAATCTAATTGAATCTTGGGAAGTTATGTGGAACCCTAGGATGTGATCAAACAATGGAGGAGTTTCCTCGGATCTCACATTCTTTGCAGCAGCACTAAAAGCCTCTCTGTGGCTTATATCAGGGTTTCCAGCTTTGATGCGTTGGATCTCGTCCCTGCACATCAGAATTCAACATTTATAGACGTCAAGATCTTTGAAATGCATTTGATGCTTAATGGGCATTCACAAGTTCTTCACTTGGATTAGATTAAGTTAAATCGTTCTTCATAAAACAGTGGTTTCATTGGTTTTTGAGTTGAAGATTACTTACTTGATAAAGCGGTTGTAAGCAGATGGGACTCTCTGTCTTTTCTCTGGAGCTGGACATGGAACGCACAGACACAACAAAGACAAACGAACGGACAGAAACGTTAAATCACTTCGCTGACTTTTTAAAGGATTTCTGATTTTTTCTGGTTTATCTCTCCTTCCCTCTCTATCTCTCTCTCTCTCTCCATCATTGCTTCATCATATCATTTCAAGGGATATCTATCTATCAATTCATGGGTATCGCCCATATCTATAGTTCCGGGGGAGAAAAAGGAAATAATCCCATTTTCATTCTCTCTCTAGCGAGTACAGATATGCATGTAGACAGAAAATTTTGTAGCAGAAACAGTTTTTGCATGATGAGATAACACATGCATGACAAGAATAGGATAACCAATTTGAGTATAAAGATATAACATCTTTCGAGCTTCCTCTTTGTGGATTGGAACTACTGGTGCACTTAGGATGTGCGTGTGCCTATGGAGTCTCAGAAAATTATGAAACTTAGACTTGGGATATGGATCTGGTGTATGGTTTCTGTAGCACTTTATAAATCGGGTAATAACATGGGAAGAAGGCCAAGCATCACACGAGTGTCCTAAAGATTCTTGCTAGTTGAAAACCAACCAAGAAATCTGTGGAGACTGTTGAGCAGTGTAAAAGTTCTAACCGGCTTTTCATCAATGTTTAGCGGTTTACGAAAGTTAAAGTGCAAATGTGTCTGACAAAGTTTCGCGTCACCGACAAAGAAAGCTTATCGACCTATAACATGTTGGAGTTGCCACTGAAACAAATAACAGACCAGAGCACATTACTAAAGAAAAACAAATAAACGTGAAGGAGAATCTCACGTCTGTTCACCGCTGGTGGTTTTGGGATCTCTTCCATTCCTCCCCGAACTTGCATAACAGACTCGTTTGGGTTAACTTGGTTCATCAGCAAATTTGATGGTGCTGTGCCTCGAATTTCCTCCTATAACCAACAAGAACAAAGAATTACTACGAGCTTGTGTTGGAAATTCAAAGTACTACAAGTCCACAACAAGAAATTTGCGCCAGAAACGTTGTTGCTAGATGGTCATAATGATATGACTTCATTGCTTTAAATATCGTAAGCATTATTTGCAGAAATGTATTGATCGACAATCTAAGAACGTGGTTTTGTACGAAACCCTATGTTGTCGTTATACCAGGAGATTCTGGGGGTTGAAGAAAGTATGGCCAAGTTGAAGCTGGTTAGCTGCAGGAAGAAGCAGACCGCGCATGTTCACGGATAAAAGGTTGGTGCAGTGACCACATCGAACTGTGACAGTCTTGAACAAGCTAGTGCAAGGAACACTCACCTGAAGACACACCGTTGAAGAAACAAACAATGTTAAAACCCTAAGAAATCTGTCATTAAAAAAAGACCTAGAAAACAGAAGAATATAAGGATATTACAAAAGAAAGAAAAGATTAAGGAGCCAGAAAGAGTAAGATAAGAATCTTAAAATAAAGTGAAGAAAAGACAGAGAAGAAAAAGATACCGCCAGGACAGTGTCACAAAAGTTGCAATGGACGTAACAGAGCTGGTCGGAGGGGGACGAGAGGTGGTCCGGTGAAAAGGCAGCTGATGAGGAGGACATGTTTTTGTTCTTCTCTTTCTTCACTTTTTTCTTTTCTAGACTTCTGATTGTGATTTGATTGATGGGTATTGGACTGATCAGCGGATGTTTTTGATAGACAGGAAAATCCTCTTCTTGGATCTGATCTTCTTGATTGTTGAGTTGTTACTATAGATATAAAGGGAGAGGTGCGTGTATGTAGTGCTGAGATAGATAGAGAGAGAGAGAGAGGAAAGAGAATAAAAAGTTGCCACTAATATAGAGAAAAGATAGAGAACAGAACTATAAAGGGTACTTCCCTTCTCTTGAACTTGAATATTTTAAATGAGTTTTGATGCTGTTGTGGTTTTGTCTATGTATCATAAACAGTGACATATAAGATAGATAGAAGCGGAGGGAAGGTGAGTGAGTGAGTGTGTGTGTGTGTGTATGCATTAAAGGGTCTTGAGGTTAGAGATCAAAGGAAATGAATGGTTGGCATTCCCAATGGATGTGTTATGTTTTGTGTTTATGCATAGCAGAGAGAAAGAGGGAGAGAGAGAGAGAGAGAGCAGAGGCGGCAGAGGTGGGGGAGAGTGTGGGGGTAGAGGAGAAAAGGACGTGTGCATGGGCTTTGCTCATTCACCTGTTGTTTTCACAGTTAAGATGGGCTGTGAAAAATTGAAAAAGCCTTCTCTTTTCCTTTTTTTTTAATCTTCTAAATAATAAATCATTTCCTCGATTCTCTACAATTCCATGTTGAGTCTAGACCGACCACAAAGAGACTATAAATTCTCTTTTCACCATCATCAATTCATCATATTTTTATTCTGTTTTTTTTAATAAAAGATACAAAGTTGCTTGTGGTTTTCAAATTTTTAAACAAATTTTTTAATTTTTAAAATTATTTTTTATTTTAGTTTTAAAATAATAAAACACACGCGATATAAATATTATAAGTAATAATTCAAATGCTAATTATATGATGACCCAATTCAGATTAAATTAATTAAACTTGAAAGCAAACTAAAATTTTCTTTTAATTATTTAAAATTATTAATTTAAACTGAGTTTAATTGATTATAATCAGGTCTAAATGTTGAGTTGGGTTACTATGCTAGTAATATTTGATTAATCTATTTATAATATTTGTATTATATGTATTTTGTCATTATCTTTTAATTGAAGTTTAAAAGAGAAAGTTCTAAAAAATAATAAACAACAGATTTTTAAAAATTTAAATATTAAAGGATTTTTCTAAAACTTCTTGAACATCAAGAAAAATTTATGTCCTTATCCATTTTTTAATAAAAATAGTTTTGAGATTAATTTTAACTAAAATTAATTTATTCAAGATTTTAGAATCTTCAAATTTGTTTGATAGTACTAAAGTAAGAATTTTCAGATTTAAATTAAAATTATAAATTACAGGATATTCTAAAGTTGCGTGAATAATTGTAAACAACGTGAGAGCAATCATGGGTAACTTAAGTTATCATTGGAGATCTCCTCATCATTGTTTTTTATTTAAAAGATTTTAAAAGACCACATTTTTCTTGCTAAAGTCATTTTCATATTTAATGCAACTCATTAAAAAACTAATCGTCCAATTAGTTTTTCGAATGACAAAATATTATTTTTTTTATTGCTATTTGTACAATTGTCACCTTTATGATACAGATTTAAATAATTTTTTACTAGTTAAATAAATTGTGCATATATATGTATATTAAAATAAACTTAATTTCAACATAATTACTATAGGTTATCGTAACAGTCTAACCACATTGTAATATTGCAATTATAATTGCATTATCATAAATTCATAAATGTATGGAATAATGAAATTTGTACATAAATAATTATATATATATATATATAGGGTTACTCAATGTCTA
>JAOQMM010000003.1:9714422-9736188 GCA_027563515.1 Erythroxylum platyclados | reverse complement strand
GTTTAAAAAAATAGTTCTTACTTCCAAATCTTTTTTAAGGATAAAAGTATCTCAGACTGTACAATTATGAAAAAATGAAAATTTTAATTATTTTCTTTTTTAATTATTTTTTTTGTAAAGTAACGGTGAGAAGGTAAACTGTAAACAAAAATTTATAACTTTTTCATCAATTAACAATTAGAACGTATAATAATGGAAAAAAAATGACACCTTCAATAAATTTTCTTTCTTTTTTTATTTTGTTTCATAAATAAATTTTCTTTTTTTAATTTTTCATAAATTAACAGTTATGAAGTACAATTGTGAAGACAAGACAATGTTATTTTTAATAATTTTTCCTTTCTTTATTTATTAACGGTCAAAATGTAATCCATACTTAAAATAGTTTTTATTTTTTAAATAGAGGACATAATGAAGTAAAGCAAAAAAATATAGGTGTTTAATGTATTTTAGTTAACAAATGACTAAAAGGATATTTTTATCCAAAAAATGCAACATGTATATTTATGATGATGTCATCATAATATAGGGGTAAAAAATTCTTTTAAATTCTAAGCTCTTTTGACTGGTGGTTAAAGGGAATAATATGTCTATTTTTAAAATAAAGGGAGGCATAATATACCAAAAGTTAAAATACAGAGGGGTTAAATACATTTTAGGCTAGTTATTACAATATCGCAAAACTTTATATAATACCCCACAGATTTCTGATAAGAATTTTCCACTGCAAAGGCAAAGAAGCATCATCAAATCCAAGGTTCCCATCTATCGTCTTTTTCATTTTTTCACCAAGAAAATATCCCATTAACCAAAACCCAAATATCCAACTGACGATCGTAACAAAAATTAATCATGAAAACGGAGGGGGTCCTCGGAGATACAAACAAGAGAAAGATTGCCGGAGAAATAAAAAGGGAACAAGTAGTGTAGGCAAATGCGGGACAGGAGAAAATGGGGAAAAGGAACATATTAGGTTGGGCTTTGTTCTTCTTTTGTTTTCCCTTTCTTTTAACTTAATCATTTTAAAATTAATTAAATTAATATTTGACATGAAAATTTTATTCCACTTGGCATTCACTTGAAGATCATTATATTAGCTCTGTTAACTTAAAGTCTAACGACAAGATATTTTTGTTAAAAATTTAAAATTTGAATATTTTATTGTCATTTTTTAAAATTTAAATTATAATTATAAATTTTAATAATACTTCTGCCTTTCATTTTTTGTGTGATAAATGCAGCTTACATAGTTCCGTTGATAAAATTGATTTAATTAACATTAGACATCTTGCCTAATGGTAGCTACATAACTGAAGATTCTTTAGGTGACAATGATGTACCCAACAATAGCTTCTTCATTTTGGATGATCACTTGTACTGTATTGTTTTTTTTTCTCTCTTTTTTTTGGGCCACCGTCTTTGTATGTGTTTCCGCTTATCCAAGTATGGTCATGGCCAGGTTTTTCAAGTACAGCAAGCATTAGAGATATTAGTCTTGTATGATTATACTAATGCTTTTTTATTTTGGTTTCTGCAGTGCCTTAACAATTGTATAGGCAAAAAGAACTACAGACAGTTTTTATGGTTGCTGCTCTTTTCTTCAAATGCTGTATCAAATTCCAGATTCACTCTTCATATCCTTCCCCATGGTTTCTTGATCCCTGAAATTTTCAGCATGAGATGTAGTCCTTGCTGACAAAATATAACCTCTAATGCCAACGTCATCAATTATCAACTTTGTGATAATTGATAGATCCTAACACGACCATGAATCCTTTGCTTCTATTGCTCAATCGGTGTATGATTGTGCTCCTTGTTGCTTATACTCATTGTTTACCCATCAAATCCCATCTTTCCAACTATCCATGACGAGAAACAGCTTTTACATCCCTAACATGTCACGAGATTTTCACGAACCAAATACCAGAACTTAGGATCACCCAAGATAAACATTTATTTTCATGTCAGTGTCATTTTAATTAGATATTGACAGGTATATACATGGTTTGTACAACTTGATCTTTGTGTTTTAATGTTTGTTGCTGGTGAGGAATGTGTCAGCTGTGCTGTGCTTGTGCCTTTTCCCTTTCATATTGATATAATGAAGTTATTACATTGGTTATTGTATTGGTTGGCTAATAAACTGATAATGGATGTGCCATTGGGAATCAGTACATATGATTATATTATAACCCTAAGGGAACAGGAGAAGCAAGATGAACAAGGAGCTGGAGTACAACAAAGTCCCCAAATGTCTCTGGCGTGTACACCACCACGCCTGTTTCTACAAGATCAGGTATTTTTGTCTGATTCATTGCTATGGCCTTGCCAAAGAGAGGAAGAACTGATTACTAGGTGGTCTTTATAAGCTTGCTAGAAATGTTTTCTGTATCTCCCAATCCCAGTGTTTCCTTGTGTAACTTTGATTTCTACATCTTCCAGTTTGATGTGGTTCCTTCAGACAATGGATCTTTTTGTTCATTAGATGGGAGAAGAGCAAGCCAAAAAAAGAACCCAGCAGCAGTTAAGATAAGTGCCTGGACATTGGCCAGCTTAAATGCAGAAGAGATTTCTAAAGCTGCGGCGGAGGCGAGAGAACAATCCAAAATTCTGCAGCTTGTCATTAGAAGAGAAGCCGCTGATGGTCTAAAAAGAGACAGTAGCTTTGGTAGCAGTGGATTTCAAATGTTCCCAAGGCCTGACAGTAGTAAAAGGTGTAGTAGTAAGTTCGCCTTCCAGCAGATATGCCCATGGAGCCTGTGACAAAGGTTTCTACCTTAACAGCTAAGAAAGGTTCAACTGAGACATCCTCTGCTTTGACAACTCTTCAGCTTGAAGCACGTAATGCTTTCCAAAATAGTAGAGCAGTGTCAAGCTTCTTCACCTGAGAGCAGTTTAGACTCGCTGGATGTTCACCCATTCCGAATTTCCTTGCCTGGAGCAGAAGAGTCAAGGAGGCTCGCAAGTCTTATCGGTAGCTGGTTCCCTCGACGGAATCCCATTTTCAAGGTCTACTAGTGATGGGTATGAAGCATCTAGTGGGGAAGATAGTGACAGGGTTCCTTCTAGAATTGTCCAACGATCAAACAACTGGACTAACTTAGTCTTCCGCCCTAATCAGGATGAGGGGTTTCTTAGATTAAAAGCATCTTCTTCATCTAGTCAGGTTAAACATTAGAAAGCTTTGATTTAGAGCAAATAAGTTCAGATTTCTTTGTCATCAAATTGTGAGAAAGGGTTTCAATATTATCTCAATTTTAGCCAAAGCGCGAGTCGTCACTGCTCTTTCACTTTGGCCAATGATTTGGCTCTTATTATTCTTAGAGCTCAAAGAGGTATTAGTGCTCGATTTCTGTGACTTCGTGCGTTTAAGTAACTTTGTGATCCTTAGCTATTGCAGTTACAAGTATACTGTTTCGCTCATAAATACTGAATTTGAATATCCTCGGACACTTTGCTGAAAATAGATATCTCATGGAAGAATTTTTTTCACTTCTTCAAACTCCCCCTAGGTTGCTACATCCAAGTTCCTAAATACTAATAGTGCAATATCAAAAGTCCAGTTTACATCATGTTTTCTCAGACCAGAACAAGTTGAAGCGAACCCAGTGTACGAATGATAAAATCTAAGTCAATTTGGATGCCATAAGCAGATGTTGCTTTTAACAGAGGCTTGATAAGATCATTCATACACCACAAGTTTCTATTATTCACAACCAACTGATTTCCAATAAAGTACAACAGAAAGTCAATGTATATAACACAAGAAGCTTGAAGGTAACCGTTCAAGTATAAGCTACAGAAACAACATGAGGGACCTTTCCATCGTCAAACGGCAGGCTCACATATTCCCTGGCGAACTCTTCTGCAATCTCCAAAGCAAGCTCTCCGTGCACGGCCTTGCAATACATATACAAGATAGTGTACGAAGCAATATTGTATAGAAATAACAACGTAAGTAATGTCGAAGCAACAACGATTTGCGGCACTAAACCCCAACTAAGCCTCTCATAGCTGGTTCCAATTCCCGCCACTTGCAAATTCTCTGAGCCAGCCCACAACAGAACACCAGCGAAGAAAACAAAAAACAATAGTAAAACTAAAGACACTCTTCTCATTCCCTTAACCAAGTAACTGCTTCGCTTAAATGGCTCAATCCCCCAACTTCTCTCAACCACAACAATCACACCCACCAGACCCCAATTCAGTTGCAAGTAAACCAAACCCACCACCAATACAAACAACAAAATTGCAGAAACCCCAACAAAAACTGGGGACGATAACTGAATCGGGTACCCCATAAAGTCGAAACCTTTAATCGTGGAAAAGAAAACCAACCCAGATATCAAAAGGATCCCAACAACCAAAAGTTCCGCGAAAAGGATGGTGATCAAGAGGGGAATGAAGCAGAGAAAAGCCGATTTGATTGAAGAGGCGACCTTTACGGGTCTACCGTAGAATCCATGTAGAACACTGTAGGTGATAGAACCAATGGCGAGGAGAGAGAGAGCGAGAGTGAAGAGAGTGAAGAGAAGAGCAAGAAGGATCAGTTTGGACGTCACATGGGGTTCGTGAAACGAGGACGAATGAGACAGAAGGACTCTGGAGTTGTGACGAGAGGATTGCGCGATTAGGTTTTGGAGGGTAGGGTAAACAGTGAGAGAGAAGGAGAGAGGGAGAAGAAAGAGAACAGAGAGAGCCAGGAAGTGGCGGGAATGGGCGTTGATTATGCGTTTTGATTCGGTTACGATGGTACAGAGGTCAAGGGGCGGAGGCGACGCCGGCTGAAAGGTGGCTGACATGACGGGTATACAGATTAGAGAGACGGACGGGTGAAGAGAAGAAGAGAGAGATCGGGACTAAGGAAGAGGGAAAGGCATTTTATTGGATAAGATGGTGGGGCCTACAGGATGGGATGAGATGGCGTCAGTTTTAACTTTTATTGGTTTCTCTTCGGGCTCTGGAGAGATCTGTTTTATCTTACTCGCCAAGTAAGAATTTGGCTGGTTTATGCGACAGCATCGATGTGACCCAAAACTCTTAAAATACATAATTGAGAGTGAGCTGATTAATCTGAGATATTAGATATACAAACGCTAATGTAGTTTTAAATTACAAAACGCGAGAGATTCATTAGTTAATAATTTATTAATTAAATTTTTGAAAGACTAGGTGTGAGAAAGTGAGAAATGGCTCGTAAAATTCTATAAAATTGTTAAAAATCACAAATTATTTGACAAAAGTGATCTTAATTACTCGCAAAAGTTAAACTCACCGTGTTACCTCCTCCCAAGCCACTCATTGAAGTGACTCCAACACTAATTCAATATAAAATAGAACCATTAATTATATATGATTTAAAAGATCTCCATAAATTAAATATCACACTTGTGTATATATACAACATTAACAACAATAATTCTCAGAGAAAGTTTGTTGAAATATAAGGTTTAAAGAGGTCCAATAGTACGCAATCTTATTTCTACTTGATAGATAGACTATTTCTGATTTCACATGCAACACTCATGTACATGTAAGTATACAATATAATTATGTTTTCTCTTTAACGTTTTTATTTCTTTTTATCTTTTAAGTTTTCAATTACTCTCTTAATTGGGCTTTAACTTTTAGATGAACATATTTTATTACTATCAAATTCAATATTTAATGTTTATTTTAGGTTTAGTTTCATTCTGTATGGTCATTTCAATTAACATTATTTTCTAAAGCTAGTTTTTAATCTTAAGTATTTAATTTTGTTGCTTAGCTTGCTTTTTTACATTATAAAACTAATGGGCCAAAATTTTCTTATAGTGTAATATCTTTAAAAATTGAATTATATCTCTATCATTGAAAGTATACAAAATTTTTCTCTCGCAAATATCAATTCTAGCCAAGATTTTCTTATAGTGTAATATCTTTAAAAATTGAACTATATCTCTATCACTAAAAATATAGAGAACATTTCTCTCGCACATATCGATTCTAATCATCTTCACCCAACTGACTAGTCCTCCTCCTCCATTGCATGGGGTTCCTAACGATTTCTTTTTCCAGTTATAATGAATTCTCATTAAAATATCCCATCGACGTTTTTCTCGATTCAAATTATAAAAGCATCTTAGTTAGTGTATTTTTCATGAGAAATTAATGGAGAATTTAGTGGATAGTTAGTTAAATGTCTTTAGTGCATACAAGTGGAACATAATGGATTGATTTTCTGATTATTTAAATGTTGTTATTTCTTGTAATCTGGCATAGGAAAGTAATGAGTGTAGAACCTTTTCCTTCATCTTGTTCACAACTTTTACTTCCTTCTTTTCTTAATGTATCGGTGGTATTTTAATCTTTCGATTCTTATCTTAGAAAGAAAAAAATTATAATCGATGTAGCATCTAAATAAGAGTACTTTTTGACCATAATGAATTGTTAGCTATCGTGGTGAATGAGGTTTCAAGTCTAACAGTGAGTGTAACTAAGCTAAGAAAATCTTTCACTATGAGGCTAAGAAGAATTTGTATTATATTCACCAAGGTATGAGTGATTAAGTTTTTGAGAAGATAGTTGGTGCAACTTTAGTAAAAACTCAAGGGAAAAACAAAGTTAAAAACTTAAGACTCGAGATGTTACAATATCAATATGAACTCTTTCAAATGGTGTAATTTGAAACAATCATTAACTATATAAGTTAAGTTCTTACTTTGACAAATCAAATGAAAATATGTGGAGAAGAGTATACATATAAAAATAAGGTGAAGAAGATATTGCGATCACTTACGAAACCATTTGAGCATCTTATGATAGTGATAGAAGAAGCTCAAGATCTATCTAAAATGATCATCGAGGATCCGTTTAGCACGTTATAATGAACACTGTATGAAGGAGAAGCATATGAAAAAAAAACCTATAAACCAAGCATTTAAACACGAAGTTTCTGGCTAAGATGAGTAAGGCGATACAACAAATTAAAAGACTAGTAGTCCCCATGGTAGAGGATGAGGATGTGGTGGTCACCACTACAATATTGGGGGTCGTGGTGGTTACAACTATAATTATATAGGAAGAGGTGATCAAAATTTTGATCAACAAAGATTGAATTTAAGTTGCTATCAAAACTCGAATTATAGAGGCTGTGGTTGTAGATGTGATAAAGGAAGGTATGATAAATCTAATAATGAATGATATTCATGTCACAAATATGGACATTACGCTAATGAATGCATAAATAAAGAGAGCAATCAAATGGCTCATTGTACACAAGAAGGTGATGATGATGGAAACTATGCTCTTTTGATGGTTACTACTGCCAGTGAAACACCAATCTACTACACAGGGTTTCTTGACACGATGTGTACCAATTATATGTGAGGAAGAAAGAAATATTTACTGATCTAGATGAGTCAATTTGCCCCAAAGTGAGTCATACGAATGATAGCACCATATTAGTGATGGGAAATGAAGCATTCTCACTAAGTTGAAGAATGGAGATCACAAGTATATTGCACATTTGTTTTATATAATGATAGCACTATATTAGTGATGGGAAATGAAATATTCTCACTAAGTTGAAGAATGGAGATCACAAGTATATTGCACATTTGTTTTATATGCTAGACCTGAAGTATAATGTACTAAGTATAGGCAAGATGATAGAAAAAGGGTATGATTTTGGTATATATGACAACCAACCCTCCATTTTTGATAAAAAAAAGATACATTCATTCTTAAAGACCCCTTAACCAAGAATTGTATGTTTCAAGTTGACATTGCCAATGATGTTCATACTTGTATTAATATTATTATGAAAGATGAGTTTTGGTTGTGGCACCTTCATTTTGGTCATTTTAAATTTTCAAAGTTTGAAGTTACTTAGGAAGATGTGGTAAAGGGCTGCCAAATATTCTCACTTATAAACAACTTTGTGGATCTTGTACTCTTAGAAAACAAAGCAGATTGCCCTTTATAGTAGGATATAATCAATCTACAATGAACTTGTCCACTCTAATATATGCAATCTGATGAATGTCATGCCAAATGGAAATAATATGCATTTTCTTACCTTTATTAATGATTCTATAAATAAAAACTTGGCTTTACTTTTTACAAAGGAAACATAAACTTTTCGGATGCTTTAAAAAAATTTAAGGCTCATATTGAAAAGAAAAGTGGTTATTTTATTAAAATTCTATGAAGTTCTGGTGATGGCGAGTATACTTTTAATGAATTCAAGGAGTATTATAAAGAATATAGAATCAAGCACAAAACTACATTTCCTTACATTCCACAACACAATAAATCTATAAGATGGAATAATAAGTCTATAATGCATATGATAAGTAAGCATGCTAAAGGCCAAAGATGTTCTTAATCCTTCTTCAATAATGATTATATAAAGTATCACCCTTGTGGAAGCATAAAGTGGTTATAAGCTAAGTGTAAAGTATGTGAAGGTGTTTGGTTCCATAACCTATGCTCATGTACCTAAACAAACAAAAACAAAGCTTCATGATCAAAGAGAGAAAAATATTTTTGTTAGCTATACTCATGGTAGGTTCAAGTTCTCAATTTGATGACAAAGAAAGTGATTTTAAGTAAAGATGTGAATTTTGCCAAAGATGAAGCCTAGAAATGGGATATGGATAAGCATAGGAATCCTAAAAAAAAATCTTATCTTTATCCTAGAAGAAGAAGATTATCAAGTTCCTACTATAAATGAAGAAGCTCTATCAAATGATGCTCAATAAGTTCTTATGCCACAAGTTAAAAGGCCAAGGAGGTATTACCAACAATTTATCAACTTGTGAGATTTTAAGGTAACCCTTAATAATACTACTAACGTTGATGGAGATCTGACACATCTTACCATGCTTACAGATTATGAATCTATGATATTTGATGAATCATTTTAAGAATCCAAATGGGTGAATGCTATGAATGAAGAATCAAATGCAACTAAAAGGGATGACATATGGGAACTTACCACTATTCCACGAGGCTGCAAAGCTATCGATATTAAATGGGTTTTCAAGATAAAAATGAAGTTAAATGGCAAAGTGGAGAGGCATAAGGCAATAATAGTGGCAAAGTGTTTTGAACAATAGCCTGCTTATGATTAATATTCTCTCCATTTGCTTGAATTGAAAATCTTAGACGTATAATTGTTTTGGCTATGCAATATTACTAGAAAATCCATCAAATGGATATTAATCATCATTTCTTAATAGCATGTGATAACATGCATATAGTACACACATTTCGTATTAATTCATTATACTTTGACTGATAAAATGCTTATAATTATTGAATGTAATTATGTATTTTGTGTCTTATAGAGTATATTGGAGATTTAAATCAAAATATGCTTAAAAGCATAAACTTAAAAAAGAAGGAACAATGATGCAAATTTTAGAAAAGAATGAAAGCCTGTAGAAGAAAGGTTCCATAAGAGGTCTAAGTCTAAGAGGTGCCCACACCTTAGTCAATATACCCACTCCAGGATTTAATGCGATTAAATGGATAAGGCCCTTCTAAAGCCAACAAACCCTAGTTATTTATGCCCTTATTTTGCTTTGTTTAAAAGTTTTGAATAGGTAGGACTTGTTTTCGTAAGATGATCCTAATGAAAGTGGGATTCTTTAGATCTATTCTTGATCTTAAGTTTTATCCCCTTTTTTAGGAAGATTAGATAGGATTTTGGGGGACATTGAAAGGATTAATAGGCATAAGATAGCCATCTATCTATCTCTTATCTTGGTTCATCTTATTTTTTCTATGTTCTTAGACTATTTTTTTATTTTTTTGAGAAATATGTGCACAATTAAACTCTTTTTTTCTAGCCAAAGGTTAATTAATTTTTTATTCTTCAAAAATTGTGAGATCTAAATGTTCTTCTTTACCTTTATTCTTTACTATTTATATATCGTCAAAGATTATTAAAATTATTATTTTGGTTGATTGATATAAAAAGAATTATTATTCAATCATCAAAATAATATATTACTAGTTGGAATGATTAGATCCATAATCTCTTTTTCTAGCCAAAGGTTAATTGATTTTTTATTCTTCAAGAATTGTGAGATCTAAATGTTCTTCTTTACTCTTTAGTTCTTTACTATTTATATATCTTTTGAGGTTATTAAAATTATTATTTTGTTTGATTAATATAAAAAGGCTTATTATTCAATCATCAAAATAATATATTACCATGTAATGATTAAATCCATAATTATTTAATTGTTCTAATATTTAGTTGTGAAGTAACAAGGTTCAATATAGGATATTCTACTCATATTATGTGAAATATATATTTAGTTTAAATAAACTGAGCTTGTATGCTTGCTGGCTAAAATTGATATTCTCCTTAGTTTTTAGTGTTGTCAATAGATTAAATTACAAGAGCTTGCTTTGGGTTATTTGTTGATAAGAGAATAAATCAAAGAACTTGTTTGGGCTAACAAGGAAGTAAGGAGAGATAGGTTGTTAGAGCTTATTAACAACCCTAACCAGTTTATTAAGGAAATAAGAGTTTATCTTTACATCAATGATCAATTCAAAGAATCAATACTAAAATTGTTCCTTAATCTAGATGTTTGTTGTCATTTGATTTTATTAAATTACACTATTGATTATTTTTTTATCTTCGCTTTTAATCTATCTTAAATTCCCCCTTTCTTTTTTTTGTTTTGTTAACTTGTAAAAGGAGATAAGCTTTACCTTGTAGATTCTACCATACTTATCTTTATATCAATTTATTTATGATTAGAGTCAAAACCCACTAAATTTTAGCACCATCTAGAGATTGGTGTAAAAGTGAGTTTATGTGTTTTTTATGACTTAAAATTCTCTTACAGGTGAACTTCAATATGATCTTGGGATTGAAAAAATAACTAAAAGATTAAAGGAGGAAACTAAATTACATAATAAACAATCTTCTTCCTTTTCTTCCTTTTAGATTAGAACCAAGACTTGAATTTATAAAATTCTTTAGTGATTTTGAAATTGAAGCAATCATAACTAACTAAGAGAGAAACTTGAGAGAATTATCATCACTAGATTTGAGACAACAACATTTTTGCATAAAATATTCAAACTTGAATATACATTTTGATCTTAAGTCTAGTTTGATTTGTTTGCTACCTTCTTTTTGTGTCCTTGAAAATGAAGACCCCCATTAGAATTTAAAGAAATTTCATGTCGTATGCTTAAGTTTAAAATGCAAAGTGCATCTGATGAGAAAATTAAGCTACATGCTTTTCCATTCTCACTAAGTGATAGAGCTAAAGATGGGTTATTTTATTTGCCTCATAAGACCATTACTATATGGATACATATGAAAAACTTGCTTTTTGACAAATTCTTCCCTACTTTAGGAGATACCAACCTAAGAAGGGAAATACTTGAATTAAAGTAAAAAGATGTTGAGACCCTTTATGAATATTAGGAAAGATTCAAATGATTATATCCGAATATCCTTAAGATGGAATTTCTAGACAACTCCTCATTCAATACTTTTATGAAGGATTGTTAGCAATAGAAAGAAGGATGATGGATTCAACTAATAAAGGTTCCATGGTGAATAAAAATCCTCAAACCATTAGAGATTTAATTTAACACACCACTACTATAAAGAACATACCCAAACATCTGACAGATATCCAAAAACATACCCCATGAGAATGGCATGTTAGAGCAGTCACATTCAGACAGTATGGCATCATATGCAACACAAGTGTTTGGAGATGGTCAAATTTCTCATTTCATTAACAAAATATGTACATACACTGTTATCACATATTTACAATACAAATATCCATGAGTTTACTGTTTATACAATTATGGTTCTACATGACGTAAGATTTAACAAAACATCCTAACTAGACTCTAGATGTCAGTTGACCAGACCTTTAAGCTATTTTTACTTTTAAAATTGACAACACTAACTTCTACTGGCTATCCTTTAAAACTTAAGTCTTCTCGGTACCTGAAAATCAACTTTGCAATTTTGATGAGTTTTGTGAACTCAGTGAGCAAACCATCATCGATGTGCTCACTCCAAACAATATAAATATCACAAGTGTATAATTGACATCATTCGGATTCGTTTGGCATTTGATATCTAGTCACATCACACATAACATTTCATAGGAACATCATAGATCATAAATATGTCATATAATCATTTCAGGCAGTTCAATCATTCACTTCGATCATTCACATTATCCACATATACACAATTCAATAATTATTCACAATTAAACTCATTAATGTGTGTAAAGATATGATGAAAATGCATATGAGACTCCACTTTCACGAGCGCCTATTTAACTATCCCGTACCCTTTGTGGATACTAAGCTCATTCATATTCACAATTTAGATACTGTCCCATACCCTTTATAGATATCAGGCTCATTGATAATTGAGCCTATGGCTCTTCTGTGCACATTCTGAGCTTTTAGCTCCATTTCATTGGGTCACTCTGGTCACAACTCCTTTATCTGATCATGCATAATCATGTAATGAAATGTAACAAATCACACAATTCTATCAATCACTTTCATTTCACATTTCACAATCATTTATCACATCATCTGACCTAAGTCCGGCATTCAACATTTAGTTGAGCATAAGTAGTTCCACATTCACATATAATAGTCAATACTTCCAATACAGTCCTGATTATAGGTCTCCTCGAACATCAATGTCCGGAAACATCATAATCAATAACAATTCACTATCTATAAGTAACAAGAAACAATACAATGAAAGTGAGAAAACATCTAGGTTGACTCACAGTACGGTCCAGATAAGCTATTGCCTTGACGACCTTGTAATGTCTGGGCATTGACTTCGGTGCTTCTATTCCATGCAATACATATATATGTAAACATTACTCATTCTATAATCAAACAAATACTCATTCATGCACATGTATATGTCTAATGCATGCTCAATTGATTTTCCTTTATGAATAAGTTGTCTTCTTTTAATCATAACTCTCTCTACAAGAATCCAAATACCATGATTTTTGTGCCCCCTGGAACTAGACTTCCATTATCTTAATGTATTCAAAAATTACACAAACAACATCTCCCTTTAGAATACAATCCATATCCAAATTTTGTTATGTTTTCTGGTAAGAAATAGACTGGCAACCAACGCTCAAACAACAGTAAATCATTATCAATATATCTTTTATCCAAACTGTTTCACAGAGGCATTAATGAGACATCAATAATCATTTTTTATGTTTTACACTTTGACTAATTCGAGTTCTAAAGCCCTCAAAAATTAGGATGTAATACAAGATTCCTGTACAGGGGTCTGTCACGGGCAGTGTTAGGAAAACAGCCATAAATCACGTCCTAGACATCATTTTAACATGCCATTTTCACCAAAATTAATCTAAGACCTATGTATACAACTTTAATTCTTTGAGTTTCTTCAAATTCACACTCTAAGGATATGAAAAATTGATCTAAAAAGGAAGGTGTAATTGAAACCGAATTTCAACCTAGGGTTCTAACTTTCCAGATTCATGAACACTTCAATAGCAACAATTTTTAATATAATTTCTCCATCATTTACACTTCAAACCTCACCCTAATTCATCCATTTCATGGCCTAATATTCCATAATTTTTACACATCAAAATAAGGCATATTTATTCAACAACTTTCTAGCACACTCATCATCAACCCTACATGCATCTTACTTCTATTCAGTCACCATGAATGTCTATTTTAACATGCCATGAAGATCAAAATATACTTACATGTTAAACCTTAATTTTCACCTCAAGGAACAAGCTTTCCTAGCCTTTCCAAGGTTGCAAACAAAAGTAAAGAACAAGATGAAAGTAAAGAGGCTTTCAAATACAAGATGAAAGCTGTAAAATTTTTTGCATAAAAGCTCAAAGTTATGGTGGTGTGTGGAGATGTCAATGGAGTGGGAGAGAAGAGAGCAAGAAGTTGTAAGAAAACAAAGGAGAATGATCTTGCAAGAGTGTGAAAGTCGTGGGTGTGAGTGTGTGGTGAGAGTTAAATCACATGTTATGACACTTGTCAATTTAAGGGCTATGCCTCATGTCCTCCTCTTATACTCCCAATTCTCACATGATATTTAGTCTATTTGTCACCTAAACTTTAGGCTGTTTGTCTCCTAATGTCTCCACCATTTGTCACTCATAATTCATACCACTTGTCACTCAAACACCAATGCCACGTGTCACTCTCTCATTGGCCCATTCAACCTAAATTTTCATGCATCAATTTTATCTTGCCATGTAACATTTTTCCTAGACTAATTGCACATATCACTTTATAAATTCCTCAATCATAACAAGAATCTCCAAATTTTCCAATTGCAAATCATCAAATCAAAATTCAAGACACAAACATTTCACAATTTGTATCACAATCATTAAAAACCTTTCATACTCGGAAATAATCAATTAAGTACATGTATTATCATTTCATGTTCTAAATCACAATTCATGTGTGTATATGAATATGATGCATGTATATGAGTTAATTTTCGTGCAATTCTCATATATTATGTCTCATATGACTTCTTATAGTAATTTAGTCTCTTAAGTGTGGTAACGGGTTATTACATTTAATCTCCACCATGAATGTCAATTCTTATAATTTTTTCTTTAAATAAAACTCATCTTTGAGAAGAGTAAATGAGGTAAATTTGTTTAATCTTGAATAACAAATTTTTAATTAGACCGCTCTTATTCAACAGATGGTTGTAGAAAAGATGCAATAGATCAATGCTTGACAGATTTTTATCGCCTTTAACCACCTAACTGACATGTTTCCAACACTTTAAGATAATACTTAAAAGCATGCCAACATGGTTGGATGATTTTTAGGTCTACTATAAAGGAAATATAGTCCTTACTCTAACATTTACAACTTAAAATGCTACGATCACCCTAACCTCACTTATGGATCAAGGCCACCAATTTTAAAAGTTTTTAGAGCCAACCAATAGGTCTACCACATGGTTAAGCACTCATTACTAACTCATGACAATTTTTTTAATACATATGTGTATTAAAAAATAAAAAAGAAAAATAAAGAGGAGGAGATAAGAAAAATCTTATATGATCATATTTAAAAGACTTGAATCAAGGGAATTATAAAGAATTTTTTAGTTAAAACTCATATGGTGGGTTTGTATATTCCCTTTGATTTAATAACCTAATATTTTCCTTTTTTAACCTTACCTAAGGCCTATTACAACACTTCTAAAGACCATGGGATTTTTTGCATTTAGTTCATTATTTAATGGTGGAGATGTGACATATAAGTAAGCATATGCCAAGAGTTTCTCTATGTTGATATGAGAGATCATTAATACCCTAAAAAATTTAAGTGTATAGAGTGGAACCAATGAGAAGGTGTTGATTCCTACTACATTTGATTTCAAAAAGATTGTTGGGACGTTATTTGTGTAGTTTATAAGAACTTACATTATAAATTTCTTGTTGACAATTATATTTTGGTTTAGATTAGTAGATGTGGTGATTTGGGTTATTAAGGATAAGTTAAGAAGTGAAAAAGAAGGATACAGAGAAAAATTGATGAGTTTGAGCTATTATATGCTTGATGGTAAGCATTGCCTAAGTATGAGAAATTTTGATACTATATATAAAGTACACATATTTCATATTAATTTCCTATGTTTTGATTGATAAAATACATGTAATTATGGATTATAATTTTGTATCTTGTGTTTTATAGATTAGATTAGAGATTTGGATCAAAATGTGTTTAATAATAAAAATTTAGCGAAGAATGAACAAGATCATAAATTTGGGAAAAGAAAGAAGGCTTGCAAAAGAAAGTTCTAAAAGAAGTCTAAGAACAAAGTGTGCCCACACCTTAGTCGATATGATTGCTTTAGTATTTGATGTGAGGCCCTTCTAGTATTAACAAAGGTTAGTTATTTATACCCTTATTTTGCTTTTTTTATGAGTTCTGAATAGGTAAGACTTGTTTTAGTAGGATGATCCAAATGAAAGTGGGATTATTTATATTTAGTCTTGATTTCATCTTTGATCCCCACCTTTTAAGGAAGATTATATAGGATTTTGGGGATATTAGGAGGATTTGTTTGCAGGAGGCAACCATCTATCTACCTTTCATCTTAGTTCATCTTAGTTTTCTACATTTTTGGGATAGTTCTTTTTTTTAAAATGTTATCTTTGATAGCCCTATACAACTAAACTCTCTTTTTTTTAGTCAAAGGTCAATTGAAGTTTAATTCTTTAAGAACTGTGAGATATAATTGTTTTTCTTTACTCTTTTGTTTTTATTATTTATCTATCTTTTGAGATTATTAAAATTATTATTTTTGATTGATATAAAAGGCCTATTGTTCAATTACCAAAATAATATGTTGCTATTTGAAACCTTAGTCGATATGATTGTTGTATTATTTAATGTGATTAGATGGACGAGGCCCTTCTAGAGTCAACAAAGCCTAGTTATTTATGCCCCTGTTTTGTTCTAGTTATGAGTTTGAATAGATAAGACTTGTTTTAGTAGGATGGTCCTAATGGAAGTGGAATTATTTAAATTTAGTTTTGATTTTATCTTTGATCCCTACTTTTTAAGGAAGATTATATAGGATTTTGGTGATACTGGGAGGTTTTATTGGCAGGAGGCAGCCATCTATCTACCTTTCATCTTAGTTTATCTTAGCTTTTCTACATTTTTGAGATAGTTCTTTTCTTTCTTATTATGTTATCTTTGATAACCATATGCAAATAAACTCTCCTTTTCTAGTCAAAGTCAATTAAAGTTTAATTCTTTAAGAACTGTGAAATATAATTGTTTTCTTTACTCTTTTGTTTTTTTATTATTTATATGTCTTTGAAGATTATTAAAATTATTTTATTGATTGATTAAAAGGCCTATTGTTCAATTATCAAAATAATATATTACTAGTTGATATAGTTATATCTGTAATTGTTTAATTGTTTTAATGCTTAGTGATGAAATAATATGGTTAAATATACAATATTCTTCTCACATTTTATAGATATATAATCTATTCTAAATAAATTTATCTTGTGTGTTTGTTTGCTAGAATTAGTGGTATTTATAATTTTTAATGTTGTCAATAAATTAAATCCTAAAAGCTTGTTTAGGGTTGTTTGTCGATAAGATAATTAATAAAAGAGCTTATTATGGTTAATCAGGAAGTCAAGAGAGATAGGTTATTAGAGTTTGTTAACAACTATAACTAGTTTATTAAGTGATATAAGAGTCTATCTTTGCATCAATGATCAAATCGAAGAATCAACATTAAAATTATACCTTGGTCTAGATATTTGTTAATATTTGATTATATTAAATTACATTCTTGATTGATTTTTCTATATTTACTTTTAATCTATTTTTATTTTCATTTTAAAATCTTCCTTTCTTTATTTTGTTTTGTTAACTAGGCTAAGCTTTATTAGTCCCTGTAGATTCAACTCTACTCATTGCTATATATAATTTATTTATGATTAGAGTGGGATTATATTTATTAGGTCCAACACCTAACAAATTTCATTTGCTCAAAGAAGAGGGACTTTTCAAGCAACCACTAGGTTTTATAAAGAAGGGTAGTGAAGATAAAGTTTATAAATTGATGAAAAACAATGTACAACTAGTAACAAGTGCCTCAACTGTGGAATGAATGTATTGATTTTTTTTCATAACATTGGATTTCAAAGGTGACCCACCAGATATGTCATGTACATAAAGGTTAATAATTTTGATGGTTTATTATTACCATGCTGTTATATTGAAGATTTAATATTTAATGGAAATAATAGTAAGGTGATTGAAGACTTCAAGAAGTCTATGATGTGTAAATTTTAAATAATAGATCTTAGTCTTAATTTCATAATTTCCTGAAATGGAATTAGTTCAAAGAGAAGATGAAATTTTGATTTATGAAAAGAGACATGTTGTAAATGTCGTGTATAAGAGGGCTGAAGTGGGTATAAAAAAATTCAAACTAAAAACAACCCAAAGATCTTGTCTTGCAACCATCACATAAACCAATATGGCACAAAGTGAAAGCATGTAAACCATTATACCTTGTTCTTGGTCTCCAAACCAAATAGAAGATCTCACGGCTATGTCTCCTTCCTCACGGCTATCTCTTCTTGCTCACGGTTGTGTTTCCTTTGCACCAAGTGAGATGCACTCCAAGGTATCCACCAAAGATCGATTAGAAGACCCAAAGGTTTCCAAAGCTAGATGGTATTTCAATAGGTTATCGTTGATCCTAAAAATCCCCAAAATAAACCATTTATATGGTATTGAATGCTCAACACATGAGCTAAATAGCAAAGCTATTTCGGGCTTGTGAAAAGGATAGAGAATCAGCAGCTTAAAGGAAGAAAAAGAAGAGGATAGCTGCTGGAAAAATAGGAAAAAGAGAGAAACGACAACAGCTTGGAAGGTGAGATAAGATGCGAAAATCTATCCTCCTTTTTGACAAAACTAGGGTTAAAAGGTCTCTTAAAAAGTCCCAATTGCCCCTTGTTTAAATGAAGCTAAAGAACAAAGTATAAGGCAAAAAAAATTCACAAGGCTTTAAAGACATTCTTATGCTCTTTGCATAGACAACCCACGTCCTAACATGTTTGGCATTGCAAATTTCATTTAATTGTCATTTTACCACTTTGCCACTTTGCCATTTAATCTCATGCTTCAAAATAATTAAATATTTGACCCAATTGCTATATAACTATACCATCTAATTATATGCATTATTACGTTGAGCATTAAATTTATATGACATGTCATACACATCAAATAAATTTATATAGGATTAATTTGTTATCTAATAACATTTATTCTAATACCATATGACGACCAAAAAAATTATAACATTTATAATTAATTTTATCGTCATATTCATATCTTCATATGATATATTAGAATAATTTTCTTTTTCTAATCATATATTTTATGGTGTGACCCATTGGAATCTATGTCATGTTGACAATAGAATTAAAACCCCTTTTAATTATATATATCATAAGCACTATCTAGCAAAATACATTATAATTACTCAAATGACATAGATGATAAGTATCGTACACCACAAATCATGATCCCGAAGCAATAATTTCCCGTGTCAATTCTCTTATCTCATAATGTCCTAAATAAATGCAAGATTGGAATATGTCATTCTTGCCAATATATTCTTTCTTGATTTCCAAAGTAAATCGTAAATATGATTAACTCCTTAATCATATTACATGCATACAATATTACTTTATCAAGGGCCCATAAACATTATCGCTCATAGCATATACGAGGGACAACAGTATTCTTGATGAACATTAATCCTTTACACGCATGCTGTGACATTATCTGTATAGCTACGTATTATGATTAGCATTGAACAATACCAAAAAAATACACACTTCTCATGTAAGAAAATGAACATCTCATACCATATAATTCAAGACATGTATGAAACATAAATGACAAAAACACAATCCTAATAATGATTCATTTACGGTCTATCGAATACCATAATCTTCATTATGTATCTGTATGATTAAACTGATAACTCCTTATCGAATGGTTTGTAGAACATCACCGTCATTTAATGCACACACTAATCTTTTAGTAGTCAATTAATATTTCATGTTAATTACTGAGATTATTCATATTTTATAGTAATTATTATTTTCCATTATAGAGTTCTACAATCCGAGTCCTCAACTCGAATAATCCATAAATAATGGAAACTCATGGAACAAAATGATATAAACCATCCAATTCATGAATATAAATGTTAGACTACAATCATCTAATGGTTGGTTTCTAGATCATAACACTAACAGTAAAGACTTCGACGAAATTTCAGCCATCTAACTTTTTAAGTTTTTTCAGCCATCTCCTTTCCTACCACCAGCCACTTCCTTCAACCAATGGAAGTAGCAGCTACCAACGGAAGTAACTGTAGGCGGCATGATGATGGTAAATGCAGCGGTGACAGTCCACCTCTTTATTCCCAGGTGATGGCCATAAACGTCTTCTTGTTCTTTTAATTTAGGCTTTATATGTGTTTTATGGGCAAACTTTGAGTTTCTACAGACACAACACAATCTTCAATTGTTTTTTTTTTTTTTTGTCAAACCTAACCTATTACTGCCACCATGTATCTAAAGTTTAGTTAGTCACTATTGCCAATTATTTTATGGTATTAATGCTTGTCTCTGGATATGTCCAGATATTGGGTATTCGTTTTGTAACTGTAAGATATTAAATTTCATCTCGTAAATGAGTGTCTATGGCTAGTCAACATAATCCAGGTTCGTAAAATGGACACGTCTAGATATTGGTTGTTGTTTTTACTGCATAACATCATACTATGTTTAGGTCATATACACAAACACTTCCCATCCAACATAGGAACTCGACAAAAGGTGACCAAAAAATAAATTTGGTAAAAAAAAATGATTTACGAAATATAATTTATGTTTAAAAACAAACATATCTTCAAACACATATGATGAAGCATACGTAACATAATACATGCATGTAAGGATATTTGAAAAAGAATATTGATACAATTAATCAATACTTATTTTTATTTAAAATTAGTCATTATCAAAATTTGACGATTATCATTAAGATTCATATTCTAATGTGTATTTATGATTTAATGCATTTTAAATGTTTCTTAATCAAACTTTTTAAAAAATAAAAAATAAAATTTATAAGACAGAATTAAATATTCACAATATTAGCTAATTTCTATTGAAAAATAAATCAGTTTTTCTCAATAACTATTAGGCATATACAATAACATTGACTCTGTATTTGATATTAATATTTAAACTAAGCAAATGACTTATCATAATTAAGAATTAGCATTGATGTTTTGAGTTAATTTTTATTGTTTTCGTAAATCAACTTATCTATCTAATATTTTTGTTTAAACTATATTAAATGGTGTAAAAATTCAAATCATATTAAACCATTGTAAATAAACTTTATTTGATTTAGTCTTTTGAATCAGTTTGATATTTATAGAATCTGATAATTCATTATAAATAAATAAAAGGATTATCTACATATTTTAAGAAATGAGATATTTATATGTAAAATGGATACGAATTTTTAATTATGTTATCATTATTTTAGAAAATATTAATAAAATATTTCTCAATCAAATAGATAACTTAAAACAAGTAAAAATATTTTGATATTTAACAATATTCTTTTTTTATTTTGATAGAAAATTACTGGAAAACGTTTAAATATAAGAATGAGAAAATGCTTTATATTACATTAAAGAAGTTTAATAACATTTAATGTAAGAAAAAGTTCAATAACATTTATTGAAAATAAGGAATTCTTTTAAATAATAGTATTCTTCACGCTCATTAAATAAAATTTAATTTGTTAAAAACTAAAATAAAAGTAATAAATTTTAAAAACTAAAAATTGAGATAAAGTGAATATTAACAATATCATTTTTTTTTGGTTGGATGCATGTAGAATTAAAAATATTATCAACTATTTGATTGTTTTAATTATAAATTATAAATTATTTTATCTATTTAAAATTTTATTAATTTAGATATGCTTCAATGATTTGGTTAAAATTAGCATATTGGACTATTTATAATCACTCCTAATTAGAATTAGGGCATCTGACGCTTGAAATTCTAAATTGAAATTAAAATAGGGACTTGGTCATTTCTTTATACATGTGTTCTTACCTATTGAC
>JAOQMM010000003.1:9686438-9714322 GCA_027563515.1 Erythroxylum platyclados | reverse complement strand
AATAGGAATACTATCAGTAATAATAAAGACTCCCTCAACAGGTCTAATAGAATCTGCTTTACCATTATCTGCTGCTACAGATCCCCCTGGGCCATCAATTGGAAAACCAGTTTCCTTATTTTGACCAGTTGTGTTGCTGCTCAGTACTGATACCTCAATCAGTCCAGCATCTTGGTTGATGCTCTTCCTACCCTTTAGCTCCTCATAATCACCTTTTTGGAAGGTTTTACCCGTAGGAATCCATCGTTTACCTTGAGAAGTAAATGAGGGCTTCCATTGATATTGGACTGCCACATTATACTCATATAGAGATCCATCAATTCCCAATCTCATAATCGAGATAGATTTAGGAAGATTGTTGGAAAGATCCATGTTAATGCATATTTGAGCGTAGCTCAGCCTCTGCCTCTTTGTTGTATTATCATCCAAACATAAGGGTTCCTAGAAAACTACCAATCATGCTCAAACCTTTAGTAGTCCAATATTCGAGGGGGACATTATAGAGATTTACCCACATTAGGACAGGTCTTTTTTTATTGTAATCAATATGAAAAACTTGGCTGCCAAGGTTGTAGGAAAAGTGGAAAATTTGACACATGCCACGACCCTTCTTTCACAATCTTGAGTGGTTGAGATTTGGAAGAAAAGATGAACAATAGATATTTGTCTTCTACTATAACAACTTCAATAAAACCTTTATTTCTCTATACTGATTGTGCCCATTTTTGAATGACAGGAAATGCCGGTCTTTTATCCCAGAAGAACCCTATGATGGATTTCTACCATGATTTGATGCCTTTTTACAGAATTTCCAGATCCAGGGATACAATAACATGACCAGCATCAGTTTTGGGAGGGCAGAAGTGTAGTGAAAGATCTGAGGAGCCTCTTACCACCTGCTTCCAAGTTCTCTTTCTTGGTAATGGATTGGTCGATGAAGAGGGAGGTAAAGGTTGGGTTAATGTAGAGGAGTGGAGTGCAGGAAGAGTAGAAGGAGATGGAAGTAGAGGAGGGTGAGATGTCGGTGCAGCAGAAGAGGAGGAGGGGAAGGGTGAAGATGTGTGAGCTTTCAGTACAGAAGCTAGGTTTGAAGGCAAAGGCAAAGGAGGAAAATCCTCCCTAGAGTTGTCTTGTTGTGTGGTGGGTTGGGGGGACAGTGATATCTACATAGTTAACAGGTTTTGACAGGTAGGTAAAGTGGAAAGGTGCAGTTGCCAAATGAGGAAAGAAAAAGAGGGCGGGAGGGAGTAAGGAATGAGAAAGTAGGCATGGCAACAGGCAGGGTTGGGTCGGGCTAGCGCCTAGCCCGGCCCGGCCTGCTCCACGGGCTGGGGGATCCGTGGCCGGCCCGCGGGTCGGCCCGCTCACTGACTGACTGGACCGTGGTCAGCTCATGAGCCGCGGCCCATAGGGCGGGCCCGGCTTGTCAACATCATTTTTATAAAAAAAAAGTCAAAACGATGTTGTTTTGGCATTGAGGGACGGGCCACGGGCCGACCCGCCTGTACCCCGCACGGGCCAAAGAAGGTTGACCCTCGACTCGGCCCGCGGCCCGCCTAACCCAGGCCAAACGCGGGCTGAGCTGGACAGGTCGGACCAGCTTTGCCATGTCTAAGGATGACAATAGGCTAGATGGGTCGAGTCAAACTCTGGTATTATTTTTAAATTAAAATATTAAAATAATATTATTTTGTTATTACAGGTGTCCGGGCAGCCTAAGCACGAAATCCAGCTTAAGGCCCTAAATTTTTCAAAAATAAGACCTGAGGTTTGGTTAACCCAAACCTGATCCGTTGAACTACTTCCAGCCCGAGCCATCTCTAACCACTAAACGGCAAAGCGGCCCTGTCTGGTAACGTCACAAAACGAGGAAATTTGTACAACACTCCACTTTTTCCTCTTTAAGACTCTCAATTTCAAGTGAGCAAATTAATCACCGCTGCGTGGCTTTGTCCATATCTAGACCTCTTTATTTCGCTTGGCAACGAACAATCAGTTTCAACGAACTTGGTACTTACGATACACCTTCTTGGATAAGTTCTTTGTCACTCACACTGCGAACCTCATACATACATTATTGCCTGATGATGTGTAGAAGGCATCTAGAGTTGTAATCATGTTGTTCGACGAAATGCTTAACTGAAAAGTTTCCTTGCTTTTCTTCTTGTAAGGTAATTCAAAATTTGGTTTTTCTGTTTCTTTGCTGGAGTTGGCTGCAAATGGGTCTCTCTTCAGATGAAAAAGTAAAGAAATACGAAGAGTTCTTGGAGTGCCGGTTGAAACCTGACCTTGTCCGCGCTGTAGCTGAAAGGTATTGCCTTTTCTCTGTTCTTCACCTGGCCTTATTATTTTTTCACCTTCGACAAGTCCGTCAGTTGGTTTGGACTAAAACGTCTCAGCTTTCATGATAAGTTCCTTTAACATTTATTCTTTAGCATTTTACTTCAAGTGGTTTTCTGCTTTTGTAAAGTCCTTTGTTCTGTTCCATATGCCTCTTGGGATAGTCCGTATTTGGTCCAGTGCTGTCCTGTTAGAAGAATAAACATTCAGTCTGTGCTTGCTTATGTCTGGACTCTGGAGTACTTACGTTTTCTGATGTGGTTCTCTTGTTTTGGCGGCTTGGATAACTACTTGATGTATAAACTGTTGGGCGTGAATGCTTTCTTGCCTCCAGTTGCTATTTTATGTGAAAGAAAAAACTTATGGTTGGAGATGGTTTGTAGATACCAAGAACTTTATAAGTTAACAAGCATGATTGGTCTGATGGTACAAAACCAATTTCATAAGTCTTTTATGTTTGTAATCAGATTTTCTTACCATAAATCACAAAATTAGTTGCACCAGATTCAGTTTTTCTTTCCTTCCCCAGTTTGATCTTAAAAATTCAAACTAAAGAAGCTAAGAAAATAGTTAGGATATGCCATCTTCAGTTTGCTGCGTTAATATTTGAATTTTGGAATATACAACTTATCTTTTCATGCAAGCTTAATGCTTGATTGCTGTTCTTTTGCTTCTTGTTTTTGCCTTGGGCATGTAATTTGCAGGGACAAGGTCTTCGAAAAACAAAAGATATTGTATCCTTTTCTTATTATCAGGTTGCTGGGGATCTGATATCAACCTCGTTGCCCTTCTCTTTAACGGATGTTCCCTTGTGGATTACTTTATAGATAATGGCCCTTTTGGCTGATTACTTTCTGCTTAATCTGTAATGTGCAAATTATAGAAAGAATTCTTCACATCCCAAAATTTATCGGCTTGGCATAGAAATAGTCTAAGACATTGAAAGCTCTAAAGAAAACCAAGATTTGTGGTATCTCAGATGAACATCTCTTTTCTGTTTCCATTATTTTGGTTCAATATTCCAGTACTTCTCTATGTCCTAAAAATTCCTATAGTTGATTCTGCATGTTTTGAGCTTCTAGCTTGTGGCCATGTTTTACTTGACTAATAACTTCTAGCTCAGAGCTGCGAGGGAACATAGAGAATCTAGAGAAAAATAGTGTGACCAGTCTCAGGACATTGGTCAACCTTGGTTCTGAAGTATATATGCAAGCTGATGTGTAAGTCGTCATTATCTTAAAGTGCTTTGCTTTCTATCAATGGTGGATTACTTATTACCTGGTCTCAAGTCCATCTACTTCTAACATAATTTCTCTTGTCTTGTGTCCTTTTCCCATTTTTTGTGGGGTTGGCTATTATCCTTTATGTTTGCAGGCCAAATACACAACAAATCTTTGTTGACGTTGGACTGGGATTTTATGTGGAGTTTACATGGTCTGAAGCTTTGAAGTTCATACCATTGAGGGAGGAAAGGCTATCTAGGTATTTCTTTTCTCTTTTTCCATGTATATCTCTTTATAGCTCGGTAAATTTTTGTATCAGGTTATATGAGTACGGGTATGGATATGATTTTTGAGGATGGGTATGGTTATTAATATTAATATACCCAACCTGTTGAGATCTCTACTTGCTATGGTCAGAACTTCGTTTTCTATCAGAGTTTAATGTCTAACGAGTGTCTGAACTGCATAGTGCAGGCAGATAGAAGAATATACCCAGCAAATTGCTCATATCAAAGCTCAGATCAAGATGGTCAGTGTATCTTTAGTGAGGATCTTCGTTGCTATACTCTTAAAACACTCCACATCTCTCATTTCTCTTAGTGACGATCTTTGATTGTCCTGCCCTTTGTTGAATGTGAACCAAGGGTGTTTATACATTCATTTGTTACCTATTTGTATTTTTTAACACACAGACACACACATGCGATAGCACTTTTCTGTCTAAGTCTTTCTCCAATGTGAGAAAGCATTGGTTGTTTTCTTTCTAAAGTTCTGAAAACAACTAATTGGCTGGGTGTAGGTCTGTGAAGGCATCCGGGAATTACTACTGCTTCCAGCTGAAAAATCTCTACCAGGGCCAGTTTTTTAACGTCGCCAATTTGAAACCAGTGTGAATTACTTTGTTGCACAGTTTACATTACCTTGTGGAGAAGTCATATAACAATGTGATCCTTTTATGTGAAAACTTAAAAGATATTATATCAATGATGATTGATGCGTTTAGTTACTCAACAAAATAAATCTAAAGGTGTTTTGTTTGTTTAGAATTAAACATAATCAAATTTTGTCATGAGTTGAATGAAAGAGCAGAAAGATAGAAAAGAATTTTGAGTTCAGTCCCTCGAAAGCCGCAACATCAAAGAGATTCACTCAAGGGTCGTTCTTAACTTCACAAGGCAAGAAATTGAACCACACATACAGGTGATTGGAGAAAATTTTCTATGTCTAATTTGACTAGGAAATAAACAAAATAAATATGCTTAGTGGTAACTAAATTGACTTTTAAACCCTTTTCTTAATTATTATCTTTCCTAAAATTATAATAACAAAAAGATGACAATAAAATAAAACTTTTTGAAGTTTAGTCATAATAAGCATGTAGCCTATATTTAGTTCAAACTTAACAATCTCTTCTTTCTAACCTATGAAAAGTATTGCCCCTCGCCCATGTAAGTCAAGTATTAATGTTTCATAATTATCTCCATGTACTAGACCATTCTTTAACACTCTCGCATCATTCTCCTTTTCTTTAAAAGAAGTTGTCCTCAACTCTTAAAGCTTTTCATCCTTAAGATAGGGAGAAAGGTCACCAACGTTAAATGTAGTTGAAACTCCATATTGGGCAAGCCTAGGTTGTAAGTAATTTCTCCAGTTCTCTTGAGCACCTTGAATGGACCTTCAACTCTAGACGTTAGTTTGTTTTTCCTTTTATTGGATCCTTTTGAAAATGGAGCGAAACAAGATCACCTGATTCAATTGAAGGTTGTTTGCAAAACTTATTTGCTCTTGCTTTTTATTACTCACTTGCCTTCTCTATCTTAGCTTGAATCTAGTCATGGAGCTTTGCCATCTCTTTACCATATTTCTTAGCTTCAAAGTTCAACAATTTATCCCTTAGGAGAGGCAGCAAATCAATGGGAATGTATGGAGTAACTTCATACACCACTTCAAACAGTGACTTCCCCATTGCATGCAAAGGCGACCTGTTGTAGGCAAACTCTGCATGTGTAAGTTAAAGATCCTAATCTTTGGTTGTCTGATTCACCAACCCAAGCAAAAAAACATCTAAAGTTTTGTTTGTAACTTCAATTTGGTCGTCGATATATGGATGATACAATGTACAAAACAAAAGCTTTGTTCCTGGCAATCTCCTTATAGAATTCCAAAGGTGACTTAAAGAACTTCGAGTCTTGATTTGATACAATTGACTTAGGCACCCCATAGAGATGAACAATCTCCTTGAAGTACAATTAACCTTTATATGAAGCATCATCTGTCTTGTGGTAAGGAACAAAGTATGCCATCTTGAATAATCGATCTACTACTACTATGATTGCATCTTTTCCTTATTGCGTATGAGGTAGCCCTATAATGAAGTCCATGCTCATGTCTCCCCAAGGTCTTAGAGGTATGGACAAAGGCATATATAAACTTTAACGAAATATGCTCTTAGCTCGTTGACACTACCTACATTGATTAACAAGAGCTTGAACATCAACTTGTACGTAAGGCCAATAGAAGTACTCTTGAAGCACTTTTAAAGTCTTGTGAATGACAAAATGACTTGTCAATGCTCCTTCGCGTGCTTCCTTAAACAATAACTCGTAAACGGAACACCTGGGAACACACAATTTGCTCATGGATGTACACTTCTCCACTTACCCAAACAACTTGTACTCTCTCAAAGTTTCAAATAAAATTTTCAAATACTCTAAATGTTCTATATCACTTTTAGAATACATGAGAATGTCATCTAGATAAACAACGATAAATTTTCCAAGAAAAGGATAAAGTACCTCGTTTATGAGACGCACGAAAGTTTACCTAATTTGACTATGAAACAAAGAATAATACTTAAGTGACAAACAAACCTACTTTCCAGTCCTTTTCTTAGTTATTATTCTTCCTAAAATTATAATAACAAAAAATATGAAAAATAAAATAAAAATTCCTAAAATTCGGCCATAATAAGCATGTAGCTCATATTTAGTCCAAACCCAACTACCTTCTCTTTCATCCCATAAAAAGTGATATCTTTTGCATTTAGCCCATGTAATCCAAGTATCAATGCTTCCTGATTATCTCCATGTAGTGACCATTGTTGAATTCTCTAGCATCAATTAGCCTCACATTTATAATGTACCTTTGAATGGATCATGGTGATATAAGAGTGCTAGTTTCTTAGCTACTTATTACTAAAAGCATGACAAGTATTACTATTTTAAATCGAGTGAACAATCATATGATGACTTGCAAATATCTAGCCCTTAGCAACCTTTTCTTATGGGAGAATTTTTAGATAGCTTTATTCAAACTAAATTGATAAAATTAAGTTGGTTTAAAAATTGACATGATGGAAAGATATACATCATTGTTGAGTTGTATATTATTTAAAAAATTAATTTTAATTTTTTTTTATATTTCAAAGATTGTGAGATCCTAAGTGATTGTTATCTTTTTTTAGAAGAGGGAAATTTTATGAGAAACTTTTTTTTTTCCTTTTTTAAGATAGTTAGGAGAGTTTGTTTTCTTTTCTTCATCTAGTGTAAAATTTTAAGAAATTGATCTTTATTCTTAGAGTTTTTTTCCTTCTTACTTTAAAGTGTATATAAATATGTAATTCTAAATTGTGGACGTAGTATCAGAATCTTATGATTTTTTAAAGAGGTTTTCTTCAAGCAACCTTTATTGTTGTGTTTTTAGGACTTTATTTTTCTTTTTTACATTCAAGTCTGTGTAAAATTTTAATAAATGGATTTTTAATAGCAAGGAGTGATAAACTTTATTGAGATTTCTTAAGAAGTTATTTGTAGCTGATTTTTGGCTCTCTTAAATAAACCTTTATTTTAAATGAATTCTTTACACAATTATTATATCAATACTTGGATAATTTTCGCTAGTGCTACAAACTATGTGACTTACTCTTCGTTATACTTATAGTCCAATTACACGTCACTTAAACACTTGTCACTATCTTACAAAAAAATTTGAGTCAAAATATAGTTTCTATTCTTAATATTGTTTAGGAGGAATTGTTAAAAAGGAAATGGAAGAATGTTATGAGATAAAAAATGGATGCATTAGAAAAAAGTAGGATATAAGCGATTGTTAATAGACCAAAGAAGAAAGAACATAACTGACTGCAAATGGATCTTCCTATTCAAATATACGAATGATGGATCATAAAAGAGATATAAAGCATGGTTAGTTGTTAAAGAATATATTCAAACTTGTAAGATTGATTATCAAGAAATATCTTTCCTAGTGACAAAAATGAATATTGTGAGGATTTTTTTTTTATCATTGGCAGCTCACTTTGACTAGCAACTTCTATAGTTTGATATGAAGAAGCCTTCCTTGATGGAGAAATTTACATGAAAATTATATTAGGTTTTGAAGAAAATACAAATAATAAAGTTTGAAAGTGGAAAAGGGCATTATATAGGTCAAATCAAAATCTTATAGCATAATTTGGTAGACTTTCTAAAGTTATGAAAGGGAAATAAACAAAGTCAAAGTGATCACAATCTCTTCATCAAGCACATAACTATAAGGGGAATGATTATGCTTCTAGTATATATCGATGATATTGTTATAATTGGAAATGATGAAAAAGAAAAAGAAGAATTGAATAAAAGACTTTGAGAAATTGAAGTACTTCTTTTATATTGAGGTGGCATATTCTACACAAGAAGTTTTCTTATCTCAACAAAAGTATGTGATTGATCTCTTAAAGGAGACAAGAAAGATTGGATGCAAATCGGTCTATACACTAATAGACCCAAATCATAAGCTTAGAGAAGTGAAAGAAGAACTAATTGTTCATAGAAAGATGTACCAAATGCTAGTAGGTAGACTTATAGACCTTGCTCATATTTGACCCGACATAGTATACTCAAAAAGTATAATTAGTCAATTCATGCATGATATAAGAAAGTTACATTTACGAGCGGTGTATAGGATGCCACATTTCTTAAAAGGCAATCTAAAGAAAGAAATTATGTTTATGATGAATAATCACATCATTTTAGAACCTTATATTACTACAAACTATTCATAACCTGTAGTGAATTGAAGATCAACCATAGATTATTGTACTTTTTTTAAAGGCAATTTGACAACTTGAAAGAGTAAGAAACAAAATATTATAGTTAGATCATTTGCAGAAGAAGAGTTTAGAGTAATTACTCAAGACTTGTGTGCGAGTTGTTATAATTAAAGACTATACTAAATGGCCTGAAAGTTAATGTAAATATCTTATAAAACTTTATTTTGATAATAAATTAACTATCAATATTGTTCATAACTTTGTCAACATGATAGGACAAAATATATTAAAATTGATAGACATTTTATCAAAGAGAAATTGGAGGAAGGACTTGTATGTATGTCATATGTTGCATCTTGAAGTCAACTAACTGAAAGAGATTGAGCAGTTCAAGTTTTCATGATACTTTTATTCAAACTGGGAAAGTCATCAATTCCTTACCTTAAGGGGGTGTCAAGTTGAATATTAGTTGTATACTGTTTTAGGAAAGTCAATGTTTTGATATTCTAAAGATTGTATACTCTTAAAAAATTGTTCTCCTTAACTAAAAGAACACGAAATTTTAAAAGACTATTTTTTTAAAGAGTATAAAATTTAAAAAAATGATGTCCTTTCTTCATAGAGTGAAAATTTAAGAGATTAATTCATATTCTTAGAGATTATTTTTGTTCCTACACTAAAATGTATATAAGGCTGTAATCCTAAATTATTTCTTACAACTAAATTATTTAGTAAGAAGATAATTCATTTTGCGACATTCATCATGAATGATTCGCCTTGTAACGGGTTTAGAAATTTCAAGTTCATATCATTTCCCAGGGCTTGACAATCTTTAGACAGTAAACATTTGCAAAACTACACGTCCAAACCCCTGTTCTGTTGTGAAAATAAAAACGGAATTTGACGCTCTTTTCAATTTCATACCACTCAAATGACATCATTAATGGCTTACCCTATGCTTTAAGCAAACTATTCCCCTGAATAGTTTCATGTTAAAGGAAACTAATAATTTTTACGAAGCAAATAATGATAAAAACCTCACACGCGATAACAGCAATAATGGTAATGAATTCTTACCTATACGGGGAAAGAAGATATCTAATGATAGCCCATTTCTAAAGAGCTTTACTCTGAATATCCACAAGAAGATTCGGAGAGCAGTTGCTGCATATGTTTTGAGGTATAATTTCAAAACCTTGTGCTATGTTGAAGTTGGCCACAGGGAAGCAATGTTAATGGTTATCCTTTCTTTTTGGAATGTTGGGTAATGGAAGTTTGTGCTGACGGATAATTCTATACGGAAAATTAGCAAATGCGACAATCCAATTTCTTGTCATTCAGGAGCTGCCTTGCATTGTTTATCATCTAATGTATGGTGCCATAATGAACTGCAACCCTCAGGTTAGGGGTAATGTGGACTGAGGCACAAGGGATTTGTTGTTGTTTCATCCTTGAGATGATTGCTTGCAGGCCGGCTCTGGGCAAGGACATCCTCATAAACAGTAAAATACGGCTTCTTTTTATTCTTATAAAAAATAAAATGAGATAAAATAGACCATTTTTACTTTTATAAAAAATAAAATAAAATAAAATAGAGTCATTCTTAATCTTATAAAAAACAACAAAATCGTTTATATTTCACTTCTTTTTATTCTTTATAAGAACCCAAAAATAAGTAAACATAATGGTCTATGTTTTTCTTTACTCAGGACCTATAAAATACTAGGAACGACCCTGATTGCTTTTCATTAGCCATATTACTAATATTTTGCTTAGGTACTGTTTTATCAAATGTAAGTTCAAAATAGAAATTATGGATTGTTAACTTCTAAGTTAGCAAATACTAAGCTTTGTTTGGGGCAATGTTTCCTATTGGGAGTGTAGATGTACTCATCAAACTTGATAAAATTTCGATGGCTCTTGAAGAAAGTTGTCGTGTAACTACATTACGAGGCAATGACGAATATTGTACTTATCCTTGATTGCCTCCTCAACGTCTGTAACAACATTGACGAAATTTGATTTTCATGTTTGACAGGCAAAGCTCTGCACTCTTGGCGTTCTATTGCGTTAATGAATATATACTGACAAGTTTCTTAAAAATATGTCTGGAAGTAAAGCAAATATCATGAACTCGTACTAAGATAAGCTTTGTTTTGTTAAAGAACTTTTGCAGGATTTGCAGTTAGCTAGAGAAATACAGAAACGATTTATTCTGATGCTTATCAAATATATGAATCTTTCATCTGAATTCCTGAAAGACTAGTCTATACTACCAATGATTCAGGTAATTAACTAAATACTGAAGCAGATAGGAGGAAGATCAAGGGAACTCCAAAGCGATAATTCACCAGTTTCTGTGCCCAGTGTAGAGGAAGTAAATGACCCCAATTCGGGAGGCACTTGTGGACTGCCAACTTTTTGTACCTCCGTCTTTACGTCCTTGAACTTATCATCCTTTTTGCTAGCCTCCTCATTATTATGGCAAATCCTGAGATTGGATGGGAATTCACGTCCAACCAATCCTGACCTGCGAGTCAGCCTCAAGCATTCAGCTACTCCATTGTAGGCATAAAGAGAAGCTGAGAACTTGCGCTCATAGTTTAACCTCTTAATGATCTCTCTCAGCATTGACTGATCATCTTCAATGTTCCCCAGCTCTATTGGCTCCATCATTTCCTGTGCTATGTCAAATGCAGAACAGTCCAATGTTTGTGCCACCGAATCCTCAAATTTGACATCCATCAACCCTGTATCAATCTCTTCCCCTCTTTCTTCCACTTTCATGCCTCCTCCTTGACCAAAGTCATCATGAGCAAAATTGCTCCAGTTATCATAATCCAGATCAAATGCTCTAACATCACTCCCGTTATCTGCGGTCTTTAAACTTGATGTTTCAAGACAGCTACTCATGTGATCATTAGTAGTAGTTACAGTCCCACTACAACTCCCCGCAGTGTCACTATTTCCAGTTGCAACACAGTCCGGATTCACATTGCAGAAATTATCAAACTGGTATTCTTCCATTTCCGTTGATTCTTGTTGCTGTAAATTGTTACCAGGATTAGTAGTGTCCATCGACTCCCCAGCAACATTATTTCTAGCTTTGAGCCTAAGGAGCAACAGATTGGTGATCTTTGGTGGAAGAGCAGGTTTTGAATATGAAGATGGTGAACAAGGCCAAAAATTTGTTCTTGTATTAGCCCCACGTAGCAAGCATGCTGCTTCATCGTACGCTCTCGCAGCCTCCTCAGCGGTGTCATAAGTTCCTAGCCACACTCTGATCTTCTGTATAGTATCTTTTATCTCTGCCACCCACCGTCCTGATGGTCGCTGTCGGACTCCAACATAACGTTTCCGACCACGTCGAGCGCCACCAACTACTGCCGCCTCCTCCCTAATTTGTTCCCAAGCCGCAGCCATGTTTCCATCGACGACATTGGCTTTCTTCTCTTCTAATTCATGACCCTCACTGGACTCTCTCTTTGTTCCAATACCATGATTTAACAATTGATGGTATTCCTCCTGTTTCATTTGATCACTCGACTCGGGTTCTATAACTATCTCCGCTGCTAGAACAGTGCGAGACTGGATTCTTTTTCTGCTATTTTTTGATGTTTGCAAGCTGATGCTTATATATACAAGAGAAAGTTGATAGTTTCCAATAAATATTGGTCTCTGCTTGTAGCTTCTCTTTGTTTTGTAGTCACTTGTCTTCATTATCTAAATCAATTTCGAACATTTTAATATATTCATCAAATCCCATATTGAGATTTCACTTTCGGTTGGGGAGAAATCAAGAACTGAGAACATAAAGTTGCAACTTTGATAGGACCGAGTCCCAAATGGCGCTGTAGTCATCTTTTCTCAAGTACACTCGGTGCATGATTTGCTCTAACATCATGCACCGAGTGTGGCATGCCATATACCAGGTCTTCCTCAGATAGATACATAGATCAGAACATATATGTCCCATTTTAAAAAGATGACGGCTTCGTAGAATCCAATCTTGCTAAATGGACATATTTGTATCCTGGTACTTGTAGTTTTTTTACATTGGTTTTTTCTGGCCTTATTCCATAGTTTCGATACTTCCAACAAAATTAGGAAGAGAAGAGCTTCCCAGAGTTCTTGCATGACCAATTACTAAAGAGAGTGAGATTCTCATAGTGAACAACTAAGATTTTGCTTAGACTAAGACACTGATGAAAGGGTAAGTTGCTGTGCAATTTTGTACGACATCTGTTCAGAGTAACAGCGAGCATACCCTCAGAAGTATGCGAAGAAGGGGTAGTTTCTCTTGTTATTGAATCTCTTTGTATAATGACTAGTTAACTTGTCTATCGAAAACATTTGGTAGACAAAAATGCCAACTAATCTTAACTCTTTACTTCAATAAAATTTTTAAAACTATTTTTCCTTTGTCTATCTAATTATACCTGTAAATCTATGATTAAATTAGCATGATATATCTTTGGAAGAAACAGAAAAGAAATATAATTAGACCTGTGCATCCAAAAACTTGAGCAAAGTACTCTTTTTTTTCAGAATATTTCATTAAAAAAAAGACATTAATTTATCTAAGTGTTTAATATACGCAAAAGTCCACAACAAAAGACAAAAGAAGCTGTAGCTTCGACTGGTATTCTTCCTACGCGTTTTCTACTATTGTCTTTTACTACTCCTTGTTCACCCTTTTAAATGAGCTTTTGTAACACAAAAATGTTCATTTGAGATACATTTACAAAATGTTGTTCTATATTATTGATTATTGATCGATATAAAGATTATCAATAAAGCTCCTGATAAGACAATGTGATTAGTGGTTGAATCCAAATCAATTTCACAGGTTGTTAAAGTAAGAAGAAGCACTAAGGTAATTCATATGTTTGAATCTTATTGGTTTAACGTACTGGCCTCTACAGTATGGATTTCACCATCGTAACGAGCCTAGATCTTCTGTCCATTTTCTCTCTATCGCCCTTTGTCTCATAAAAAACGACGACGTTTTCGTAACAGAAAAGACGCGACTTTTTTGAAGTCACACCCATACTTAAAAGTCACGGGCAGGATAAGTCCTGCCCATGACTTACTCCCATGGACACACCCATGACTTTAAGTCGTGGGTGTGTCACTAATTTATTAATTTTTTTAATTATATTAAATATTAATAATAATGTTTTTATATAATTAATAATAATATTTTTATATAATTAATAATAAAATAATAAAAATTTTATTAATGAAATTTAGAAAATATATAAAAAATTATTCTTTAATTGTGTAAACAAAACACAACTCAAGCTGTTAATCCTTTTGCAAAATAAAAACTATGAATCCAAACCAGTCTTAATCATCAAAATCGTCAGTATTTTCCAGCGGATAATTAGTTGCCAATAGCTCGTTGCGATTGCATGCTAAAAATGCCTCGATAACTAGAGATTTGTTGAACCTCATTGCCTCTAACTGTATACATATAAGCATAAGTGGTGTGACGTTGATAGCTTAAATATTTCAACTGAATTAGATTTCTGTTCAACAGAAAAGAAAAGATTTATTAACCCCTTAGAACTTTCAACATATTTATTTATCAATTGAAGAAATTCTACATGATGCTCCTTAATTATTCTTAAAAGTTGGAACTTTTGCTTTCCAAATTCTTGAAGCATTTACTATCAAAGAATACACAAACTAAATTTAACATAAATAATATCACCATAAGTAAAATTCACAATTAAAAAATAATTTTATATATTTTTTATTTTTCATTAATTAAAATTTTAATAATATTTTATTATTTTATTATTAATTTATTAAAATTATTATTATTAATTATTTAATAAATTTTATTATATTAAATATTATTCTATTATATAATAAATATTAAATATTAAATTAAATTTTGTGACTTGTTACAAATAACACGAGTTTGACATGTTGCAAGTCACAACAAGTTACAGCCGCAAAGGATGACATTTATGAGTAAAACATCGATTGTTAATTTTTGTAACAAAAATGATGACATTTATTTAGGTACAAAATTAGACATAGTAGTACGAGACAGATGATCTCATCTCCTATCCAACGTATGAATTAAGAATGACTAGAAAAAAGTATGAGGTACGAGAAGACCAAAAGTTTTCAATAGGTCACATGAAAGGTCAAAAAGAGCTCGCATGGAATCTCCCATCTTTATCAACGCCTGTTAGCCAGCCGCCTGTAACTTTCAACCGATATCTTTTTCTTTTGGAAGTATCTCTTCAATTACAGTTTTGGGATTTATTATCGTTAACCACTGAGAAAACTGAAGCAACAAAATCTATATGAACTCCTCTTTCTCTTCCATAAATCCGGAGGTGGGAAAAGCTTGAAATCTTTAAAGAACGGATCTTTCATGATATATGCGGTCAAAGAGATCAAACTTTTAGTCCGTATGCATCAAATTACAAAGTACCCAGAAACATTTTCTTTTTATTTTTTCCTTAAACCATAGTTCACTGTCTCCCTCTCTCTCTCTCCGCCCTTGTTTGTACAGAGACCAAGTTTGTGTGTGTGTGAGAGAGAGGAGGGGGTGAGTAGAAAGAGATGTTTTTCTTGGGAAAAGGGTCTTGTTGCTTTCCATCAGAAGTGGTGGGTGTGAATGTGGGTCTTGCTTTTCTTGATAGCATTGTTGCTCTCTTTGCATTTATTCAGGTTTGTTTTTGGCTTCTCTACTTTGCTTCACTTTCTGTTTGGCAGGGGCTTTTGTTTTATAGCTGAAAGCTATAGCTAAGGATGAATGGTATAAAAAAAAGCGTGAGATATATATTTTACCAACAAAAGGTTTCCATTAATTACAATGGTCTACAAATTGTTATATCAAGCTTTAAATCTTGCTAGGGCATATGGAATTCGGGTTGTTGACTAAGACTAACTACTAATAGTTGCCGAATTTGTTAAAAATGGTTGCTTATTATGCATTTGTCAACATCCTTCAGTGGATGTGTGAGGTATTATATGCATTTACCAGAAGCCTTCTCTAATTTGATTGTTAGTTGTAGTGTAGCATATGAGAACACTAGGTATACAAACGAGTATCTATTGCACTTCAAATTTTAAAAGTAAATTCTCTTTAGTTACCATCGGGTGTAGACATTTGCTGCCGATGGCTCTGTTAATATAACTGATCTACTCTCACGATTGCCCTTCACTGAAGGAACCAAAACCTGTAACCTGATGGCTTGTTAGGCAGCCATATTCAAATGTTGAAGAGTTCTTTTATAATTAATGCTTATGTATCTAGATAAGTGTTCATATTAGCTTGATGGAGCATATAATACTTCATCTATCGACTAAAGATGCTAAGTTTATTCCCATTCTTTTTTTTTTGTGGAGAATTCTAAGCCAAGTTCAGATTTGTTGCTTGTCCTTCATAAATTTTATGAAGTTGCTCGAGTATCTAATTGTTTCATATTGTATTTAGTAAAGCATGATAGTAAATCTGCTTAGTTTAACAAGTTTTATAATGCCGTTTTTCATTAATCAGGTGAAGGCTTTAAGATATGATTTGCCATCTCTTGTTTCATAAAATGCCTTAAAATTAGACACTGCTTTAAAGTCTGCCAGCTAAAGTTTTCTACTTTTACCTGACAAACCTCTAGTTCATGTATTAAACCTTCATTTTAATTCTCAAAAACAGTTCCTATGATCTTGAATATGTAGAAAGACCAGCTTTGTATTGCATGAGAGTAAGTAAGAGAGATTGTGTTCGTGCAATCAAATTGAGGAGTGAAACTGGGAAGCTTTGCAATATTTTCAATTCTTATATGAAAAGAGGTTTGAGAGAATGATAAATACATGCGATTTAGAAAGCCTATCATTTGAATTTAATATCTCTCTGAGAATATAAATTTTAAATGATTATTAATTCATGCAAATTCTGTGCAGCTAATAAGGATTAACTCAAGGAATGCTGAACTTGGCTGGACTCGACAGAAAGTAAGTGATACACTGCTTATTGGACTTAAATAGCTACAGATCTTCCAGTTGAGATTAAACTAATTGACTGGCTAGCTAGATTGACCCGCTATTGTCAGACTAGCTGGTTTGGACTTGTGCCTTGATCCCGTCTGATTGAGTTGTCTGACAAATTAAGGCAGAGACCAGGTGAATCTTATCTGAACTTAAAGGATTCTGGTGACTGCCCTGAACTGGTTGGAATCTATAGAAGGTGTGGGTGTTACAACTATAATATGTAGAAAGTAATTACAAAACCTTTGTAAATAGCCCAAGGTGCAAACAGTTTGTGATCATTCCATGCTCTTTAACTTCTCATTCATTGCTTAAGCTTTTCCAATTTTCAAGTCTCCATGAAAGTATCTGAGCTAACACATATTACAATGGCATAAAATGAGTTATGATAATGTAAATACATCATCTTATGTTTCATTAAAAGTATAGAAATCCTTTTCTGTGCCACTCAACTGTTTTTTGTAGAGATTTCAGCCTTCACATGTATCTTGATCTCACTTCCCTTAAGTTATTGCTAATGTATAAATTAAAAGTTAAGACTTCGATTCCTATTTCTGTTTGTTTACAAAGAAGATGTCCACTAGAGCTGAAAACTTTTGATAGATTGTCACTTTGGCTGTGTTCATTATCGCGAAAAGATAAAAACTCTGAGTGAAGATATTTTTGTCAAGCAACGACTTGCATGCTTGGAGCAGAATAAATGGGAGAATCAGTCTTGTTAAATTTCATTGGATTGGCAGGTAGACATTTTCTGCAAGCCACTTTGGGATGGTCCATTTGCTATGTTCGTTTAAAACATATGAACTCAATGTGTAATTTATGAACAATACATGTATCATTAAATATCTTTTTATTGTTTTAGACTGCAAGTGACCTAATTTCCAAGGTCTTGATCAATGTATCAACAATTACAGGTTCTTCATCTATTGATTGGCTCCTCTAATATAGGTAACATTTGAAGTTGTCAAATCTCTACTTTTTAGCTTCAGTTCTCTAATTCTTTCGTTAGCTCCATTTTGTTCCTTAATCTTTCATTTGATGCTTGTACTTGATGCAATTATTTATTTCATGAATTACTCTCTCATTTCTTCTCATTCCTAATGTATAAAAAGTAGCCCTTGAATCACTTTTGTAATGTAGAGGAATAATATACGGTTCAGTTTGGCTTGTTTAAGCCCCTTGGTATGGTGCAGATATAATATGTTTGCTTGTCTTGTTAATGTTTGACTAGGGCTTGGGCAACTTGGTATAAGGATTTGCATTGATAAATAAGGCATGCGTTGGATAAGATATGAATTTGACAAGATTTGAAGTTATAGGATTGGCTTGTAGTGAGTGGAATTTATCATTTGCTTTCAGCTTTCTTGTGTGGCAACTAGTAAAGAGACATGAGATTTTCCTTTCTTTTTTGAGTGAAATGAGATCAGATGGAATTATGAAATTATAATGACACATTAGTTTTGACGTTTGTTAGAGCAAGAGTAAGTAACTAGGAAGCTTCTTGGCTGCTCTCAATGGTAGTTTATTGCACTAACCATTTGCTCATCTTAAAGCAAGTACTACAAATTAATTTTTGATATAGTGGATGGTAGTTGAAATGGGGTATGTAACATTGATAAGTTTGAACACTTATAGTGTTAACTGACCTTGAAGCTTGTAGGACTTGCTTACATTTATCATTAATGATCATTTATTGTGCACATCACATTAGAAAAGAAGGAATTATGGATGCTAGAATCAGTGGGCTGTCTTCTATATTAATGCTTTTCTCATTTCCTTGTGCGTGAACATGGTGAATTTGTGCATCTGTTTCCATGGAAGGTCTGAAGCAGTAATAGATGCTTCTGTGTGAGAATGGAGATGTATGTTAGTGACCAAGTGTTAATGCTCAGGTTAAAACTAATTTATTATATTGTTTTGATGTTAATTACATCTCTTTTCTGACTTAATAAGTGTTCCATTGTGCGACAGCATAAATTATAGGAGAATGTGGATACTCAATTTCTTTAACTTCATGATATCCTAAAAAATATGATCTCTCCTTTTAAAAGTTTAGGTGTGCATTTTATGGAATTTGTGTACTCTACATTGATTATATTGCGCGTTATTTTGGCAACACATGTTAACAACTAGCCAAGTAGCCTTTCATAACAGGACCTATGCGTGCTTCACAATTTAAATCTTAGTTTTTTCAAAATAACTTGAACAAATATTAAAAGGAGTTATCACACATACTTACATATAAGAAAAAAGTTACGTGATTTGCCTGATAAACTAATCTTACACAGGCCTCTTGTATTCATTTTTCTTGTTCTTTTTTCGATTTTCAATGGATTTTTAATTATTAAGCTGATTCAACAAATTGATGGGGGTAAGGATGGTTGTTACCTATTTTGTCAATTATGCACCTTATGAATACAAATATAAAGATAAAATGTTTTCCTCTGATATTGTTTGCAGCTACAGATAATATTTCCTTGATCTTTGTTCTCTCTTAAACCACTTACTCGTGGTGTCCAGGTTACTTTGCTTATTTTGTCCTAACTCTAGCTGCTTCTTGTGAGAGATGGTTTTGCTGGTCACACTCTTGTGGTTTCATCCTCATGGGTATGTTGCTATCTCAATAATATGTGACTCTTGTGACAAGCTTGACGTGTGTATTTGAGTCAATGGATATTTTGCTGCAGCTTTCCCAAAAATTCTGTCTTTCGCAGCATTTCTTCTAATTCTATCCTTCTGGTATGTTTTCTATATTACTTGGAAAATTTTCAGATTCTATGTTTTAATACTTGTATGTGATCACTTTGGGGGTTGAATGATGTGCCAATAGTGTTGATAGCTTATCCTTAATATAGGACTGCTTACCCTCTTCTCAAAAGTTTCTCAAAATGATGAGTTCTTTTCAGTGAATATCTTTATATTAATCTTCTCTTTTATGTCCTAATTACAAAGCGTGCTTTTGAGTCCATATTCTAAGTAAATCAGTGCGTCATGTGGGTCATTTGGAAACAATCTCTCTACTAGTTAGGAGTAAGGCCGCGTATTACTAGACTTCCCTAGACCCCGCGCCTCAGCGAAATTTATACTAAGTGTTGTTGTTGTTGTTGTGTAAGTAAATCAGTATGTATACTTCAAAATAACTCAATTTCCTTTTAGCTTCAAAAAAGTGTTGAAGGGGGCTGGAGGAAACAGCGAATGCCCATTTTATTGTTTCTGTTCTTCTAGTTGAGCTCTATATTGCAGCTGAATCTGTGAAATTTTTTGGGTTACATTATTATTATTTATCCTTTTTGTATGATTTTTGCAATGATATGCTTAGTTTTTCATTTGTTGCTTTTTTTCTTGCATTTTGAAAAGCGTCATTGACCTGAAAAAAATTATAAAAGATTATCTCACTTCATGCACATGGCATTTTTCAGCTCTTTGGTACATCCATTTTGTAGGATTGATCTCTTCCATCAGGATGATGATGAAGATTATGAGGATGAAGACTTCAGTTTTCAGGAAACTTTGTTGGAAAGGGCATTAAACGAACCAATTTCAACACGTGAAGATAGTCATAGAATATGTTTGCCTTTAAGATCAATCCATATTGAAAGCCGTCAGAAGCTTGTAATTTTGGTATGGGATATGTTGAAATTTACTCTCCTGGTTTGCTGATCTCTTTTCCAATAATTTAGGTATATTTTCTTATTTGGCAATGGTGAAGTCTTGTAATTGAAAGTACTTCATGAAACTAATGACTTTTTACTATCACCAGGTTACTCTTCTAATGTTGGTTTTAATGTTAGCATTTGCTGTGCTTATCTGGTTTGCAATTGGAAACAATTCAGTCAATTCATCATTATTGGCTAAGGTATTAACATCTAATTTTTATATCATCTCTGTTTCTTGTTAACATGCTATAGCTAGTCGATTAAACAATGCCTTACAAGTGAGAGGCATTTCAGCATGAAGATTATGCTATAATTTAGTTGTTTGCACAATGTAGAATATTTTCAAAGTATACAAGGATAATCATTTATAACCTCTGCCTCTTATTGAGTAAATTTGTACTGCAGTTTCTTTTCTTTAAAAGGTTGAATAATTGTTCGACCTTGTAATCCAGAAGATCACATGTAAATTGTAATACCAAATTCATGTCACTGATAAAGAATAACCTCTCTAACCACAAGATTTCTTCTCTATACTTATATTTAGTCAAAGCTATAATTAAAACAAATCTTTTGATCATTTACAATGCAAGTAATTCATCCTTTCTTTATGTTACTTACTGAGAAAAGAGTTATTGCTGATCATCATTTTTCATATTTTTGTGCCAATAAGTTTTTTCAGTGATAAAAGAAGCACAGAGAACTTCTGTTATTTATTTAGTTTCTTGGTCATGATCTAAAAAATGAATACATGGCTAGAAGAATCTACAACCAAGATTCCTGTAAAGTTAGTCTAGATAGTGCAATAGTTCAACATGCTTTCTGGTGTATATAAATTCCTACAAGGTTCTATGCTACACTACTACGTCCCGTTATCTATGGTGGGATTAAGAATGGATTTTTGTTTGCTTGGCTTTCTTTCTTTGCTACCTAGGTTTAAAAAAGACTAGGTAACGGCTCGTCAAAGAGAAATCTACAATCTCGAAATACCAAATTCTTGATGAATAACTTCTCCCCTCCCGCTTCATTGCACTTAAACACTGCATTAGGTACACATTTCAGGGAGATAACTATTTCTTAAATATAGTAACTGCTCTATGTTAAGAGAAAACATGATCTACATAGACAACAGATGTTGTAACTGACATATGGACTAACAAATAGAAGAGAAAAGAATATGTCCTAAATCTACTGCTAGGATTGTGGTTTAAAATGGATGGATAGATGAAAGGAAAAACAACCATAGGGATTAGACTAGTCGAGAAGGAGGGGAGTGCCCCTTCCTTATCAATAGAGTTTGATTCCTCTAGGTAGGTCAATTGGAGTAAAACCCTGAAAGTGCTAGGTTGCGTGGTAGTGCACCCTCATCTGCAAAGCCATTTACATGAAAAAGAAAAAGAGAGAGATGAAATCTCTTCATATAAATGATGAAAATCTAGCGGCTGATGCCCCTGCATAACCTGAAAGGTTTATATGCATGACCCAAGAATGGGGATTTTGGAAGCGATCACTCACCATAATTAGCATTTTGAGTTGAATAACGTTGAGATGAGTAGTAGTGTAAAACTATTGGCGGCTTATTGAATTTGCATTCACATGTAGGTGTATGTGGATATATTTGCTACAGCAATGCTGTTATTGGGATTGTCATTAGCATGTTATGGTGAGCAGCTGCCATTTTGTTTATCTATGTTTCTATTTCATCTTCCTTCAACTCTTCACCTTCTTTTTCTCCTTTATAATATCTATTACTTTCTGGCATCTGATGCTATTACTACTTTGGTGTAATGAGTTTTGCATTTTAGTTAGCATTAGACTACAGCATTATTCTGATAAATAGTAATTTGTTTGCTGGAATTTTCTGTGTTGGATTCTTATTTTTTTCTATTAGGCATGGCATGTTATTCATCTTCTTTCCACTTTTAGCATATTTACATTTTCGGTATGGTGATTTGTTACTTACATATATATATATATCATGAAAGGTTGTTTGCATTTATTTATACATTTTCATCTTTGGAATTGTGTTTTCAGGACTCATATTATGGTTGAAAATGAGAAGAGTTAGATCTGAGATAGCTTCATCTGATATGTGGAAGGTATTTACATTTTTCTGTACTTCCTCGTAGATCTAACATGGTGTCAAATAAATGCTTACATATTATTTCAAGTGCTTGGAAGATTCTCTTGGTGGTGCAATAATCAGGTCTAGAGGTGAGAAAAAATTACCCATCCTGTTCACCCGACATATAATTATAAGAAACGAAATTGATAGTTTTTCTAGAATAGAAAAATAAGTTGATTTTTTAAATAAAAAAATCGACGATTTAGTTCGGTTTTTGGTTTTAATCCAGCTCAAACCAAACCAAACCAATATTCTTAAGTTTACTTTATTCTTTTTTTTGGTATTATTAATTTATGTTTTATTTATTTTTCTAAAATAAGTTATTTTGCAGAAGTGTAATGGGTATTGTTTTTCAAGAGCATTCCACCTGTCAAACAATTTATTTAATTTCTTTCTTTTCCTTCTATTATTAAACTTTCTTTCTTTGGTGAAAATAGAAAATTTTATATATGGCATTCTTATTTACTTAAATCTTTTTGGTAATGATGCTAAACCCATTCTTTTTTAAAGAATATTAAACCTTAAATTGTTTTATTTAATATTACAATCTTATACTTTTTAATGGTATTAGATAATTGTTTTGATTTTTAAAAATAAAATCAACTAAATAATTGCCCTTGATATAATATAAAGTGCTTTCTTATTTTTATATATTAAAATTTTTGTTTTAATTTTTTTTACTGTTAGGGTTAAAATTTGTTGGCCCAAAGAGTGTTTTTTCCTTTTTTTGAAAGGTAAAGAATAAATTGACTGGAAGAAATTAGAAAAAGGCTAGTTTAGGACAGGGGACAACTGGATACAATATTAAAAGCCAGGTTTACAACAAGCCTCAAGATAATTAAGTGATGAGCTGAGTTCTTGCTAATTGGGAATTGTGCCATGTCGAATATCTATATTAAAGCCTCCATTGCAATATTTGTTCATGCTCAGGCAGTTGTTGGAATAGCTGCTTCCAACAGTGGTACACTTGCTGCTGCTGTCATAAGACTCTATCAACCCCTATTAACTTGATTCACCATGAGTTGTTCTCTAATCCAGATTATCAACTCAAAAGTAACTTGCTCCTTGGAACTTTCTACTCCCTAGAATACTCTGATATTCCTTTTGTTCTAGATGGCATATGTGGAGCTACCAAAAGCAATTAGATAGATAATTCTTCTCCCCTAATTTGACATCCTAACTCTGCTTAATCAATCAAAGATTTCAATGTGGTTATTCTTGGTGACTTTGAACTTACAGAGGGATTGATTTGTATTCTAAACGCCAGATAAGAATTTGCAATTAAAAAAGAGATGGGTGTTAACGTTTCTGAATGAGTTTTACAGAGCCTGCAAGCCCAAGGAATGTTAATAAATCTCATTCATTGTGGCAAGTTGTTTAGCTACTAGCTATAAGAAGAGTGAGACTTTTTATTCCAAATCAATGTCAGACCAGGATAGAGTCTGAACTTAGGATCTAAACAGCTCCTTACAAGAGTGGTAAGTACCAGAGGAGTGCTTGAACCAAATAAAAGAGTCTTCCAATCCTTGATTTGGGTTGTAGTTTGGAATAATGCTCCAAGTAGAAGAGGGGTCAAGGCCACCCATTGTTATTGCTAATCACATTGACCTTGGAACTTTCGGGGAACAGATGCATTAAATGAGGCATAAAGTTGGTCCAAAATAGTTTACTGTAATTGTCAAACCAAAGTGATGCACTCTCTTCGTCGTCAACTCTGCACTTGCTGTCCTTATAGAGAAGTTCTCTGAGTTTTAATAATTTAGTAGTTGATTTGATTTTTACCTCCCAGAAATTTCTTCATTTAAAGGAATATATATAGATTCGTTTGACTCGTAGCGTCTCTTTGTTTGTTAGCATCGCGCATAATCTTTAGGTTATCAGAGCTTTATTGATTAGTTTTATAAAGTGTATACTAAGGCCGCCCCCATCAATCTTTGGCAAACAGACTTTTGTCCATTTAACCTTGGTAGTAGATTTATTACTTAAAAACACTTGATCACTTGCAAGAACTTTTGGAGAGAAAAATATGAGAAGACCAATAAATGTGTTAAGAGGTGATTTAGATTAATTGCAATCTGCCTGCAAATTGCAAATGAGAGGCTCGTTACACCAGTTGGCTCAAAGAGTGTTAAGACCTATTAGTTTATGAAATTAATAAATTTAACATACCAAAATATCATAATATTTACAACTCAGTTGAACTCTCTTGGTAAAAAAAAATTCTGATCTCAGTTTAAAAGATTGTAATAGTATGATTAAATTCTTTATTTATATATAATTTTCTTATCTATAAAAAATTGTTCTATTTGAAGAATGAAAAGAATGTATTTTTTAACGTTTAAAAAAAAACAAGCCGACTCACACTATTCGAATCTAACCAAATTTATTTGGATTGGTTTAGTGTAGTTTGAACATATTTAGGGATTGATTTACTTTAAAAAAGAAACTATTATGTAAATAATTCTAAATAAAATAAACCCAAACCACTTTGATGATATCTATGTGTGCAGGTAGCGGGTTTGGCCCTTGTCTCTATTATATGTTTCAGTTCAAGTGCATTTGTAGCCTATTTTACTAAAATTCCAGTAAGTATATTCTGCCAACCATATGCTTTTTTGGTATTACATTATCTGAACCATAACCTTCTAGTTGTGACTGCTACAGGTGCTATATTACTGCCAGCAACTTGACAAAACTGGTCTATATACTTGTTTTTTGATCATTCTGTATTATTTTATAGGTAATGGCTTCAAATACAAATGGTTAAATGACCTCTATTATTATGCTCTTTCAAATGGTTAAATGACCTCGATGAATCATGATGCATGAATTATTTGTCAGGTTCTTCTGTGCCTTCAGCATTTGTTTTATGGATCATGAGAGAATTGCCGCCCCCTGTAGTAAACGAGGAAAATCCTCAAGGGTGGACTAGTGTGCAGAACCAGGTTCACGACACGTCTTCTATTGCAGTTGCAATTTCTCAATAACCCTAGGAGTAGTGGCTTTGGATCTTTCCATGGCTTCTGATTGGTTTAAATTAGTGTCGAATTTGCTGATTATCGATCAGATGATAATAGTGTGTAAGCTTATAGGCAAAAGAGTGCATGGAATTTCTTACTCACCAAGACTACGTCCTACGGAAGCTGGCCTAGTGAGATTATTATTGACAGATAATAATTACGTGATCCAGAATTCTTGTTTTCAATCCTACTCAACATATCCCATTCTTCTCATTTGTTTTCGTTCTCCATCACCACACACAGTGGCTAAAGAATATGTAATCCTCTTGTCAATTGGTGAAAATAATTTTGCAATATTGACCAAATTCTTAAAATTCTCGCATAACGATTTACACACACACGCGCGTTTATATATATATATATATATATATATATCAAGTACCGTATCAAATGATGCCACAAGATAGCCCTACATTTTGAGGACTATAGCATCTGGTTTCTAAGGAAACACGAAGTGTATTTTCACTCCATATGTTGTCAACTAAAAAGCAGTTCGTCCCTGAAGATGTGGATTAGCCCCAAAGAGTACTTCCAAAGAGAACCTTTTTCTGCACGGATTCAATAGAAGATGCACACTAATGATGCAGAGAAATTATCTATAGTCTTATCTTTTCCTTTTCTTTTTCCATCTGGAATAACACGCAGTAGGCCTATACCTTGGCAATGGCTTTGTATTTTGATACAAGAGTTCATTCAGATTGAAGCTATTGAGTACATCAATCATCAAACATTTAAACCTGACTTAATGCACAAACTACTTAGGCATTCAGTTAAACCATGTACCTTAAAGGTTCAATTAGTTACTTTCCTGTTCCCCAACGGTCCAAAATCTTTAGGCGGCCAAACCTGCAGGGAATTATCAAGCAAGGGGGAAAAAAACCACAATCAATGCATTAGAAATGAAAAAGAATGAAAGACATTTAAATATTCAAACTTCACCCTAAAAACCAAAATGCACTGGATGGCCATTCCAAGTATGCACCTCGTAGGACACAACCAGCTTACTGTTGCAAATTCTAGGAATAGTCTATACTATCCTTTCCCACAATAAGGAATATGTTTTAATAATAATCGGTACATCACTGAATCCTCGAGAAACTTAGATCACTATTAAAACAACGCAGCCATTCCAGTTTAGCAGCTCATTACCTCCGTATGCATTCATTATGTATGGGACGATTATTGCTCTGGCTTGGCTATAATATTCTTCTTCAAAATTCATCCTTTAGTTGACAGGTAACACTGAAACTGCCTTACTACTACTATTCATCAACTCACTAGGTGCTTTCATCCATGCAAGCTAAAAGCCTTAACTTGTAACCTTCAGCTGTTTCTAATCATATGCTTACTGTAGCTAATCCAATCAACTCTGACTAAAGAGGTACGCCTACCAGCCTATTCCCAGAAATAAGTCTCTCCAATGCCAAACTAAAAATAAAGCATTCTGTACTGCCCCCATCGACAGCAACTGGCAATCAGAATCGATTTCCATATCTACCACTAAAATAACTATTGCGTCATTTGCAGACAAATTGATAGGCGTAACTCTTTGATCCTTTTAAAATCAGTTTAGTGGTTCATAGCCTTATGATGATTGGGATATTGCTTTGGGTTGCATGTAATGGAAAAATTAATTAGTTCATAGCCAAACTCGAAATATCTGATGCAGGGAAAACACCAATGAAATCTTCAAACAAGCGGACAGCAAGCTTAAGAACATAAGCTTACCCTCCAAAATAGGCGTGGAATTGTTTACACCTATGAATCGAGAAAGCAAGTTCTCGCTGTGACTCCTACACTCATGGAAGTTTTCACAGATAAGCCTTACAGGAGCTGCATCACAGGTTTCCAGCCTATATACCATCTTAGGGGTTTATGATGCATTCGATCATCCATAATATCTTAAACTCATTCCACATATAGTAACTACTTATGTAACGCATCTACTCATCAATGATTCAAACAAAACCTAAACATAAATACCTATATTATTAAAGAACATAAAAACTCATCAATGATTATAAGAATATTCTAAACAGTAACTCAAAATCAAGACCTCCTTTGTATTCACACAAAACCCAAACACAAATACTAGTACTATTAAAGCAACACATATGGTAGACATTAGTTGGATGACTTACCTGGATGGACCGACAATCACAGACTACAAAGAAGAAGGATAAACGATGCTCTTCAACACAACATAGGACTTGCGAGGAAGAAATTTCGTATTTAACATAATACACTTGTTCAATATTTATAATGCTAAGAAATTTATAGAGTCTATTAAAAGTATCTCTCAATCTGACACTATTGATAACTCAGTTAACTACTATAAAATTTAATGATTCTCATACTTATAAGAGCATGTCATTGAAATGATTAATATATACAATATATTGTTATGATCAAACATAAGAATTACAATATAAACACTTATTGACTCTGTAAGTTGTAAATATTAAT
>JAOQMM010000003.1:9612720-9628345 GCA_027563515.1 Erythroxylum platyclados | reverse complement strand
AACCCTCGATAAGTTGAGTTTGGAAATAGTCCTTGAGTTGTCATCTCACAGGCCATGATCGAGGCCTATGTGACAAGGTCTGAGTATTGCACTAACAATTCTTTTTTTTTTGAAGTTAAAATAAAATTGTATTAACTATAGTGAAAATTATACACACATTACAATGGGAGCTATGGAATAGCAGTCCAAAGATCCTAATTACAAGGATAAAATGCTACTACAAAAGGGGAATAGAAACTCCCTCAAAATTACAACCACCATCGAGCTTTCATGTTATTAGATAAGCAGTTAGTTACATCTTTGGCTAGAACAACACTACATGTTTCATTAAAGGTGGAGTTAGCTAGCTGATAAGGATTAATGCACACCTTCTTGTAAATTCTTCTATTCCGCTCCCTCCATATATTATAGATTGCAACCATAAAGACTGCTTTAAGATTAAACCATCCTTCATGCATGATTTGGAGTTTTGGATTATCCAGTTGAGTGTGATATTCCAATCATAAAAGAAGCTTGAAGGAGCTAGTTTGTGAAGCAGCTGACTCCAAACCGTGGCAAAATATACACAGCTAAAAAATAAGTGATTACGGTCTTTAGCTAGCAAATGATAGAGCTTACACAAGGGATTAAATGACCTATACCGTTGATCCTTAGTGTGCAATCTATTTTTGATAGCTAACTAAGTAACGACGAATGCTTTAGGGTTGATACTTTTCTTCCAAAAAGAGAGAACCAAGGAGCAGAAGGGAGAGGAGGTTGAAGGATCTGGTATTATTTGTAAAAGTACCTAAAGGATGAAGCTTCCATTTAATAATGTCTAGATGACTAGCGTTAGGAAGGTTAGGAAAAAACTGAAGTAGCGTTTGAAAACCTTTGAAATGCCCAACCTAATGTCCATCAGAAAGAAGAGAGGAGACTTTGTCATTTAGGGGAATACGACGAGTGAAAGAAGCGAGGTCAGTTTGTCAAATTAGTGGATTGAAATTAGTCCAATTATCATACCAAAACTAGATGGTGTTCCCATCTCCCGATTGGTGATGGATATAAGGGTACAAAATGTCTCTAACTTTGAGCATATGGTGCAACACCTAAGAACAACTTTTGGTGACTGGTAGTTGCCAAAAATTTTAAGAAGAGAGATATATTTCATGCATCCACCTAATCTATAAGGAGGTTTTGTTCGTCAGTAGCCTCCATATTTTCTTATATAAAAGAACTTGTTGCAAAATCTTCACAAAGCATATTCCCAAGCCTCCTTGCTGCTTAGGAAGTGTTACCTTATTCCATTTCACCTTGGCCTTCTTAGCATTATCCAAAGAACCTGACCAGATGAAGACTTTAATAGTTCTGTCTATCTCCTTAAGCACCTTCTTCGGCAGAATGAGGTGATTAACCTAATGAAGGTGTAAACTACTGAGCACAAAAATGGATAGTGTGACTCTCGCTGCTATCGAAAGAAACCGGTTTTGCTGAGCTATGATTTTAGATTTATATCGTTCCAAGAGGGGAAGGCAGTCGGTGCATTTGAGTTTAATGTGTGAGATAGGGACGCCCAAGTATTTGAAAGGTAGAGAGTGTAACTCCATGCCAAGAAAATTGGCAAGCTTAAGTGAATTATGTATATCTGAAGAGCAATAGAATGTACTTTTCTATAAGTTTATTTGCAAAACTGACCAGTAAGAGAATCTAGTCAAGATGTCCTTAAGAATATTAATAGAGAACGAGTCAACTCTGGACAAAAGCATTAAATCATCAGCGAACATAATATGGGTTAGCTGAAGGGGACTGCATTTATGATTATAGCAGAAGTGACCATTATGCGATGTCAACCTAGCAATCAGATGAGACAACCCTTCCATCACCAAAACAAATATATATCGAGAAAGGGGATCACCTTGCCATATACCATGACCATACTGCAGAGTTTTTGTTGGAATGTCATTAATAAGGATACTGAATGATGAGGTTTGGAGGCATAGCATAATCCAATTTGTGAAGTGAGTAGGAAACTCCAAAGCTTCTAGACAGGCTTGTATGAAAGGTCAACTAACAGTGTTGAAGGCTTTGTAAAAATCTATTTTCTAGATGCAACTGTTAAGTTTCTTCCCAGAATGATAATCCTTAAGGAGCTCCTGCATAAGAAGGATATTATCATTAATAGAGCGACCCTCAATAAATGCATTGTGAGTAGGGCTAACTATGTCGAGCAAGACGAGCTTCAATCTTCGGGCTAAGAGCTTAGCAAGGACTTTGTAAATTATGTTGCAACATGAAATGGGACGATAGTCTGAAAGGGAGCTAGGATTGGGTTTTTTTGGCACGAGGCAAATGTAAGTGTGATTGATCTCATGCAACATCTTACAAGTTGACAAGGTTTCCAAGATAGCTTGGGTTAAAAGCTCACCCGTGATCTGCCATGTTTGTTGGAAAAAATACGTCGTGAATCCATCTAAACCTGGGGATTTTGCAGGGTGTAGGTTGAAGAGGATTTCTTTAATCTCACTGACAGAAAAAGGAGTAAGAAGGAAGTCCTTCTGTTGTTGATTAAGAGGGCTGTCAAAAAAACTGCACAAATTCAGTAGGTCGGAGTAAATAGGAGTCTATTTGGTTATTGGACCAGGTGAGCAGTCGACCAGTAAAACGAAGGTCAGTCAACTGGACTCGTTGGAGAAACCATTCCAGCTCTTTACAAGATGACAAGTGCAACCCACAACCACCTTCAAATTCATAAGAGTTCTTAATACGGTTGAAATCACCAGCCACTAACCAAGGCTCAAAGATATTGCTTTCCAGTAGTTGGAGTGTAGATCAGAGCACGTCTCGTTGAAATTGAAAATTGGAGGCATAGATAAGAGAGATAACAAATCGAACCTTGGTGTTATGAACAGAACATGATAAGTGTAGATGTTGAAAACTTTCTTCAATTACCTGTACAGAAATTTGAGTCATATCGTAATAACAAAACATACAACCATTGTAGTGAGAAGACAAATTGGTAAGAAGGGACCATTTGGCCTCCAAGAGCTTAGTTACTATCAAGAGGTCAGAAGCTTTGATTTTTGTTTCTAAGAGACCTACTATACAAGGCTTAGTATCCAAGACTATGTCTTTAATCATGGCCTGCTTGTGCAGGTCATTGAACCCTTAGATATTCCATATAAGAATCATCCAAGAGGGGGATCCCCTCAGGAGCTATGCTTCTTTTGAGAAGATCTCCTTTTGGAACTATTGGTAAAATGCAAGTCTTGTGAGGAGGAACAACTCGGGGTATCATGACTAGTAACCTACACTTGTGGCTAGGATGTTGTCTTTTCCTTATCAGGGAGATCTAGACTACAATGCTAAACAATTGAAGTATCAACGCATGTTATGTCAGCTTGAGAGCTATCCTGCAGTTCAGCAGATGAAGGAGCTACAATAATGCAAAGAGAATGGGGGGAATCCCTCGACTCAACTCTGCAATGATCTTGATGATTTGATGTGTGAATTACCACAGTAGCAAGTTTCTCAGAAGCAGTGGGATTAACATCAGAACAAAGAGGTTTAGATGAGTGAAGCATAGAGGTCTCATTGGTCTCTATAGAATTGAAAGGAGGGGACTAAAATTTATGTGCCTTAGCTGGAACATGGCTACAGGGTGCTAACGAATCTAATTTATGAGCAACTTTGTCAGCTGAAGGAAGATCTTTAGTAGTAACTTGGTCTTCAGAGTCTAAGACTACCAACTTTTCAGGCTCAGGTTGCTGTAGTCGTTGAGAGAATTCTTGAGTAGAGTCAACCGTAGATGGTGTAAGTAATTCATCATGCCTTCTAGATTTAAAAATTTTCCCATTAGCTTTCCATTGTTTACTAGATGGGGTAGGTCGCTAAAGATAGGAGATTGGAATCTCGATGCGTTGAAGCTTACCAGAGTCGTCTAGCTTTATGATAGGAAGGGTATCTGGTAGTGCAGAGTGCCTGTCAATCTCAATGCATATCTTTGCGTAACAAATTCGCTACATGTGAGTCGTCTGCAAGTCCATGCAGATGGGTTTACCTAGCGAGCTGGCTAGGTAACTAAGATCGTCAATGTTCCAAAATTCCAAAGGTATTCAGTGAAACTGAACCTAAATTGGTAAGACATCAATGCTACCCCTATCACATTCAATACCAGGCTTCCATTGTTGCAGGAATAGAGGTTGTCCTCCCACATGCCAAGAACCATTTTCAGTAATTCCAATAACAATTGCTCTGAACTAAATTTGGATAGAATATTCCCATCCTTCATTAACAAGGTCTTCTCTAGAACTTTTTTGTTCCAGTGTGCTTTAGCCCAAGTTTTTACAACCGAGAAAGCAGGACGTTTGTGCCAAAAATATCCCACTAAAGATGAAGACCAAATATTGGCACCCGCTTGAAGCATATCTCTTGGAGGAGTAAGAACTCCATCCTTTAACACGTTAGAAAAATACTTGAGTTCACCTTTATTATGCTATGTAGTTAACTTGCGATTCCACCCACCTTGGACAGTTTTGGAAAGCGCAACTTTGATAGTGCCAATAGGCTTGAAGGCCTCAGCTTCAACAGTACTAGCATGCTGAGGAGGAGCAGGTCCCTTTCCGCGAAGAGATGAGGCCAGTGTTAGGAAGGCTTCAAAGTCAAAGGAGGGGGGGGGGGCGGTAACCAGACATGTCCAGTGACTAGGCCTTGACGGCCTACTTAAAGTGAGGGGTTCAGTGGGGAGAAGAAGATGAATAGTGTCCAGAGATAGGCGGGAAGAAAGGTTCAAAAGTTAGAAAAGGGGGGCGGAAGAAGGAAAATAGGGGAAGGTTTGGTAAGAGGTCAAAAGAAAAATTTTAATGAGAGGTGAGAGGAATAACAATTCTTATTATATCATAATTAACTCATCTTAACCTTACCAATAACTAAACATCAACACGAATTATTTCCAAACATCACATAATTTTATCAAATAAATTTTACAAAGACTTCAAAAGATTAAAATTTAAAGTAATTGTACTTTTACATGATAAACGTCAATAGAAAATTGAAGACTAACAACAACAAGGTTTTTTATTCCTTGCCCTGAATTAAATGTGGCCATGAAATAAGGATTAAGTAAAATAAAATTCATTAGGTGGTAGAATCATGGACGTATTGAGCAAGATAATAAGGAAGTGAAGATAGAATCCTCAGTCATCAACAATGATTCAATTGATGATAAAGGAAGAGATTTATTGACTTAGTTCTCCACCTTAATAACTGAAAAAAGAACTGATCCAATTATATTGAATTTGACTCATAGTATTCATTTATTAAAGGATGACTTACTTTATCAACTCATACAATAACATAAATATTAAAAATTCAAAATCTTACATTGATTTTTCCATTACTTATAAGTTATTATAATAAATTGATTTTTTAATTAAAATTATAGTATACAAAGATAGAGGTGACATGTATGTAGTAAATATATGATGTCCATTTTGGTACTAGTACTTATTATGACTATAAAGTAGACACAATTTTCTTTCTTTTTTTTCAATATACTTTTCTTCCATACAAGTGTAAACTTTTATATTCTAATTTTATAATGATATTGTTGATATTTTTGCCTAACTCTTATTTTATTTTATTTTATTGAACCCATTTCAATTTAAATATTTTCATATGTAATTATATACAATTTATTTTAATTTGTATCTTTTTTATGACATTCAATTTGCAATGAATTTCATCATGTTCAAATTTGCATCAATTTGTATCATTTTAGTTTTAATCTCTTTTTTATTTTTTATCTTTTAATTTTTATTAATTAAATTCTAATTTTATAAATTCATTAATGATATAGTTTAATAAATGATTAATTTATTTTGCTTATCTTTATTTTTATCAATTATATTTATTAGGAATTTTTCTTTCTATTTTGATAAAATTGAGTTAAGAAAAGGAACAATAAAGGTAATTAGGTATTTTTTTAATATTTTATATATTTTTTAGAAATTTTATTTAAGAAATAAATTAGAAGGAAAATTCTATAAAAATTTCTTAATTAATTAATAAAAATAAAAAACTTAAAGGTAGAAAATTAGCTAAAAATAAAAGAAAATTGAGAATAGGTTGGAAATTAATAAACATTTAAATTCAAGTTTCTCCACAACAATTATTTAATATTAAATATTTGAAAAATAAAAAGAAAAATAAAACTCTACCTCTCCCCTTACCCCCCACTCTTATTCTCAGTTGCCTAAAATCATAAATTAAACCTTAATTCTAATCTTACCTACTGCATCTTCATCTCCCTTATTGTTGTTGTCATCTCTCTTACTATCGTCTCCATTACCACCCTTGATTGTTGTCACTTTTCACTGGTTGCTATCTCCTGCCATCTTCCACATTGTTATATTTAAAAGATAATAAATCCTTGAGCTATCCAAAACTTAAATCAATATTTCACCATTAGTCTCATAATCTTTAGGAAATAAACTACATACCTTGAGGATGAACCTTGGGGTTTTATTATGATGTTATGGCATACTATAAAACCAAGCTTAAAGCTTTTCTGTCTATGGTTTTGAGTTATAAAGTTGCTAGGATATTGTTATAGGATATTGTTATTTAACTTTAGTATTTTTTTGTTTCTAATGCTTTATGTTTTGTGGTTATCGGATAAGTAATATTGTTTTTGTTGTTAATTACTTCATGGTTATATAAATAAATTCATATTTTGTCAATTTTATCTTTATATATTTAATTTTATAAGCTTAGTCATCTCTTTTTGATAAATGTTTAAACTGATGTGTGAACTCCTCCTTTTCCATTTAGTTCTTGTTTGATATTAATGCATCTGATTAGGGTTTAAAAAATTATGATATAGGGCTTTATGTACTTATGTTTTATTATGAAAGATCGAAATCTCTTAAACGTTAACGTTTAAAGTTATAGAAGTTGCTTCTAGCGTTATTGTTGTTAGTAAAAGAGTGCTTAGAAAGTTGGCAAATATGGGTATTTATAATTTGATATATTAAGAACAATATCATTAAATGAATTTGATATAGTGATGATCTTTTAAGAGATCCATACCTTTTTCGTAGGTAAGAATCGAGGGGACTTCCAATCCACCACAAGCGGATTATCCATTTAGTGTTGTTATTACTATAATCAACTATAGTATTAGTATTGTTGCCTCGGTATTTGGCTTCTTATCTTTTTGGAGTACTTTGGCTTTTAGAAATAACTTTTATTTTCTTATAAGCAAGAGGTTTTAATTTTTTATGTATATATGTAGTTGGTTCATGCTTTAGTAACACTATAAAAAATAATACTATTTTGTAATTTTATAAAATTAAAAAACCATTTTACAATTAAAAAATAGATAAAAAAATATTTGATATTGATCAGTACTAGCACTATATTATACCAAAACTAAAATTGATAATAAGTTTGATATGATATTCACAATACTGCTAATAAATCTAAGCATATAGTGGAATTTTAGAAACAAACATAAAGAAAAGAGAAGGAGAGTCTCAAACGATAAAAACCTTAAACCAAAATCGAGAGCCTAAAAACAAAAAAAAAACCTAAACATTCAACTTACCTTTTATTTTTTTCTTCCAAAACCCTACCCATCATTTTAAGCTTCTTGCTTCTTTTCATAATTTTCATCTTCTCCATAAATCTAGCCATCATACTCCGACTAATCTCTCTTTGTTTCACTAGGTGACATGGAAAATTAAATAAATTTCTTTGTAATTTCTTAGGTTCTTTCCTAGTGTTTGCCATGTCACCTCTCTCTCTCTCTCTCTCTCTCTCCCCCCCGCACATCCATGACTTTGAGCTCTCTAATATGATATCTAAAGAAACTCATAGTTGAGCAGCAGATACTACCTTATCTAAGCATTAATAGATCGTTGTTTACACTTCACGTGGGCTAGGCTAAGAATCCTACATTTCTTATTTATTTTTATTGTTTATTTCTATTATCTTTGTTAGTTCCTAATGACACCCAAAAGGGAGAGGTGAATTGGTTATTGATAAATTTTAAACTGAATAATAATTAACTTAGTGTATTAAATAGCACAATTTGTAAAACAGGAAAATATGATATAGAAAAATAAATTATATTGGCAGTAAAAATATAAAAAAGGTTAGTGATATTAAACTTAAGAGGAGTGATGATATTCAGGAGGAGTGATTTATGTATTCCTCATACTTTATGTGGTATTTTATACTTAAGTAAATTTATTCTATATTTAATTTAATGTATGTATATTTCCTTATAATTTATATTGAATATCTCTTTTGTTCTTCATTTTGAATTATATTTTATGTATGAATTGAGGTAGAGCTAGTCACTATCTTGATATGGACAGTTATTTATATGCTTAATTTTATTTTTGCTCTTTAATGTCTCAAATATTTTGTCATTATAAAAAATAGGGAGATTTTTACACTATAAGAGGTTCAATTCATTATTTTGATGATAAGAAAAACTAAGTACACTAATGAGTTTATTATTTTGATTAAAAGCAATATAAGTATAAGATATAGCCATAACTTAAGAAGATAGTGGATATGATAAAGAATAGTTGAAGTTTGCAACCTTTAAAGTTAAGATCAAGTCAAGAATAAAAAAAATGAAGGTATATCAAGGTCATTTAATATTTTTAATATTAATTGTAATCTCATTTTGTCATTTTAATACCTTAAAGGCTCCCCTGCATAAACATTTTGTCTTATTTTATTGTATGAATCTCTCAATTCATCAAGAGTTATAAAAGCTTTTGTTTTCAAAGAAAAACCTCTTAATTTTTCAAACACTCTTTAAAGGACATTTTGAAAAATTTTTAATTATAAACTCAAACTCAACATATCCTAGTACATAAGGTTTCTTGCTTTGCGAGAGTCGAGGAAGGGTCATCAATGTCTCAACGTTCCTTTTGTATTTTTACAAAGAAGTTTCCGTGACTCGAATCTGTGACCTTCTAGTCACAAAGGATCCCTCCCTTAAGACTTTACATGCTAGTCCTTTTTTTCTTTTAAAGGGTTGTTTCTTTTTACATCTCTTGATGTCTCATTTCATATGTGGTAAAAGATCTAATAAGCTTCTCCAATAACAGTATTGTCAAATCATTGGCTTCTTGTACTCATATCCTTAGAAGTGACAAAAGCAACTTTCTTATCATTGCAATATTAGTATAGGTCTTTCTAATACATTTGAGAGCATTAATAATATTAATAAACCTTGTGCGCAGACTAAAAATGCTTTTGTCATGCTTCCATTAAAACATTTCATATTGATGAGTTATCATGCTCACTTTGCTCTCTTTAACTTGATTTGTGCCCTCATGAATAGTTTGTAATGTATGCTAAATTTTATAAATCATTTCACATATAAAAACTATTAAATTTTTTTCTCCCTAATGTGCAAAATAGGATGTGTACAACCTTACTACTCAAGGAAATTAATCTTTCATCTTAGAGTACCCATTCTTCCTTTAATTTATTGACCTTTTTGTTTTCCACATTTTTAATAGGTACAAAGGGGCCACTTGAAACTATCTCCCATAGGTCTACACTCTCAAATATTAAGAAAATTCTTATTGTAGTTTTCCAGTAAAGGTAATCCTTGCCATTAAATAAGGGTGCTCTACTAATATTTTTTCCCTCTTGGTTGGATTATGAATGTTTCAAAACTTTGAAGTCCAACATATATTTGAGTGAAAAGTTTAAAATTAAAAATATAGTTTTTTGTCTTTTATACTAAAATAATATATTATTAAAAATCATAAGACAAAAGATACAAATTGCATCTTAACGTTTTATACAAAGCCTTAGTTAATCCTTACTATTATTAATGATATTACATTATACTTTAACGTTTACGAAATGGTACTAATAACACTCTAAATTTTAATAGATTTAAGTTTTTAGTAATTTTTAGTATATCAATTTAATCTATGTGATTTCATAACTAGATAAGTTTTTAGTTAAAGTGTAATTTTTACCTTAATATTTCACAAGAGTCTCAAATAAATTTCTAGTATTATCTTTATTACTAATTTTATAATATATTTAAAATATAATAAGTATTATTTTTAATAATGTTCAGGTATAAAATAGTACAAAAGATAATAGTAAGGATTTATTTAAATCTTCCTTTTAACTAAAAGTATAAATATTCAATAGAAAGATACCGATATAATAAGCAAATACTATCTTAATAATAAAAATGAAAAATATTTCCATCCAAAGTAAAACACAATATTAATAGTATAAAAATACAATTAAAATAATAAAAAACCATGTACAAATGTACATAATTGAAGTGTAAAATGTAGAAAAGATAGCACATCTTTTAAAAACAAGCATTCCTTATACACGTGATAAGTGTGCCCCTTAAATGGATATGTTAATGTTATTCTCACTTTTACGAATATAAAATTTAGTGTACTGTAATGATATTTTAATACAAATCAAACTTAACTCTAATATTAGGAACAATACTAAACATAATACTTAGATTTTTTTATTAGTCTTAACCAAGAGAAAATTTCTAAAGCATAATAACTATGATAATTCGATTTTGTAACAACTATAATCGAAATAACAAATTTGAATTTAATATGACAACATATGTTTAACCATCGTAAGTGTACTAAGGAAGTTATCTAAAAACACAAATTATATAATTTAATTATCATTAATTTTCAATCTTAATTATATATAGCAATGATAAAAAAAATTCAACCGGTTCGGCCGCTTCAACCATAAAAATTTTAAACCTTTCAAGTTTTATGTTTGATCGGTTTATTAATTAATTAGTAATTTTTGTAAATTAATAATTTTTTATAAATTAAAATAAATCAATTAATTTTTATTTAACAATTTTTCAATTAAATTTTAAATTTTTCAATGAATAAGGGTAATATCTTTCAATCATATTATATATTCTTTAATTTTATTTAATTTTTAACTGATTTTATGACAGTCTAATATTAATCCTTAATCTCTTTGTCTTATTGATTTAATTTGTTTTTAAAAGATTAATACATACTAATATATATACAAAATCAATCTTAAATGTCAAAACCAAAAAGTATTCCCTATCTCAAGATTAATCTATTTTGGAAGTTGGCGATTTTTATGGCTAAATTACAGTCCTTAATTTGCACATCATCTTTAGGCTCGATAGTTTATAGCGTCCATTCTGGTCCATGGTTCTTGCGTGGACAGCTGACGTGGAGTCAGATTCTGTTGTAAGTTGAGGGACTCCTTTACAGTACTGAACAAAGATTTGTGTTGTGGCAATGGAGGAAGAGCCAGCCGTGACATGACTCTAATTGACAAGTACAAGAGCATCGCGTCAATGTTTAGAAGGCAGTTGTTCAAACTAGACAAAGAAGATAGAAATGATAATGAATATAACGAATACGGTGAATAATGATAATAGATATAATTATTATAATTATGATGGTTGATTATGATAAATGAATGATTATTATTAGTATTGATAGTAATTAGTTTGTTGAAAATTTTGAGAAATAAAAATTTCTTAAATTTTTATTTTACATTGAATTTTAATGTATACTAATTAATTATACTTAATATTAATATATTTAATTAATTATATTCTTTTACTAAAAAAGGAAAATTTTAAAATTTTGGTTTTACATCAAATTTTAATATATTCTAATCAATTGTATTTAATTTTAATATATTCTAATTAATGGTATTTAATTAATTATACTTTTGTCAAAAAGGATTTATTTAAATTTTTATATCAAATTTTAATATATTCTAATTAATTATATTGTTTTGCTGAAAAATAAAATTTAATTAAAATTTTTTTTACATCAAATTTAATATATTCTAGATAATTATATTTAATTTTAATATTTGCTAATTAATGATATTTAATTAATTATATTGTTTTGCTAAAAAGAGGAAAAATTAAAAATTGTTAAATTTTTTACATCAAAATTTAATATATTCTAATTAATTATATTTAACTTTAATATATTCTAATTAATTATTTTTAATTAGTTATATATAATATATTCTAATTAATTATATTTAATATAATATGAATCATAGTTCTAATACTTCGTAATCCATTTAATATATTTCGTGCTCCAAATACTAGAATAAACATTTGATAAGATAAAAAATAAATCTTTTCTAATTAATTATATTTAATATATTCTAATTAATTATATTATTTTATTTAAAAAAATAACTTTTATTCCTCACATATTTTAGAAATATGAGTAATCTTCAAAACTCAGATATCAAAATATTATGCATATAATAATAATATATAACCAACCGATATTTTTTATTTCCATAGTTATGTCTTTCAAACTTATAAACCAAACACCCCCTTCTTGTCTGACCAATGCATGCATGCCCCAAGAAGAAACGTAGAATTTGACCATGACGGCTACAAGAACTTCAGAAGACTCCTTGATTTTCTTTTGCGACTTCAACATGTCATTATATGCTCACTATTAGTTCTTGGTCAAATTGAATAGCAATTTAACCCTCGACCCAACAAAAATTTAGTCGTCTTTATCATCATCTTCATCGTAGTTGAAAGGTAGTGGCACTGACTTGAAAGCCCGGTACTGCCCTACGTTGTTCAAATGCTCATTCTCCAATCTGATCATTCACCACGAGTACTTGTACTTTAGGTAACAGAAGCAAGTCCTAAAACGAATTCTTTAACAACCCAAATGAGCAAAATATAGTTAGTCACCTGAAGAAATTCCAAATTCCACGACGAATTATCTCCAGGCTAGCAACAATGGCAGTCAAGGTTTCCTCATGCAAGAAGGTTAAGTTAAAATTCAACACGGTCTGCAACCAAGCAAATCTCAGCAGGACATTCAAGACCTGCAAGTTATAGATAATGAATTTCATTAACCAATGAACTTACTAGGGGATAACCAAGTACAAATCTTAGCATTTCATGTTCATATGTTTTACTAACCATGGCTCCAAAATATACACTTTTGTAAGGGATAAGGAGTTTGTCTCTTAGCCAGCGGTTTTTGGAGTTTCGTTGAAGAAGCCCCCAATCGCATACCAGATCCCAATATGTACAAAATATTGCTGCAACTGCCGAAAAGAACCATGCCATTACTTTCCAAGTAATGCCTTTGTTAAGACTGTCAGATGTCCTCATGCAGACTGCAACAATTGTCAAGAAATACTTCAAACCATTCCATCCTTGCATCGGGTCTTTCTCCTCTAACAGCCGCCGGAGACACTTACATTGCAAGACAACATGTTTAAGTGAATTTAATCAACTATTGTTTGCGCATTGAATTCACAATCTCTGATCGTTTACTATGTTTCAGAAGACAATTAGTTGTGTACCTGAAGAAGGCGAGCCCAGTATGGAATCACAGCAACTATGAAGTAGAAGGTATTGTATACTGTACTCATGTTGCAAGTGTTTTCTCTGTATTTGTAGTTTCCCGAACCATAGTAGCACACATAGAACTCCAGACTTCTGAATGCTTGCACCTGGATCAGTACGAGTTTGGTTGATTATACCGAATAAAGCAAACGATGACACATCATTTCACTGAATGATTGATAAGAAGCATTTGTCAATTGTCATCTACATACCTGGCTTGTTAATTGATCTGCCAGGAAGAAATCTGGAAGTCTGACCTGCCATTGGTGTAAATTTTGTACTATGTAAATAAACCCTATAATCTAAATCTAAACATGTAGACTTTAGTGATTCTAGTTGCTGCTAAGGAATCATTTTCGTACCTTGTAGAGAGGAGCAGAGATACACTGAAAGAGACATGTGAGCAAGAAGAAGCGAGATGAGCGATACAGGATGTTGAATGGCAAGAACAATATGACAATTAGGAACTGCAGATAAAGAAATGGTGAGTTCTGCTATAAATTTCCACAATTTGGATATGCAGAGCAGAGCGGATTAAGTTAATGAAAGTATATTACTATAAGCACGATCAGAGGGAGCAATTCGGTTAACTGCTTGTAACTTTTTGTATTAGGATCCATTTCCATGTCAAGGTTTGAGTGCACACTGCCAAGTGCTAGTGCTGCAAGAGCAAAACTGAGAACCAGAATTTGTCGGTATCCGAGTTCTGTTCCTTGTTTGAAACCAAATATAAATGCATAATTCACTCGATATTGACTCCAGAAGTATATGTTGGCAGCATACATAAGCATATGCAGAACAATGAATCCAAAAAAGCTGAAAGAAAACAAACGTAAGTTATATACACACACATGAAACTGGCTAAATTGAACGAGGGTGTCGTTTTGATGGATTGAGTAGCTGAATTGGGGTGAGTAGAAAGGTAATCTTAGAAATCCAAGCTGAGAAAACTGTATGTGTTAGGCCTAAAACCAAGATACCTGTAGAGTGGAAACATGGTATCCATATACTTGAGCCTTCCTGGTTCTTCCATGATATTCCTTACACGGATAGTCCAAATAAGGGATACTATCAGAGCTGCTGCGCACCCAGAAAAGAAACCTGAAAATTTCCCGATAAATTGGTTCAGTTTATTGGTAATTATACAGTTTTTTGCTTTCAAGAAAATCAAATTAGACTTCATTCCTATTGCAAGAAGAAAAAATCATACCAATGGAAAATGATGTTCTATGTCTTTCACGTTTCATCTTTGGTCTTAAGATGCTCATGCCTTTACTGCGATTCGAGTTAGAGAAATGTTTGATAAACGTAGCCTCAACCCTTTCCATGAGCTTGGTGATCTGTGATTATAGGCCATGATACAAGTTTAAGGAGATAATCAAGAGACGAACTTCTGGACTGAGCAAAGCGTCCTGATCAGAGGAAACATACTATTAAATATTTGTCTTGGCAATAAAAAGAAACGCTAACCTCATCGGAACTGCCAAGATAGGAAGTGTCCACCATTTTCATGTAAGCTTTTGAAGCATTTCTCGAAGCAATCTGCAAGAGTTATGCCATGATGAGACAGAGGAACAGGTAAGGAAATGAGTCAACAATAGCCTGAGGTCAAATGTGAAATCTTACCTTGTCATACTTTTTCATAATTTTAGAAAATGCCAATGTACTCAAGAAGTTGTAACTCTTAAGCAGTCGAAGCTTTTGGTAAAACTCAACAAATGCATTCTTTAGTTGGTTTTCAATTTTTCTAAGGTTTTCCCTCGTAAATTTGATTTCTGTATGCTGAGGAACTTTAAGAACCCCTTTAATGGTTGAACGAGGAGTCTCCATTGTATTGTTAATCTTCACATGGTTAAGCACCTCCAGTTGAGCTGGTCTAGTACCTCTTATGATCTTTGGCTTCTCTACTTGCACTGCTATACCAATGTTATCGGTCTCCTCTCTGTGATCATCATTTGATTCATCTGATTGTTCTTGTGTACTTGGCCCTTCTTCAATCACGTCCAATATATGGACTTCTCCTTCAGATTCATTAAACATAAATCTCAAATATAAGCATACCAATTTCTTTATCCTTGGTTCAAATGTTTCTACAAGCATATGATGATTAACCTAATGATTAACTTTCTTGTTGTCGTTGAAGATAGTATCTGAATTTAAGGGTACATGTTCTGAGTCTGTTTTTTAAAATTATGTCAAAATCACTCTAACTTAACT
>JAOQMM010000003.1:9599745-9612620 GCA_027563515.1 Erythroxylum platyclados | reverse complement strand
CGTATTTCATACGTGGCTCATTAAATGATTATGGTTTTAATAATATTAAATGTTAAATTTTGATTAGTTAATTTGATATGGAACTATCAGTCCAGCCAATCGGATTCTCCACTTTGATCCTGAAAGCAATCAAAGCATCCATTTGCCTGTTCAATAATTCAGCCTCTTTCATGACCTCTTCCACTTTAGACCTATAGAACTTGTTCACTTTATTGAATTCATCATCAAGTCTCCTGAAATACACTAGCTCGTATTCTCCTCCTTCATCTGAGGACATTAGGAACATAGTCTGATAGCTTTGAGAACCATCATTTTCCACAGAACTGACTAGGATTGGTTGGCTATCAGTATCTGGAGAGGAAGGATTCTTGGAGTTGTTTCTTTGTGTTAGGCCACTGAAAGCTCTGTATAATGTTAGCTTTCTCGTTAGGCCTGAGTGGCTGCCTAGTGGCCTATTTCTTTGCTTAAATCTCTGAACCTCCTTCAAAAGGGTCTTGAGAAAATGATAGTCCATGTATGCTTCTTGCCATTCCGGCACCATTTGAGCAGCGTACTCCTTCCCAAATTTCATTTTCTGGCTGTACTTCACTTAAAGGAATTGATACCGAATTCCAAAGCAGTCACAGTGATAGATGTTCACTCTGGATATGTCTTCTTGGGTTGTTCCTTTGACAAGAAATGAAAGGGAATATGAGATTGAGAAACGAAGCATCAACTCTTTGGTCTTTATATAGACCTGAGAGGACACTTTAGTTTCACATTTGTTAACATAAAGTTGATTATCTTTCCTGAACCCCTCGTCGACTGTGTGAATTGATTGTGCGACAAGTTGTCTGGACTATTTGCAGGAAAAAAAACATCATATCGACATTTCTTACATGGAAGCAGTCACATAGGATTAGTTATGTATATTTCTGAAGAGGAATTATGCATTCTATACATATTCAACGACGTATTGTTTCTTTTCGGTTCATATTGACGAGACAAATTTGATCTGCTCACTCGTTGAAAATGTCATGAGTTTTGTTTTTAACAATTCTGTAAGATTGGTCTTATAGCTGGAACCTTTATGTCATGTATAAATAATATTCAAGTTGTCGAAGCATGGATTTACTTAAATCAATTTCTTGTGTGTGAACTTGCCATGCTAGTCACCTGCTCTACTGCTTCCTACATATATATAATCCTGCCTCTCCCATTTTTTTGTTGCAGAGAAGAGAGAGGAGGCATTCGTCACTCGTCAGCGTAGGAAGGCCACCTGCTTCTCCCACTTTTTTGTTGTGTACTTCAGAGAAGAGAAATGAGGCATTCGTCAGCGAATGCCTATAAAAATAATGTGCTACATTTTATTTTTACACGAATAGTATCATCATGAGCATCTTCGTAACCTGTTTGAAAGGTAGAGTTTGACAAAACACGTGGAAACCATGTTGAACTTCCTAAACAAATTTTGGTAGGAAAAATTTGTTTTACACGCAACGTTATTTTGAGCAATTGTTGCGGAGGCTCTTATAAATCTAGTCCAACTTGCTTCTGTTCCTATTAGATTTATAGATTTCAGAAGACTATGCACATATATTTTAAATATTAATTTACATTTTTATTGATTTATGTACAAGTAATTTCACAAATTTGTGTATGTTTAGTGTGTGTGTGTGTGTATAAAATATTTGAATAAAATGCATGTTTCTATCTATAAAAATATTACAAGAAATTAATATCATGAATAATTTTAATAGATTTAAGTTTCTTTGATTTATGTTCAATATCTATACAACACATACATATACGATATTTAATATGCATATATTTACTAGTATAATCTATTATTCCTAAAAAATGAATACTTATAAAAATATAAAAGTAATTCTTATTATAAATACATGCATATATATTTGGTTAATCAACTCTAATTTTATAAAGAAATGGCCTATAAAATGAATGCAATATATATATACTATTTACATCAAATTTTGATTATGCATGTTCTCTATTTTATATTAATCTAAGTTTTAATAAAATATAATGTAATTATCAAAAAGAACATGCACTTATATTTTAAAATTCGTTCCATATAGAGTAACTTCAAGTTTCGACATCTTATTAATTATAATTATATACATATATATAACATGTATATAAAGAATATTTCAATAAAAATGAATATGTTTAGCCCTTTTGTGTTCTATTAATTTTCTTGGCCCTTTTAGTTATTACTCTTCTTTTATGTTCTTACTTTTTCTTTATAATGTGCTTTGGCGCAATTCTGGCTTTCTTCCTCTCCTTCTTCGAATAATAAACTTATGTGCATTCTTTGTCTACTTTCTTCACTGGTATCCTTTCCTCTTTACACAATCCTCTATAGATCTGAATTGTTCTCTTCTTCCTCTTTTTTCTTTTTAAGTTATCGCGTTCTCTTCTAATGATGTTTGTTGTGTTTCTATCATGTCATCTTTTTCTCAGTTTTCACGTCTATTGTTACTGAAAATTTCTCGCCTTTGTTCTTAGCTTCTCCCTCCCAGCACTGTCTTTCCTAACCTTAAGGAGATGATACAAAGCTAGATGACACTTTTAAAAATCTTGTCAAGAGAACATGGCTTCAAGTCAAAGTTTCGAGTTTTATACTGTACCAGTCAGAAAACAATACGAAAACAACATCCCCAATACCGACAGTCAGTACTGTCAGTACCGGATGTTTCGTTTAGTATCGACCGGTACCGTAAAACTTAAAATTCTCAGGGATTAAATTGTAAAAAAAATAAAAATAAACAAAACATCCCACACTCACGCGAACTCTCACTTCTCAGTGCCATTTTCATTTTTTCATCTCTCTCTCCTCTCTACCATTTTCAACGTTCTCCTCTCCCTCCCTCTCACATCACCGGCTACCCACTGCCACCGCGCTACTACCCGTAGCTACTACTGCACTCCACCTCTGCCCATCGCGGCTGCTACCTCCACCTCTGCCCACCGCGCTTGCTACCCTCCAACTCTGCCCAACACCATGCCGCTGCTCCAGTCCACCATCACTGCTCGCCTAAAAAAGGGACAGAAATCACCATTTTCATTTTTCAGATCTAGACCTAACTTGACCTAACTGAACTTACACGACCCAACTAGACCTGACCCAAACTGACCTAAATTGCAATTTCTGATTTTTTGTGTGTGTTTTGAATTGCTTGTTTCTCCTCTGAATTGCAATTACATTGTATTTTGGTTTTGTTATATGTATTTTGTGAATGGTTTGAAAGCTGGAATTGTTTGTGTGATTTAGTTCAATTTCGATGTAATTTAGGCATTGTCAATTTATGAAGAAAATTAATGCATTGGAAAATTTAAGTTTGAAAGTTGGAATTGTTTGTGTTAGTTGGTTCAATTTCAATGTAATTTAAGCATTGTCAATTTCAAAATTAATGCATTAAGTTGTTAATTTGTTAATTAATTTATATGAAACATACAATTTACTAATTATTTTTTTTGAAAAATGAAATAATTGAATATATTACTATAGCTGAAGCTACAACAAAATTATAGTAAGTCGCACCAACTATGGATTTCTAACTAACTAGGTGCTTGTCAAAAACAAAAAAAAGACATAATGAAGTTTAATGACAGGTCACTGCCACTACAACACAGAAAAATAGGAGTTATAACTGCCACATAGTTCTCATATTTGCAGTAAGTAGGGAAGCGACATTGTTTGCTACCATTGTCGCTCTCATTCAGTTCACGATATTCTCAGCTAGGTGGTATTTGTCAAGCTCCTTTTACTAGTAGATTCGACAGTTGCATTCTTTCCATATCATGCATATGGAAGTGGTGAATGCCAATTTACGAAGGACTGCCTTCTCATTGTTCTGTTTGGAGAAGGTGATGAATAGATTCAAGGTCTGCTCCCACTCAAATGAAGGGTTCACCACATCCACAAATATTGTATCATACTCCATATGGCTTTAGTGTATTCACATCCGAAGAATAGGTGATCACAATCCTCATTCGCATTGCGATATAATACATATGAAGTTTTAGTCGGCCGAAACCACCGGTATATTACTAATTATTGTTTGTATATAAAAAGTATTTAATGTATAATTAATCATTTAAATATAAGACTTAATATATAATATATGTAATTAAGCTAAGAAAATTAAATGTTTTCATTTTTATATTGTTTATTGGTAAATTATGTTGGATGAAATTGAATTGTATAGTGTATGTTAACTCTTCATTTTGGAGTTAACTTTAGTAAGAAATTAAGAATGTTGATTAAAATTGGTAATGAAAGATTGTTAAATTAAAGTTAGGAGCTAGAATTTTAGAAACAATGCTATTAAAATTAGTTAAGAAAACAAAATAATAATAAGCATTACAATTGAATTATATAAGTAAACAAATTATATTAGTTTATAGTTGAGTTATAAGATTACATAAAGTAAGTTGTAAACTTATAATTGTGAGTTATGGTTGAAGTTGAATATGTTATAGTTGTGAGTGTATATCTTTAGTTTATGGTTGAATGACATAGTCATACAAAATGAGTTATATTATATAAGATGTATATGTGTATTATGTAATTGTGTATGTTGAATACTTGAATTATTAGTTTTCAACATATTAGTGAATTGTGTTGGATGAAATTGAATTGTGTATGATTTAATCATACAAAATGAGTTATATTTTATAAGATGTATATGTGTTTTGTGTAATTGTGTATGTTGAATACTTGAACTGTTGGTTTTTTACTTATTGGTGAATTGTGTTGCATGAAATTGAATCATGTATAATGTAATTATACAAAATGAGTTATATTATATAAGATGTATACGTGTATTGTGTAATTATGTATCTTGAATACTTGAATTGTTAGTTTTTGACTTATTGGTGAATTGTGTTGGATGAAATTGAATTGTATATAATGTAATCATATAAAATAAGTTACATTATATAAGATATATATGTGTATTGTGTAATTGTATTAGTTTGGATTTTTGAGTTAAACAATACATATTTTGTGATAGTAGTTGATAATGAAATTATGTGTTCTTTATTTTGATATGAAGTTATTAAGTTAATTTTGACATATGTCTTTATTTATTTTTACAGATAAATGGAAGAAAGTTCAAGTTCTCATGATAATTCAACCGCTTCAGGAATATATAATGATCCAACTTGAGCTTATATTGGATTGGTCCCCGTAATGAAGAATCACACCATTTGCTTATTTTGTAACAAATATTTCAAAGGTGAAGGAATCCCCAGATTAAAGAAGCATTTAATTGGGGTTAAAGGTGATGTAGAACCTTATAAAAAAGTGAGCCATAATATGAAATGGCAAATGATGACGTTGCTTGAAGAGTACCAACACGAGAAAGATAGAAGGCAGAGATTGAATTATGAAATTAGTAGTAAGAGTTTGTTTGTTGGTGTTTAGGATGATAGTGAGAATGTTGAAGGTGGTAGTATTTCCTACCCAACAAGAAGTGAATGTTACACCTGGACCTGTTGTTAAGAAAAGAAGAAGACAGGTGTCTAATTTTTTTGCACCATGAACAACTCCTAGAGCTCAGCCTTCAATTTGTAGTGCCCTACAATCAAAGGAAACGACTCATAATTTGGATATTGCAATGGCTAGATGGTGGTATGATTCAGGTATAGCATTTAATGCTTCTTAGTCTTATTATTATCAATCTATGGTAGATGTTATTGCCTCTTACGTTCCGGAATATAAAGCTCTTTCAATTGATGACTATAGAGATAAACTTTTGAGTAACTTTGTTTATGAAATTAAAAGTTATTTGGATGAAAGAAGGATGACTTGGGCTACTTTTGGGTGTTCAACCATGTATAATAGTTGGACAAATAGAAGATATGAGTCCATTATTAATTTTTTGGTTTATTATGCAAATGGCTCAATGTTTTTGAAGTCTATTGATACATCTGACTTTATTCGGATTGTTGATACTTTATTTTAAATATTCAATGAAGATGTGAATGTTGGACTAGAAAATATTGTTTAGTTCAGTACTAAAAATGATTCTGCTTATAAAGTGGTTCAATGAAGATTACAAAGTAAGTATAATTCTTTTTAGTAGACTACTTGTGTTACACATTGCATTGAATTAATGTTGGAAAATATAAGGGATGTTAGGTATTTTCCTATTATTTATCAGACTGTGCAAAAAGCAAAACAGGTGACCAAGTTCATTTACAATCTTGCATGGGTCTTGAATTTAATAAGAAAGGATTTCACTAATGAGATTTTTTCATTTTATTCAAACTTCAGCTAATAAGAATATTTATATAAAAATATAAAAGTATTTTAATTTGCAATATTCAAAATTATTTTCATTTTAATTATACTCAATAACTTTATAAAATTATTTGATATAAGATGATTCTCTTAGCATATTCAATATACAAGAATGAAAATATAAAAATTTATCTAATAATATATAATTAAATTTTATCTTTACAAAACATTATACTTAGTAATTTAATGTAGATTTCTTATAATTATTAACGATGAATTACATAACTAAAAAAAAATATAAAAGCACACATATTAAATATCACATACTTAAATTATGTGAATAATTGTTGCACATTATATAATTTGTTATACTAATTAAAAATAAAATAAAAACTATTTCTCAAACTTTATATAAACTTTATCTCAAAAATCATTGTCAAAGTATATTACAATTGGAATTATACCTCACTCCTAACTACTATCCAATGACTACAAGGGGTTTTAAAGTGTATTTGTTGATTAAGAGTATCAAATAAAATTTTATGAAATAATTGAAGAAAGTTATTTCCAAGAAGAATATCAGTACGAGTATCATGGAAATAAAAATGTAGACATTTAATCAAGAAGGCTACTTTTTATAGTTTTCATAATTTTTGAAAATTGGAAGAAACAAAAACTAAAAATTCAAACAAACAAATTTTGGTTACTGAATTTAAAAATAAAAACAGAAAATCAAAAGTAAAATGAAAACAAATACACTAGATTTTAGTTTTTACTCGTTGATTTAAACTTAATTGCTGATAAGTCTGTACTGCACAAGAGTTTCACTGTATCTGGATAGTTGATTGGAACAAGTGATACTATTAGAATTTTGTTTATATCATAATATTATCTTCTCTTCTCTCAATTTAGTTGCAATCATGAAGACAGTAGCATTGATTATTGATTTTCATATCCAAAATTCATAACTTAAAGGTCAAAACCTTTATTCTGTAAAACTTTGAAGTGCATTAACTACTAACATGTGCAAAATTAGGGCTTCTCAATTAGATTAGATTTGTTGGTCCCAAAAGTGATGAAATACCCACCACCAAGTTAATGACGGCGGTCCATTTTCTCCCCAGATAGTGAGCTGCAGTCCCAGTAAAATAAAATAAAAAACTGTAAATGTTGAGCTCAGGCTTGAGCTTTCAGCTCAAGATTTTCCATTTGAACTCAAATCTCCATCCAAAACTTGCATTAATTGAGTCACACTTTAATATGATCCCATGTAACCCATCTGGATGATGAATCAGATGTACTTCTTTGAAAGAGATCTTCAACCAATCCTTACGCATGGTATCTCAAACTTCTGATCAACAATGGATTTATTTATTTATTTATTTTTGCAACAAGAAACTGTGGCCCCATTGCTTCGCAGGAAGAGCTTCAAACTGCAATTGGACCAACCGCTCAACATAACAATAATCGCTTTATTAACTTGGATTCTCGCATGCGGCTTTACTTAACCAACAGGGTCACTAGCAATACTTAACCAACCAAGGACAAGTTTGAGATTAAGTCAACAATTTAGGTAGATGATTAGGAGAATATTGGTTAATCTGACCATATATGTTTTCTAATTTTTTTTCATTAGAGTAGAGTTTATCAAACCTTTGAAGTGAGTGGATAGTGATTATCTTGTAAGAGAGATCTACAATGTTTGGCTGTATATTGATTTTGATACCCTTAACCGTAGGGAGAAAAGAATAGAGAAACAATTGCCTACATCTGTTGTTACATGTACTACTATTACAATGGGCAAGGCTATGAGATTAGGTTCTGGAATTGCCAGTGCAAGTGCCCTAAGGGCTCCTTCAAATTCTATGATGGGTTCTAGGATAGGAATGAGTGGGACATGAACACCCATATGATCCAAAGAAAGCACTAAATTACCGAACAAGCTTTAGTTTGTCAAGATAGTTTCCTTTCTCTAGCTTACCAGTCAAAACTGAACCTTTCTTTGATTCCGCAATTTATCTATTTTAACAAAAAGCCAGAAAAATAAAAAGGATATTAGCTTTGCAAATACACTAAAATGAATAAATTTCCTACTGACTTCATTTGTTGACCAAGAACTGTTTACCTCTTAATCCTTAGAATCAAGAGGTTCCTCCGTTTCATTCAAATCTACATTACACTTCTACACTGATATTCTCTGACAGCAACTCTTCTCCACTATATCCTCCTTGTTCTTCTCCCCCTCCTTGATGCAATTTTCCCACCCTAAAGAAGTGTCTCTGCAGCCACCACCCTTCATGAACAAGCACACCCTCATTCTCCCTCCTCTTTTTCTTTAGCCTCCCCCTTGACATTTATCCCCATTCTCTTCAATTGTTGATCCAATTCTGCTGGTGGTTTTTAATGGATGGAAGAGGATGACAGAGGACATTGCTTCATGATGAAATTATAACTTCTTAAGAATTTAAACATAAACTCCCAAGAGAACAAAGAGTCACTTTCTTTTAGTTTCTTTCTTCATCAATGAATTTATTTATTCAATTAACCATATTGAGAAACAGGTTTCAATTTGGACACTGGTTCCTATGAGGGTACTAATAAGTTCTAACTAGGGGCCACCCTTCATTATCATCAATCTGTCCTCAGCGATATTGAAATGCTTCTTTATCATCATTAACAACTCCCAAGTTCCAATTGTACCTTCGCATATTCTTGGATCAATTTACTAAGCCCTTTCTTTCATTTAAAATGAAGCGTAAAACCGTCTACAACCCAACTCATGAACAATGTCAAGATTCAAGTACGCTCAATGAATACCAATCCCATCAAATGAAATTTGACCATGCAAGGAAGGGGAAAAGAAAAAGAATAATAAATATGCCTATCCAAATCTATCAGGAAGATACTAAAGAAAAGATGCTTGAAAGTTTCCTCAAGGTAAAGTTTGTAAACCTAAATGCGTCCTATTTTTCAAAGATTACCTACATTTTCCCTTCCAATAACCCTAGAATGGACTATGCACTAGCCTTTTTAAAAACCTTTTACCTCCACTTTCACTAAAACAGGACCTGCCAGAAGTATGGTCTTCATGGCAAGATCTTTTTCTTCCAAACGCAGTCAATTTTGTTGCTGTTCTTAGATCACACAACAGTATCACTACTTAAAAGGACAGAAACCCAAAGGAGATCAGCTAAACACCGAGTAAATGGTCCAGAAAGTTGAACCAGAGAAATTCTGAAAATGTTAAAGTCAGCTTAAACTCATGTTCTCACACCTCAGAATGGATGTCATAAAGGATGATATTGAACTCCACGAGTTATAGAGTTAAGACCCAAACATGGTTTCAACGACTTTCATCACGGGCTTAGCATACAATGTCCTATGATTAGCAACTAAATGGAGAGAAGATGATTGTTTTCCTGTGAACAAGATTTAATAGTTCCATCACTTAAAAACAACTAACCAAGTACATTTAAACTCTTTGTCACTGCAGAATTTTCACCAAGACAAATAACTTTAATATAAGATCAACAGAAAATATAAATAACAAACAACAACATTGATAGCAATTCACGAGAGACAAATTAGTATTGGCTTTTCCCACAGAAAGCACAAATAAGTATTCGTAACTAAACAACTTCAGTTTCTCAAGATGTTCACGAACAGAACCAACCATAAGCTCATAGATTCCGTAATTCATCAAAATTGAACTTATTTCAACAAAATTAGCATAGAACAAGCAAAAAATTATGCTTTTCTGAAAAATAAAAAAGAATAAACTTCCGTAACAATCTCATTTTCCAGGCAAAACCTCCTTTACCTCAGAATCCTTAGAATCAAGAGGGGGCTCTCCTCTTTCCTTATCGTTAGAAGGTGAATCTCTGACGGCGATCTCCTTCTCCAATTCCTTAACGGCCTCCTCCTCAGCCGCCTTCTCCGCCCGCAAGATCGGCTCGTAATAATCGGAATGGGCGTCCATACACTTCTTCAACGCTGAAGTAACTTCGAAGCACTTCTCCACAATGTCTTCTTTGTTGTTTTCGCCCTCTTGCACGCAATTTTCCCACGCTATAAACGCCTCTTTGCAGCCACCGCCCTTCATGAACAAGCAGAACCCACACTCTCCTTCCTCTTCATCTTCAGCCTCTTGATCATTGTTATCTTCATTATTGGCTTCAATGGGCTGTTCTGGGTGATCTGATTCATCTGAGATTTCGCTGATGGTGGAGGGGGCGGCGTATTCCTGTGGGTAACCGGCAGGGAAGTGGGAGGTTGAGAATGGGGTTTGGGGAGGTGAAGAGGACATTGTAGGGTTTAAGGAGGTTTTGCGGAAGAATAGGAGGTGGGAAAGAGTGAAGCCATGTTGTTGTGGCTTAAAAGTTGAAACCCTGCCACGAATCCCTCTTTGAGTTGACTTCTGCTTTTGTAGGTTAACATTTTCTTTCTGTTTTATGGTTTTTTACTTTTTTATCCCTTCTTTTCTTTGGTTGCTTCAAATTGGATTTGTTCTTCTGCGTGGCGAGCACGAGACTGCAACATATCAATTTTGGGGGTCAAAGAAGCCTACCTGTAATTCTAGCCAAATAGGCAATTTTACTGAGTTTGGACTTCGGAGTGCAATTTTATGCTAAAACGCTATGCCTCCACCTCTTAAAATTGAACAAGCTAAGTTGATTAACTAATTTTACCGTGATTTTCAAAAAATATTTATTGGTTTTTATTTTCTATTTTTCTCTAAAACTAATTAAATAGATATTTAAATTATTAAATATTGATTACTAATAAAAATAATTATTTTAATGTTTTGAAACATAAATTTATTTTAAATTTGATTATTATTTTTAAATTTAAAGCAGATTAATGTACAAAAATTTATATTTTATATTTTAGAATATACCAGACTCTGTGTGTTTTTTAAACTCTATCTCGTTAAGAACTCTAACGATGATAGGGGAAACGCAGGAAGTTTCAGGCATGAACGTCTCCACCACTTCTAGAGCTACTAATGGTGATGATGATGTTAGGAAGTATCTGATGAAGCTTAACAATTTGAAAATAGCAATGGTTACAACAATATGATGAATTCTTATACTTCGGATCGGAACAGGACGTGGCATATTTATCGTCCATTCCATCTAGTTCAAGGTTCAGGTCGTATGATAAAGAGCTTGTTTACTGCTATTTGAAAAACAAGATTGAGAATAAGAAGTTGCCACTAAACAGGGTCAGGGACGTTAAGTTATATAAGTTCGATCCTGAGGATTTGACAAGTATGAATAGTCGTTTATTTGATTTTTGAACTCATTGTTTACCACGGTACTGTTTATTATAGTGTCATGTACTCTATAATGACTATGTTCCTAGTTTAATTAAATGATTTCATTCTGCCTTGAACAGAAAGTTATCTGCCATGCTGTGACATTCCTAACTAACGGTACCTTTTCACGCCAAAAACGTACATGCATGGAAAGCGACCAGATAGGAGAGCAGGAAACGGGTTTTGGAAAGCCATCGGAGTCGATAAAGAAGTGAAGAAACGCGGTGAAGTTATTGGATTTAGGAAAGTTTTGGTGTTTTACTATGGGTACTCTCCAACTGGTGTCAAAACTCATTGGATTATGCACGAGTAATGGCTCAAAGGTGCTCCTACCTAAACTAATACTTCTAATGATATGAGGTACTAATAATTTAACTATTTCCTTTTAGTTAATCTTTTTAATTCAATGTTTATGTGATTAATCTTTTCTGGCAGCTTGATGACTGGGTCTTGTGTAAGCTAAATTACAAGGGCAACAAATCTTCTGTTGAAAAAGTAGAAGGAGCTCTGCAATTAGACGGTGAAGGTCACTAGCAGGATATGAAAACAACTTATTACAGCGGCAGCCGACATATAACACTGCATGCCCAAGAAAGGCCAGCTTATTCGTTGCCCCGTCCATATTCCATGATGGCAAGTAATTGAAATAACCCAAATTCCAGGGTGAAAAGTTGTTGTACTCACTGTCAAAGTCCAAACTCCATGATGACAAGTAGTAATCACGACCAATGGGGTGTCTTTATCACAAGCGTCTTCGTGTGGAATTTACATATGGTCACCGGAATTATCCTGTGCCATGATACCCTGCGAATAATGCGCTAGTTCGTCAATTTCCTCAATCTGGATCTTATAGTATGCCGGCTCTTGCATATGATTTACATGTAGCAGCTTCAGATGGTATGCAAGCTTCGCCATACATTTTACATGCACCAGCTTCAGATATTATGCACCAGGCTTCGCCATATGTTTTACATGCACCAGCTTCAGATACTATGCAGCAGACTTCGTCATATTTCTTACCTACACCAACTTCAGATACTATGCAGACGGCTTCTCCATATGTCGTAGATGCAGTAGCTTCAGATGGTATGCACAGGCTCTTGCATATGCTAACATGCAGCAGCATATTCAGATGGTATGCAGCAAGCTCTTCCATATGCTTTAGACACAGCAGCAGCATCTTCAGATGGTATGCAGCAGGCCCTTGCATATGCTATACATGCAACAACATACTGAAGTGACCAGGCTAGCCGCAGTTTGGTGTGGAGCTTATGCTCGTGGATGGAATGAGCCACAGGCTCAAATGTG
>JAOQMM010000003.1:9539503-9561477 GCA_027563515.1 Erythroxylum platyclados | reverse complement strand
TTTTTTTCTTTCTCATATATTTATTTACTTTATCTTTATTTATTTATTTATTTATTTTTATTTTATGAAGTCATTTGTTTACGTAGTTTTAACTTTTAAATTTTAGTAGGTCTATTAGAAACAGCCTCTCTACTAACTAAAAGTAAGATTGTGTATTTCTGGATCTCTCTAGATCCTATATCTCAATGAGATTCTTACTATGTTATTATTGTTTTTGTTTATTTGAGTGCAGTAGAAGAAGTTGATACAAATATTTTGAATAGAAGTGTGGTTTACGAGTCTTTAGATAGCGTAAAAGAATATATAATTTTTGACAATGATTCAAAAATATAATTTTGATTTTTAATATTATTCTAAATTTTTATATTAAATTCAAATTTAGTTTGAATTATTAGATTTGATTTATTATTAATTTGTTATATATTAATAGTCATATTTTTATTTTTTATTTTAATAACCTATTTTATTTTTATTTATTTTTAGTTTTAGTTGTAGTTTTTTATTGATTAAACCTTAAACATTTCTTATGATATGCTCGAAGTTCATTCTAGTATTTAAAATATTGGTTTAAAATGTTTAATAAAAGAGTTAATATGGATGATGAGATGATCACGGTGAAATCATCCTCCGACAGAACAGTAAAAAGTAAAAACGAATAAACACATAAAATTTGACGGTGGAAACAAAAGTGAAGTACTCGGCAAGCCAAACTCTTCAAGGAGACGAGGACTAACCAGTCCTCCAAGTTCCAACCCGTAAGTATCTTATGAGCTCCAACTACAACGAAATGAACTTGATTGAAGCGACTCTGCTAAATTTGCGGACGTGATGGATCTAAAATCTCTTATCAGGAGACGCTTATCCCCCGCAAGTCTTCCACATCAATTGCTCTCACAGTCGCAGCTCGCCTCTTCTCAATCCAAGAGATTCGGATCCGATGCAATGACAATCACCAAGATCTTACTTGCTTCTGTTATTGCTCTTCCCATTTTGTTCGTCTTCTCAGTCATCATTAGGATCTCGCCGTCTGATCGCACGTTGGGGTTCGCTGACGCCAGAGTTCTCGAAAACAGAGCTCAACTCAACTCGACACGATTGGGACTAGGTGGGGTTTGTGGATCAGTTTTTTAACTTCACTGCGTGTAGACGTTTTCAGTAAATATATGCAACTTAAACGTGTTTTCTTCGCTTTTCATCTGCCTTTTTGTGACTCGGTAATGTAATTTCGTTGACGGGTTTAGGATTTTTGTTTCAAAGTTGCAATATCTATGGATTTTGGAGTGTGTGCTTTTAAGTGTTAGCTAATGTCTGACGGACTTGGCTCCATTCAGGAGGTTTAGTGTTAGCATGGAAAAAGATCTACTTCTTAGTTATGATTTTTGCCTTCTCATGTCTTTAATATTCGCTTTCTTATACAAGGAGGTTTTAAGATCATTCCCTGCTATTGATGACTAGAAAAAACTTGTTTGCTACCGATGCTCTGACTATGCTAACTTGTCTGAGTTTTAGAGAAACAACTTTGTTTACCAATTGAAATAATTCACTATTTATGGGAAATATGTGTTCATGATGATGATGTACTATACCAGTTGTCTGGCTGTGTCATCTTGTCTAAGTTTCGAGAGGAACAATCATGTTTTTGCAACTTTACAAACGGATACTTTTTTGATGAATATTACAGAATTGGAACTAATTTACTTTCCCTATGCTATAGATTCAGCAGGTACTTTCTCTCATTCTACTGAGAAGTCAAATGACAAACTGCTCGGTGGACTTCTCACATCTGGATTTGATGAAGCTGCTTGTGCCAGTAGGTACCAGTCCTTTCTATATCGCAAGATTTCAGCTTATAAGCCTTCCCCATATCTTGTTTCCAGGCTCCGAAATTATGAAAATCTCCATAAGCGCTGTGGCCCAGGGACTCAAGCTTATAAGTCAGCTCTTGAACAACTTCATTCTGGTCATAAAGTTGTTTCCATGGACTGTAAATACGTTGTGTGGATATCTTATAGTGGGTTGGGAAACAGGATACTGGCACTAGCTTCAACATTTCTCTATACTCTACTCACAAACAGAGTCCTACTAGTTGACCGGGGAAATGATATGGAGGACTTATTCTGTGAGCCATTCCCAGAGAAGTCATGGTTACTACCCACCAATTTCCCTTTAATTGGTCAGTTTAACAGCTTTGATCAAAAGTCTCCTCATTGTTATGGGAGCATGCTGAAGAACAATGTTGTGGACACATCAAAAGAATCAGTACCCTCGTACCTATACCTCCATCTAGTTCATGATTATGGTGATCATGATAAGCTCTTCTTCTGTGATGATGATCAATCTTTTCTTGCAAAAGTCCCCTGGTTGATTGTGAAAACAGATAACTACTTTGTTCCATCTATTTTCTTAATGCCATCTTTTGAGGAGGAATTGAGCAAATTATTCCCTGATAAGGGAACAGTTTTCCACCACCTGGGTCGGTATCTTTTCCATCCGACAAATCATGTGTGGGGGCTAATCACAAGATATTATCAAACTTACTTATCCAAGGCAGACGAGAGCCTTGGTCTTCAAATAAGAGTGTTTGATACAAGACCCGGTCCCTTAAAACATGTTATGGATCAAATTTTGGCTTGCACTCTGAAGCAGAAGTTATTGCCAGAAGTAGATATGCAAGATTCCTTTGTTATGCCAACTGAGAACCCAAAATTGAAAGCTGTTCTTGTGACATCTTTAAATTCAGGTTACTCCGAGAACCTGAGGAACATGTATTGGGAACACCCCACTATGACGGGGGAAGTCATTGGGGTTTATCAGCCAAGCCATGAAGAGTATCAACAGTCAGAGAAGCAGATGCACAACAGAAGGGCGTGGGCAGAAATGTACCTCCTTAGTTTGACTGATGAGTTGGTCACTAGTTCATGGTCAACCTTTGGTTATGTGGCTCAAGGTCTTGGAGGTTTGAAGCCATGGATCCTTGTCAAACCAGAGAATGACACAACCCCTGATCCTCCTTGTCGCCCAGCCATGTCAATGGAGCCATGCTTTCATGCTCCTCCTTTCTATGATTGCAAGACGAAGAGAGGAATTGATACAGGTGCACTTGTTCCGCATGTGAGACATTGTGAGGACATGAGCTGGGGTCTTAAGGTCGTTGATGGGTATGATGAGTTATAGTCATAGTTTCTAGATGTACCATATAATTTGTGCTCCTCAAGGTCTGTTAGCATGTACTTGAAAAATTTTTATTGTAATGTTGTACTAGTCTTAGGTGCAAATGTTGTTAGCTGAGCTTGGTATGGCATGAGTTCTAGTCTGTTTTAATGATGCTCAACACATATACTTACCATGCCAATAGAAGAAACACAGAAAAAAAGACAGCAATGCTCCTGCATCCAAGTATTCTGGCATTAAAATGCCAAGTTGTTGGACTATCTTTTCTTTTTCCTCCCTTTCCTTTTGGCTTATTTCCATCTTCATTGATCAAAGAAGCAAGAATCTGAGTTGAAAAAGTATTGACATCTGGGCTATCATGGACATTAGCAAAAGAAAAGAAAATTTTGGTGCCTCTGTTTTATTTTTCCATATCCTGCAGTATATCTAATTCCACTTGTGAATAATTCGTGCAAGGATCAAGCATATACACCAGTCATCCCGTAGCTTGCAGCTTGGCTGTTTTTCCAAGAAAGTAGTAACACATACATTCAGGCAAGCCATCAAATCAAGTGCCCATTGCTATTGTTGCCGTATAACATGGTAAAGGCTCATGACATGTTGGAGGGCAAATCATTCTCTGATCTCAATAACTTCATTCATTATCCATAAAAACTGGAAAAGAAGCAAAGACTGCAAGATAAAGAGTGAAAAAGTTCTGATCTGTTCCCAGTTATAAAAGAGTTTAAACATATGCTGTTACTGCTCTGCTCATGGTTCCAAGATTTGGTTGGTCCTCTAGACAGGGAGTTGCATCAATTCTTTCTCCCTTCACACAAGATTATGTGGTACCCATGTCTGCATCAAAGTATAATAGCAATTAGAATGCTGCATTAAGTAAACAAGATATGCCAAATTGTATCTGGAATTCTACACTTCTGAGAGTCCACTAGGGGCAAAATCGATGAGTTAGTGTCATTATCATCATGATATTACTATTCTATCTACAGGTCATTATCATCATGACATTACTATTCGATCTACAGATTAGGAAGTTCCAAGATATACATTGTTTGTTCGAAAAGATGGAAGCAGAAGCAATGCATTTTATGACCCCCTCTAACATCTTGCATTGCAAGTCACTGTTTGCAGGATCCCTTTTTTGGAAAATAGAATATGCTATGCTGAATCGGCTCTATGATTACTTCTGAACCATTGACTATGAATATGAAAACCTTAACCCTCATAATTCCTGCTTGTTTCAAATAGAAATTTTCAGCAGAGGATGAAAATTAAATTGTCGCTATATATCAAATTCACAAGCTTTTTCATTTTTCATGCTCTGGCACTACTTGCCTTCCTTCAGTGGATAAGAAACAGTTCTTCCTATGTCTAATTCAATCAAATGTCAACCATGAATGTTGCTGAAGTGCAATTAATTTGTGGTTGACTTCTGACCAGCAAAACTTTTCATCAAATCTCTAATAAGCTATGAAATGTGGTAAATTTCACTAAGCATTATATGGGCTATACAATAAAAAGCCAGACACATACGTTGATTTGAATGGTGCACTTGTGGCTCCAATTTGGGTGCTGAATGCCACATCTTGAAAGGGGCCAGCCATTTTACCTCGAGGGAACCATCCAAGGTCCCCGCCTTTCTTCCCAGATGGGCACTCAGAATACTCTGCAGCCAACTGAAAATAACAAGAGAAGACAAATAGTAAAACAGAACGTAGATATTATCACGAAAAAGCATTTGAAACCCAATCTGTGTTGTTGAGAACTAGAAAGTGGTTCTTCCGCCAGAAAAAGTACAGAGATAAAAATAAGATAAAAGGTATCCAGAGAATGCAATCATTGGGTTGTGTAGGTACACTGTAAATGCAGTCAGTTTACCTTTGCAAACTCAGCTGGAGGAACCTTATCACCACTGTCTAGCCAACCATCCTGCAATTTCTTGTAAGCCTCATTGATTTTGCCTTGCTTTTCACATAATATGTGTCTTGCTGCAACACAATTTCATACCAACTTAAGAATGTCAGAGATCAAAGGACCCAATAATTCACGTGGAATGAAGGGACACAATGTCCAAGGCATAAAAGCCTTAGCATAACCATCCCACTCGAAAACAAATTTCATCACAAATGAGCCTTCAAATACAAAGTTCTCAAAGAGTATGTTTTCCACTAAAATCACTTTAACTACAATTAAGATAATTTCTTCTAAAGATGACTACTAGATAACACATGCAAAAAGCAGATGAACAGAAGAAGAAAATAACAGCAGAAGTATCACCTTTGACATAAGTGCAAGTCCCAAGACCATCACCCTTGCCAGCTTTCCCCTTGCCCTTTGAAGCATTTTCATCACTTCCACCTGCTTGTTTTCCCTTGCCCTTTCCCCCAGAGTCTTTTGGCTTTGAGTCCTTTCCCATTATCTTACAAAACCAATAAGTTGACCAACAGGCATATCAGCAAATCATAAAAGCATATGACACTTGAAAACTATTCAACCAATAACAAGTCCCTTTTATAATCTCAACTTTCTATGTCGAACTGAATCTTTCACTTTTATCAAAAAAATTCTAACACAAACCAAATAAGTCCCTTCCAACATAAAAATCCAATTCAATATCTATTTCGTAACGATCCCAACTATTTATTGAATAAATCTTCATATGATGATCATCATAGGCAGAGAATCACTCCAAAACAAGCCTACTTTATATACCAGATATTAACAAGACTGTGGATCACATCATCATATGAGAAACGAAAAAAAGACCCACACAGAAGAAAGAAAATATTAACCATCAACTTTCTATGTACAAATGTTGTTTCCACTTACCCTCAATTGGCAGTCTTCTACGACTGACTATCACCGGCAGCTGACTTCTCCAATCTTCAAGATATTTATTGGGAAGGAGAAGACTGCAAGTATGCCAACTTCAGAAACGATAGCGGCCCAGTTAGAAGAGTTTTGGGCTTTCAGTATCTTCTAATTTTGTTTTGTCGGAATTCAACTTCTAATTAGAGAGTCCAAATGTCGGCGAGTTCAGGTTTGGTTGAGAGTTTGGACCTCACTCCAATCTTTTATTCTGTTCAGTTCATGTTCTTGTAATTTGTTTTTAACGTAGCTTTTGGAACGTGGACGAAATTTTTCAGGCAAACGATATGTATTTAATATTTGACGTGGATTTAAGTTTTTAATATGACCAACTGATTGAATTAGTAAATAAAGATGTTTGAGAGAATTTAAAGTCATCAAAGAGCTTTTTTAAGTTGTATTTTTTTTCCTTTTGACATTTTTTTAATTCAAAAGTAGTGAGTTTGGAAATTAGGGACAAAATTTTGGACCATAATAGAAACATCAAACTAAGGTAGAAAGTTCAACAAAACCAATCAAAATCATCATATAATTATATTTTTTAAGTTAAACATTAAAATGAGCATACAATTGCAATTGTCTATTAATCGATACTTAGAAGGTAAGATTAGGGTTAGTAATATTGTTCTGCATAAGTTCTGCATAAGTTCGGTTTAACCTAAAATCACCTAACAAAGTTTGAATTAACTGAGTTTCAGATATAGTATAATCTTAAAGGCTAGCTTTAACATTTGGCTCAAAAGTTCGAAAAGCTTGACCCCTATTGCCAAAATAATGTTTTGGTATAATTGATTAAAGCAACATCATTTTGGTATAACGATACTAAAACAATATCATTTTGATGTTGCTCAGGTCATGCGACTAGAGCCTAATCGAATTTTAGGTTAAGCTCAAATGTTGGTAATGGGTATAATGTCCATACATTTTCATCCCTAAATAAGATGTCTGTAACTTTTGTTTAGGAATGTATTACACCTCTCACCACTTTCACTCTAACAATTCAAGTGGCAATAAGTTTTTTAGAAGTCCACTACTATAAAAGTGACTTCTAACATTCAAAGACTAACTAACTCAATTACCTTAATGACGTGTCTTTTTACAAAGCTAGACATCAATATAATTCTAAGTATAATTTCAGGACAATTTTACTAGGCTTGTTGGCTAGAATTTACTCTTTTTTTTAACGTAATTGATTTATATCATTAAAGATATGACCCTTTCAAACTCAAGAAATTATTTTTTTACCTTATTTTCAATTATTATTATTATTATTAGCATCCTTTTCTATTCTTTTTTATGACTATAATTGAAATATGTAATGATTTCATATATAAGATTCTTTTCTTTTCTTTTTTAATCTTTTCATACCATATTTTCATTGACATCGGCAATATACCTTTATTATTAATATAATAGAATATAAAATATTATTTTTTAACTATTTAAAAAGGTTTAATGGTTAATATTAAAATGTTTGATGGTATCATCCTTAAAATTTTGATAGTATAATCCAAAAAATTGTAAAAATCTTATTTGTAAGAAAAAAATCAAGATCAAAGAACATTGAAAGTTGTCTTTAAGATGAGCATTCATATGATCAAGTTAATATTGCAACTAAATGATACAAATATGAGATAATATCATACTAAAGAGTACAAGACCAGAGATTATGTGAAAATGATTTGAGTTAGATATTTACCTTGCGATACAAAGGTGCTTCTATAGTGCTCCTAAACTTATAGGACATTTATGGTGAATAAATGTAAATATTTTTACTAATATCTAATGACTAATTTATGGTTAATTATGAGTAATATTTAACGTAAATCAATATATTGTTAGACCCTTAAGTCCAAATGATACAATAATTGATATAAAGATGACATGTTGACGAAGGAATAAGGTGAAGTCTTACAAATAGACATAGCAAATGGGAAAATATCAATGAAAACTCAAGAGTGGGCAAGAATTGGAATACAATGGTGCATATTCATAGAAATCTTTGACAATAAGCGAGATTCAGATGTAAAATCGAAGATGATCAATGTATCTATGTCGTGCTAAGTTTGTGGGTGCACAGAGGCACTTGATCAATAAGGAATTTTAAAGGTTTGAAAATCTATGAAGTTTTTTAATACAATGGCTGAGAGTGAAGATTAACTTAGTTATGGATAGGGATGGTAATAGGCCCATTTCGGTTTGGTCTAACCCCCTAACCTCTGGCTTGAATTTGATCTAAAACTTGAATAGGTTTCAGTTGTGCAGTTTGAGACTAAGCCTAAGCTTGATTATGCTATCTAAAATGAAATCATTTTAATCAAAAGGTTATGGTGCTCAAGCCTTTCGAGCCAATCCTAGGCTCGAGCCTAAGTCAAAGTCCATTCAACTTATGTCTAGTCAAGATCTGGCTCAATTGTCATCTCTAGTGATGGAGTAATATGAACTGCATCATAAGTTTGCTTAGATAGACTATGCATAATGATTGTTTAGGGTAGCTAAACAAAGACTCATCAAGGCACTTGTTACTTCAAAAGTTGATGACGTATAAATGGAAAGAACATGGAGTATTAAGCTAAAAAAGTGGAGCAATACTTTAGAAAGTGGGAGTACAACCTTAGAAAGTATCAGTGATGTGGCAACATAGTATAGTATTTTAATATTATGCTCTCCATTATTTTAGTGAAGTTAACCTAGGTAGAGTTAGTAAAAGAGGTGGCAATTTCCCACTTAGTTATATGAAATAATGAACGTAGGTAATTTAGCTTTCTTAATCTCTAAGTTATTGTAAACTTATATAAAAGCGTTCTATATTATTCAACTTAAGTGAAAAACATTATATATTCCATCATCTACATAGAGATACTTTGAGAGTTTTGTGGTAGTTCTTTGTTAAAAATTCCAAGTTGAAGGTTATAAGTGATTGTTTTATAGATAATTTCAAGTTAGAAATATCACAAATTCCTTTATATTATTTATTATGAGCATAATTCAAAACCAGATTGACTTTTTTATATCTCTCTCTTGTTTATTTCTTTTAGTTAAACTATTTAAACACTTGTGTGTTGAGAGTGAATGAAACACTTGAACATGAATATGTATAAGGCATTCGAAAAATGAAGTAGTTATTAGTTGATGATCATAAAAGAATGTTAAGTTAAGCTTTAGTATGCTTAACCTGATTATCACATGAGGAATTTAGTGATTTTTTCAATTTGTTGTACCTTAAAAAAAAATTCCCATGGCAACTAGTATTAAAGTTTGATAAAGAGTTCTTTCAATCATTAATTATTAATGGTAGGTGGAAGCAATCTTGCAAAGATTCCTGTCAAGTTAAAGGTGATTATTAGTCCTCTAGCTCTAATGAATAAGGGACAATTCCTTTGTTAAACTATTTGAAGCTTTGATACAATAGCTTTAAGAAATAAGAAAAATTATAAAAGAACAACTAAAAGCTCTTGAGAAGATGAGCTATGATCTTTTGATACTCAAATATGTTATGATCATGTATAAAATAGGAGCCCAATCATAGAGCACTTTGGTTAAGGTGTATGAGCCATAGATTTTTTATGGCTAACGAAGTGCTAAAGAGCTTGAAAATCTTCTATGGCATATCAAACAATTTTTTTAAATGAAAATTTTATCTAATTTAAAGAAGATGTAAATCACAATAATAAACATGATGGATGATACAATGTTATCATAGATGATGCAGATGTCTAATGACATCAGTTTGGATAGATCTTTCATTGCCACTATGGAGAAAATGAAGAAATAGCTAATAAATTAGTTTCTCAACAACAACACTTCTTAGCTTGCAAAGGCAACTTCGAAGTAGTTAAGAGAAAATGGCTTTAAAGAGGAGTATGTGAGACAATTTATATTTTTTTGGACCTACATAACATATTATAGGAAGACAAATTATTCAAATTCATAAATGTCTTGTAGGGTTATGAATATATAGAGTTTCATAGGTAAAATATAAAAGAGCTCCCTAACTCTATAGTGAATATGGATGCCTTTATAGATCTCTCATTAATTAAAACTAGTAGAGAGGGCAAAAATAATGGTGAAACTTAAAATGGCTCAAAGAGAAGTAAAGAGAAAGTAGGTGAATTTTCTCCATATAACTAGAAAAAGCATTTAAAAAGGAAAATTGCTTACTTTATTTGTGAGTAGCAATACTTTTCTCGTGAATGCTCAAAATGTAAGGTGAGTGCAATTAATTTCATATTCATAAAGGACTAATTAAAAAAAGAAAAAAGTTTGACAAAAAAAGTCTACCTAAATTTTTCTTTGTTGGATGGATCCTAAGAAAGAGTGTCCAAACAAAAATAAATCTGACTGAGAGAGATGATATGTGGGAAATGTGCTAATAAAAAGGAAGGCTTGCTCATGTCTTCAAAATTTTGATAAGAAGATTTTGGGAAAATCACTTATAGAGGAATGCCTAATTGATAAAGGCATTGAATTCTTTTTATTGGGTGGTTCATTAGGCTCTTAAATTCAAATAAAAAAATCATGTAACTGTTGGTAAGTCTTGGTCAATGCTTAGCATATGAGTTGACAATAACATGACATATTGATGAGGAAATAAGATTAAGTCTTGTGAGTAAGTGAGACAAATAGTCAACATTGATAAAAATTTTAGAGTATTCGAGAGTTAGCATGCATCAATAAGCATTAGTCAAAATATCTGACGATGAGAGAGATTTAGATGTAAAACTAAAAATGATTAATATGACTTGTTTATGTTAAATTCGACAATGTGAAGGCACTTAAATTTGATAAGAAAAGTCTGAGAGTATCGAAATCAATAAGGTTTCTTATATAGTGGCTCAAATTGTTGATTAACTTAGTCATAGAGCAATGTGATTGTGTCATAGGTGTGCTTGAATAGACCATATACAAGGATAAGTTAGGATGGTTAAACAATAAAGGCATTTGTCGGTTCAAAAGACAATAATATAGCAATACATAATAAGAACATGGAAAAAGGGATTAAACAAAGTAGAGCACCATCTTAAAGAGTAGGAGTACTTTTTCAAGTAGTGAAAATTTTATTTGGTAATGTAATAATATAGTGGAAAATTTCTAAAACTACTTTCTCTATCATATTAGTGGAGTTAGTGGCTTAAGTGGTATCTCCTTACTAATTAAGTAGAGTTAGTGAAAGAACTAACAACTTCTTTCTAATTTAATAATTTACTGGTGAAGGTGAGTAAATTTAACTAACTTGGTCTTTAAGTTCAAGTAAACTTATATAAATATATCTTATATTTTTTATTTTGAGTAAAACTATTTTATATAGAGTTTGAGAGCTTTACAAAAATTCTTTATTGACATTTTTTAGTAGCAAGATATTGAGTGATTGCTTTGTAGCAAACTTCAAGTTGAAAAGTATACCAAGTCCCTTTTTATTATTTAAGGTTTACTTTATTAGATCTCTCTCTTATTTAATTTTTTGGTTGAATTATACAAAAAATTGTGTTTGAAGAGTGAGCGAGACATTTAAACATAAGTTTACATGAGGTGTTTGAAAACTAAAGGAGTTATTGGTGGAGGATCATAAAGTAAGGTTGAGTTGAACTTCAGTGAACTTAATTATCGCACGAAGACTTTAATAATTTGTTCAATTATACTGCAACCTAAAAACGTTCTCATAATACCTATTATAACACTTCCTTAAATGACAAATTTACATAAGATTTCTTATTAACGTTTGACTAAAAAATTAATATTTTTCTAAAGTATAAAATTTTAAATAAGAAAGTAAAGGCTTAATTAAGAAAGTTAATATTTGATTTATAATACAAATCTAACGACAAAGATTAAAGTATGGCTAGGGAGTAAAGGCTTATCTAAAAGAGTAAAATTCTTTTTATTCTTTAACTTGTGTTTGTTTTCGATTAAGCACTAATTTTGTTATTCAATTTATTTTATGATTAATTTATATAATTGATATCTTATTTTTAATTATAAAATAAGAATTGGAATTTTCTTTTTAGTTTTGTTAAAGTAATATTTATATTTAGAACTATTAAATTAATTTGTGCATACCTTCAACTATTATTTACGTCCTATAAGTTGAAAGTTAAAAAAATTAAAAATTAAAAATTAAAGTTAAGAGCGTATTAAAAAATCTAATTTATTGGTTTTGAGACAATATCAAATTGTAGATATTTTTTTATTAAACTTATTTTATTTGGAGTTAAAGTGAATTAGATTACAAAAGTTTGGCATACAAAATTGAAAATTTTTATATTTAGTTTTAGGAAATTGAGGTATTTAGTGAAAAAGAAAATTGAGGATTTTTTTAATCAAAATTATATTATCCGGCTTTCTAAAAGTTACAAAAGTTGTATTATTTATTTTAAAATTTGAAATTTGTCTTACAATTAAAAATATTCGAAATTTATTATTGATATTTTTCTCCATATGGTGTTAGCTTATTTTCTATTTAGGAAACACTTTAGTGACAGTCTTGAACAATTTTCTTTCTATGTTTTATATATAGTATGTAATTATTCTATCATCATTAAGATTTTGAAGTGTTACAAATAGAAAATTAGCTTCTAATCCTAAGTTAAACGAATATAATCTCCTTTTTCTTTAGTTTGTTATAGAAAATGGATATGTAAAATAAATAAGATAACAAAAAAGGACTTGTTTTTCAAGAATTGAATAGAATTTAACTTAACGTTGAGATTGAGTGTTTTTTTTTTTTTTTTTAGCCTATACAGCCGCATTTCCTACAGCCTAATATAGACATGGACAATTTAATATAGTCGCCTTCAACAGTAATGTCAAGAGTTAGATACGCTGTCTTTTGACAAGTTGTAAGCACAAACTAATAGAACAACTCAATTCTAACTTTTAAACCCTCAATGTCCAAGTAATTAAAGTTAATATTCCTCATAAAACATTTTTTAAGAAAATATATAGCTAATTGGTGGGTATTAATAATTCCTATTCAATAAAGATATAAAATTTTATTAATATATTTATTTTTAAATTTAATAATAATAAGCATTAAAAACCATTAAATCCCTACATTTTCATATGATCCCAATATTTTAACGGGTAGCCTAATCCAGGAGCCATGCCAAGTTTGCAAGTATGGATACTTCACAGCCGCCAACGACTTTCCAAGTAAAGCGGAAGCACAATTGTAGAAATAAAGACTTACGAGACCTTCCCATGAGTCATCCGATCGGTAATTCCCCCATGTTTTGTTTCCCCTATTACCATTTATTTAATCTAAACGATCTTTCATGTCAGCTGGTGTTTCTAAATCCAGTAGCTTAATTTAATATGCACCATCTAGTCCCCTTTGACCTACCTCTTGCTCTCATTCTTATCAACGTCCTAGATGTTTATAATACCACCCACGACCATATATATAATTTCAACAGCTTAGGAATTCAAGTGAGGCAGGCAGTAAAGTTACCTGTAAAACTAATCCTCTCTTAACAAAGGAAATGGAGGAAATGGATGATTTGGGTACCACCCAATGGAGCTGAAGAGAACCCTGAATGGAAGCTGACCTAATCTGACGGCTGATGGGATGATTAGAACATCAAAGATGGAACCAAAGCCATTTGATTGGATATTAGATCTTAATCCAGAGGACCCCCCAGTGCTAACGTGTGAATGGGTTAAAGAATGTCCGAAATTGGTTCTAGTCAAGGTGGTTTATATACTTGAACCAATGAGGACCCAACTAGTGAGGTGGCTAGATAAGAACCACACAAGTAGTTGATGCTTTGGCCAACACATCTTCTACAAAGCTTATCCCACTTAACTTTCTCGATTGACATTTTTGGCAGGGGGTTACGTGGCACTTGCACAAGTATGGTCCCGAGACACTTTTCCCTGATCCATACTGGAATCAGTTACATAACGCCGGTTTTCTCGAATTTCTACCATGGCCAATGTTGGGAAGTGAAAACTGAAAAGCAGCATGGAAATTGGTAGTTTCAAATTCATCAAACTGGAACTTATTCATAACATAGTACAACATTAAAAGGAAAAAGAAGAAGAAGAAGAAGAAGCTGCAATCTTAACTTTGCATGGTCCTAAGTACCAACATGCTTGAGCTCATAATCGCGAGTAAATAAAGAACCAAAAGCTTTTAGCTGTTATTGTATGGAATAAGAACACTCTCAGCTTCATGAGATGAAGATTGGAGAGTACGTCATATTGTCGTCTTATCGAGTGAAAAAGACAACAATAGCTTTGGACTAATACTACGTGCCAAAAGAAATGCCGAGTGTCCCATAACGGAGGTATCCAATAGGATATACCCTTTTGGCTGAGAAAAAGGTATTGATACTGCGAGTTTGCCAAGTACAGGGCACCTAACCACAATACAGCTTTTATCAGATTAACTTAGTGTGTTTTTAGGCACTGTTTTTGTATTTTTTTTCCAACTCTTACTAATGAGATTACAGCTAACACGTTAATCAATCCGAGGTATAACAAAGTCAGAGTAACAACCAATCCAATCCATGCAATACCCATAAAACGACAATATCCCTCACAAATATAAGACCTTCCTATCTCATGTTAAACATTTCAAGCACTCCCATCTCTTCATTTATCTAGTCCTGAGCCAAAGCACCAAGTCTTTATCTCTTATTTTGATCTATTCAAATGCAGGGTAAAACTAGCTCTGATCTTCCTCCTGGTTTCAGGTTCCACCCAACAGACGAGGAACTGATCATGTATTACCTCAGGAACCAAGCTAGGTCCAAGCCGTGCCCTGTTTCAATAATTCCGGAAGTTGATATTTACAAGTTTGATCCTTGGCAATTGCCTGGTTGGTTTCATGATTATCCCAAAAGAACTCCATTTTATGTTGTCCTGCATATTCTTCATGACGCTAACTTATTTTCTACGCATATTGTTCACTTGTTTACTCCTATGATGTGCAGAGAAAACTGACTCTGGAGAAAACGAATGGTACTTCTTCAGTCCTCGTGAGAGGAAGTATCCAAATGGAGTTAGGCCTAATAGAGCAACTTTGTCTGGTTACTGGAAGGCCACAGGCACAGATAAGGGCATATATAGTGGGTCTAGGTATGTTGGTGTCAAAAAGTCTCTTGTCTTCTACAAGGGTAGACCACCAAAGGGTGCTAAGACAGAGTGGATTATGCATGAGTATCGGTTGAATGAACCAAAAAAGCTTGGAAACAAATCCAATGGATCCATGAGGGTAAGCTTAATGCCACCTACGGAAGCCTAAGGTCCTTAAGTTCCTGGACTTTTGGTTTTAATATGTGTGTGGTCTGTTTTGGACATAGCTAATACTTCTGTTTTCTGTGCTTTCAGTTGGATGATTGGGTCCTATGTAGGATCTACAAAAAGAGGCATGTAGGAAGACAGTTGGAAGATAAAATATTAGGAAACAAAAGTTCCCAACTGGAACCGACTGTTGTTAATGATGTTAATGAACAACAGATGTTCAAACACCCAAGGCCTTCTTCTCTTTCCCATCCGCTAGAAATGGAATGTGTGGTTCCAATATCTCAGCTTCTGAATGATGAAGCATACAGCAACAGTCTAGATTTTCAAAGCGTCCTGGCCAATGCTGGTACTGATTACCATATTGAAAGGTTTCAGTTCGGTGAAATGCCTTACAGATATAATGATTTTGGAAAGTTGCAGGTGGGTCAGGGTCAGGGTCAGGGTAGCATCTCAAACCAGCCACTGTATGGGAATCCAACAGGTTATGGATTTCAGTGATTAAAAATAAAAAAAAAACTTGGTCTTCCTGAATGGCGAAGTGGTTGAGACCTGACCTATTCCAAGGAATTGCGGAAAGTGTCTTCTCAAGGACTATGTAGGCACAATTGTCAGCTGCTGACATGCATTTACATTTTGTTAAATTGTGAACTAGATGTAGCGTGATTATTGTGATACTATGTACTATACAATTCACAAATACGACAAAACTGAAAAAGATGTACATGATCAGTAGTCATTACCTTCATTCCTGTAGCTGTTTCTGTTTTCTTTTCATTAAGGAAGTTCATTCTCCAAATCCCCTTGAAAACAAACTAGCAACATGAGTTTTATGAATTTTTTATTGAAACCATTTTCTAAAGATTGATCACTGATCATATTCATAAAAATACATAATTATTATGTATATATATTATTTCTGAAAAAAAAAAGATCAAAGCTGTGTTAATTGACTAATCTACTCGAAGATTGTAACGATAGGGTCAAAAGTAGAGATGATATTAATAAATTTATTGGCAACTGCTTTAGCTTCACCAATTTATCACCTAAAAGTTGTCTGGAAGAATATATAGTTTTTCATCCTGTTGCCCAAGAATGGAAGCAATTAGCATTTGCAGCCTTTTTGCATACATATTTTTCGAACACCTGGCGACCTATTTGTAGCATGTTAGTTGGCGACTCAACACATGTGCACAAAGCCACAAACCATAAGAAGTATATGAAAGTAAATATATGACTCATGGTGGATTAAAATAATTTCGTAAAACTATTCTTTTAATAAATTATAGTTTTGAAAGCGCCAGCCTGACATTCAAAATGCGTAATGCAACTATTGTTTTAAAATACACGTAGAAAGCTTATCTAGAAATTGGTCAAAAGCACATGCAGAAAGAAATAGGTGCTGAGTGTCTAGCCACAGGTTGGGTGCATGCATGGGCTAATTTGTCTTTGGCTATGAAAGCGACTCAATAATATAAAGATGTGAGATTGCATCAGAATTGTGGAATTTCATTAGAATAAATTATATTTGTTGCTTCTTTGAAAGGGTCACATGGACTACATTTCTATCAACTGAAACTTCTGCAATTTTAGCGTCTTCTGCTGCTATGATATCTGTCACAATAGCTGATTTGGGTTGAAGTAGGTGAAGGGCAAGAAATAGGTGAAGCAATACTTAAATATTGATTACCTCTAGAGCATGCAAAGAATGTTGACTAGTATTTGGCTATTATAGTTCCCAAGTCCCAATAACTAACCCACAGCTTCACTAACGACACTACCCTAATCACAAGAATCTGCTAAAAAGACATAGGAAGAAGAGAAGACTTCTGCCTCTACTCTCTTCCACTGCTGAAGGGTATAAAATGGCTTTGACATTTATGTTAGCTTGCATGGTATTTACATGGTTATTTATTCATAAGTGGAACCAAAGGCACATTAAAGGCCCCAAGACCTGGCCAATTGTAGGAGCAGCAATTGAGCAGCTCATGAACTTTGATCGCATGCATGATTGGCTCGTCAGTTACCTTTCTGACAATAAAACTGTGGTAGTCCCTATGCCATTCACAACCTATACTTACATTGCAGACCCTGCTAATGTGGAACATGTCCTTAAGACCAACTTTACCAATTATCCAAAGGTACATGTTCCTAATGGCTACTGCTTTCCTCAGGGTTCTAAGTAATGCTGAGTCGACACTCAAAAATTAGGAGATTGCAGAGAATTGGCCTATGCTTAGCTTAAACTCATCTTAGTTCTAATCCTTAACTTTTATTTCACCAAGTTCTGAAGGTCTTTGTACTTTCATGTATTTGTTTTGGATTATGACGGAGATTGATGTGAATTGAAGGGTGAAACCTACCATTCCTATATGGAAGTGCTTCTTGGAGATGGTATATTCAATGTGGATGGTGAACTATGGAGGAAACAAAGAAAGACAGCTAGCTTTGAGTTTGCATCCAAGAATTTAAGGGCTTTCAGCACCACGGTCTTCAGGGAGTATAGCTTAAAACTCTCATCAATTCTTGGTCAGGCATGTTTCTGTAATAAAGAAGTGGACATACAGGTAACTAGTACAGCTTCTGTCCTTATTGAACTTTGAGAAACTAGACGACTTTTTGTACAATGCAACAGGAAATTTCCTTCCTACATTGTTGACAAAATGGTCTCGATTGTGATTCTGATTCCAAATTTCTCTTGCAGGATTTGTTTATGAGGATGACTCTGGACTCAATTTGCAAAGTTGGATTTGGAGTAGAGATAGGAACATTGACTCCAAATCTACCAGAAAATTGCTTTGCTCAGGCTTTTGATACTGCCAATATTATTGTGACTCTTAGATTCATCGATCCATTATGGAAGGTTAAGAAATTTCTTAATGTGGGTTCAGAAGCTTTGCTTGATAAGAGTATTAAAATCATTGATGATTTCACCTACTCCGTGATTCGTAAAAGGAAGGCAGAGATACAAGAAACTAGAGATACTGATCGAAACACCAAGGTAACAAGATATTTCGCGGAATGTTCTGTTCTCAGAATAAAGAAAGCTGTGTTCACTAACGTACCTGTGTTGGCCTTGGTTATTTTAGGTAAAACACGATATATTGTCAAGGTTCATTGAGTTAGGTGAAGACCCAGAAAGCAATATGACAGAGAAAAGTCTTAGAGATATTGTCCTCAACTTCGTTATAGCAGGTCGAGACACGACGGCTACAACTCTCTCATGGGCTGTATACATGATAATGACCCATCAACACGTAGCAGAGAAGCTCTATATGGAACTCCAAAATTTTGAAGAAGAAAGGGCACGGGAAGAGAAGATTGCATTGGTTCATTTTGACAAAGAAGACCTGAAATCATTCAATCAAAGAGTGACACAATTTTCAGGACTCTTGACATATGATTCATTGGGGAAATTGTTTTATTTGCATGCAGTAATCACTGAGACACTACGTCTGTATCCTGCAGTTCCTCAGGTATGACTTACGTGCCCTTACAGATTAGAAAAAGACACTAGTGTCAAAACAAAGGATGACATTCAAGAGAAGAGGATTGAAACATCCGCCTTCGTTAAAAATGAAATTCTGGTCAAGGCTTCAAGCCTTCTATTTGAAACCAATCATGTTAATGTTGTGAAGGATTGCAGGACCCAAAAGGCATCCTGGAGGATGATGTTTTGCCTGACGGGACTAAATTAAAAGCAGGAGGAATGGTAACTTATGTTCCTTATTCAATGGGTAGAATGGAATACAACTGGGGTCCTGATGCAGCTTCATTCAATCCTGAGAGATGGATTAAAGATGGAATCTTTCAACAAGCATCACCCTTCAAGTTTACGGCATTTCAAGTAAGCGAAAAAGCATTTTCAACCAAGAGATGATGGTTGCTCATGTTGTCTTATTTCAGCGATCATTATATGCTCTATTGAACACAATTCATGCCTTGCTCCTTGCAGCGCACGGCTCACATTTCTTATTTTCTAATCTTCTGCAGGCTGGACCAAGGATTTGTCTCGGCAAGGACTCTGCGTATCTCCAAATGAAGATGGCACTTGCTATATTGGGTAGATTTTTCGAGTTCAACCTGGCCCCAAATCATCCTGTGAAGTACAGGATGATGACCATTTTATCACTGGCACATGGCTTGAAGCTGAAGGTAGCTATACGCTCATAAGGCACATCTAAGGACGTAATCATTATGTATGAGATGGAAATACATATTCCAAAATCGATCGGTTTTAAAAGAGATGCAGACTGTTTTGATAAGCACAATGTGAACGTGTTTCAACAAGTTAGTTTGACAAATCCGGAAAAATATGACATCGGCATTTATTTCTGTAAACTTCAGCCCATTAAATGCAAAACCAACTTCCTACTTCGCACTTTACGAAGAAGAAAAGAAACAGTAAAGGCATTTTAAAGATGCTCCTCATTTAAGCAGTCAATCCTTGACAGAAATACCTGAAAAAAAATCCAATATAAACAAAGGAAAAGGCATTATTCAGCATGATTTTTTGAATTATGAAGTTCTGTGAATGATATTGATCGTAGAAACAACCACGACTACATAAAAAAGGGAATTTGATGGCTTATGTTCTATTTACAAAAGGTAATAGTTAAAGCATTCCTCTCGGAGATCTTTAGTGCAGCTTTATCAGAGTGGACAAAAAGTTGAAATTATAATCATAATGGGTTCATCCATTAGAAGGATTTTAAGCTGGGCAACAAGCTATATGAACAAGACACCTGTACAGTCTAAGAAATCAACTTCTGCTTCTTTTCTTGCCACTCGGCGATTTCAGCTGCAATCTTTGCTTGAACATTTGCTTGAAAGCCAGGGTACGGTTCATAACCAAAGGTCTGAAGAGCCTGAGGCAAAGAGTCATAATACCTCAGTTCTTGGATGTTGGATTAAATAGTCACAAAATACAGAGTTGATTTCAAGGAATTACCTCCAGAAGCACAAAAAAGGGAGCCATGATAAATGCTTGAGCCAGGTTGTCCAAAAGAGCAGGTGCTCGTTTCTGCATGACCAATTGAAGTTAAAAGTACACAGAATATACCGATAACTGATCTACTATCTTAAAAGCAGCTACCTCGTAGACCCCATGACCAATAAATTGTCCAGTCCAACAAACAACTTGGGCTACCAGAACGATCTGCAAGTAGTTTCAAGTTTAAAATTCATCTGCAGCAAAACAGACTATCAACCATAATTTATTAAAGGTATGAACAATATTTGTGTCCATGTCCCCACATGGGTACCTACACGTTATCATTTATCATGCCAGGTCTAGATGTTTCTCAGCGCCAACCAAGCCATGAAAGATTAACACGTAGAAATAGACAATGAGCATTTTCTTATATCACCTACTCTCATTTGTCAAGACAACCAATAACTGCAAGTAATGGACGTCAAAGTGAAGATGTCTTGCCTAGGAAAGACTGGTCCTAGTAACTGATTTTCTCATCCAATATCTTATGATAGTCCAATGTCCATGTCAGAAGTAGGATCCATCTTCATTCAGATTTTGGTTTTAAGAAATGCCCACTCCTAGTCCTGATGCCCAAGTTTGACTTGAGTCGCAAACCCGACATTTCTCAGCATATAGGTAATCAGACAAGAATATTCTGGGCACATTAAACTTTCCATAGTAGTGCACAGAAATAGATTAAAAAGCAAATCAAATATCATGAAGAAAATAAGAGGTGATATAAAAGAAGAGATACAAAGTTGATAGCCAACTCAAAAGAAAACAATGGCCACCAAATTTCATAACTAAAGGAAAACCCTTTTTGACGATGATGTAGTTGGTCCATATCTAAAACACAAACCTTGAGGTGGTATTCAAAATTCTAACTTTTCCTACTCTCCCCTCTCTCTCTCCCCCTCTGGTAGATATCTAGAAATGTGGATTAGTTCAATGTTATATCAGAGTATGACAAAAATATCTTTGTACTAAAAATTGTCTTAATTTAAGTAGAGAATGAAATAGAACCATCCCCAGTTTACAATTACCAGAAACTCCATCACCAACACATCTACGCACTTTTTTAAGATTAATCTCAATGAGAACATCAAACGTCAATGTGTAAAAGACAAATAAGTTGATTTTGTATTACCCAACACACGAAAAAGAAAAAGAAAACATGATTTTCACATAAGGTAATAACAAGCAACCCAGAAACCGTACCTTCCAAGCAAGAGAGAAACCAAGCCAAGAAGCGACATAACTACTAGCCACCCAACAAAGACCGCAGAGCATAGCAGCCAAGATGCCAGCTTTAGGATCCAAGCATATATAAAACAGCGCATAAATCAGAGCAAACAAGAACCCAAAATTCAGAAACAGGTTTAAATGGTAACCAAGCAGAGGAAGCTGGAGCGGAGCGAGAGAGAACAGAGGAGGCGTGAAGTAAAGAATGAGAAGGGCAGTGAAAAAGATAGGCCAGACGAAGATCATGTGAATCAAAACATTGGTGGGATTACTATGATAAGCCCCATAGAAGGCGAACTGCCTCTCTAGATCAAACAATCCCATCTTTTCTTGTAAAGTTTGGAACTTTTATTTTCTGGGGTTTGGTCTGGCTTATAGAGGATTGCGGAGACTTAGGCCCTGTTTGGTTGGATGTTAATTAATGTAACGGAACGGAACGGAATGGAACGGAACGGAATGGTTCATAATGGAACGG
>JAOQMM010000003.1:9499084-9512430 GCA_027563515.1 Erythroxylum platyclados | reverse complement strand
TCCATTAGTCTAGTTCTCTCCATTCCATTACCATCTAATTACTTGTTAGGACTTGTCTTAGACATGTCCAATTAGTGCCCTAAGACTCTCTTTTAAATGTCCCACGAATTTAGGGTTAATAAGAAAAATTACCGATTAAGCTTTACTAACCTCTTCCAATTGATCCTGTCGGCTTATAGCAATTTTTTGGGATCCTTCAAGTCCGAATTGAATTTTTCCTAAGGCATGAAAAACATAGAAAATTCCCTTAGCTTCGATTCGATATAAGGCTTGGATTAATCGTAGGTCTATAGCAAAAGTTATGACTTTTCTATCATAACAACTCATTTTGATCTCAATTATGCTCAATTTTGAATTTATCCAAATTCAATCATTTAATTCCACATTTAATCATGCTAATTTCGATTAGGGTATGTTTAGGGATGTTACATTATGAGCTTAGAGAGGCTTGTCAAATTATTACTTAATTTTATAATGAAACACTCAAGTTAGACACTTGGGGACTGGACATAGGCTTGGGTTATAAGTTGAACTAGTATAAATTGACTGTGTCTATCTTCTCTCTCTCTCTTTAACTTTTAAATTTCCACATTATATTGTGTGTGTGTGTGTGTGTGTGTTCTTTTTAGCAAGAGGCTCCTTCACCTTTATAAGAGGCTCCTTTTATTTTCAACTTGTAAGAGTTTCCTTTCAGTTTTAACAGGCCCCTTCTGTTTTGAAATTGTTTTAACAACATCTATCATTCAGTAGGCTCCTTTCATTTAAGCAGGGTCTCATCCCATAAAAGACTTTAATCATCTAAAAGGCTTTATCGTCTGATAGGCTCCTATTGTTTTAATTTTTAACAGGCTCCTATCTTTATATGAATTTGATATGCACTTAATTGATTATGAAATTATTTTATAACACTTAACAATTAATTACATGAAATTGCTTAAGATACTCACTTTAACTTTTATGTAATTTTAGGCACAATTTGGAAGCAAATAATTTAAATGAGTCGAAAGCATGATGTTTGGGTCATTTTCAAAAGACTAATACTCACTTGTCTTCATGGAGTAAGAAGAATAAAATTACAAGATAAGAAGAAAACAAATTCAATCCAAAAGAAGACAACCAAGAAGCAACCAAGAGAAAGACCAAATGCAAAAATGGAAATGCAAGAGGCTGTTGGAAGATGACCAAATGCTTCAGCATAAGTGGATAAAGGAAGCAAGCAAAACGACACCAGTAGCCCAAAGCATGAAGGAAACGACAGCAGCATGATGGACGGTAGCACGTGCATGTTTTTGCATGCAAGAATGTTAGAGCAGAAAATGGCAACAAGTTGAGCATGAAATGGCATGCAGTAGGTGGAAGCAAGGAGAGCTAAATGCTACAGCAGTGGATTAAAAAAGAAGGATAAAAATGCATACGTTTATGGAAGCTACGTATGCATTTATGGAAACAATTCATGCAAATGTTAAAACTCAGACATAGAGAAGGTTATCTGCAAGGGTTTTGAGCGTGAGTTTTTAAGACAGAACATAAAATAGCTGGGTCGGAAGAAATAAAGGGCAGGCGCTGTACAGAATAGAAAGAGGTTGTACAGAGAAACATTGTTCTTCGTTTTTTGGTGGTCTTCGGTGGACATTTTTTGGGAGAGCATGAAGAGGGCTATGGAAGCTCTCAACCGTGAGAGACCCATGGAGGGTTAGACAACCCGACTCTGGTTCAGAGTTGAGATCGACACCGACGACCCCGGTTAAGTATATTTCATTATTTTTTAGAAATTGATTATGTTATTTGATGCTTATTATTTTGGGTTTCGTGTAGGGATAATCGTATTCTCGTTATTGTTCGATTATTTGTGTATAAAATCATTGGGTATTATGAAAAGATGATTTTAATGCATTCATTATATTGTTTATTTACAAACCCATTGATAGAATTTTGATATAATCCGTAATTGTTATACTTGAAATTCATGTATAGCGACTAATGGTTCGTAATCATTAGGGATAACATAACCTAGGTTAAATGATGCATTGTATGTGGTTGTTGTCTTAATTAATTGGTTTTCCTAATTCGTAATGATACTACCTAATTGAATCTAGAGATCATATCTTAGGTTATTCGGTAGTTAGGTTTAATTAATGATCGTATCTTGATTAAACATTACCTAAGAGAAAACTTGGGTTAATTGTTAACTCACGATTAATAGTTTCTAAGAGAGGCTTGAGAACAACGAATCATCAAAATATGTTTAATTAGGGTGTAGGCCAAGATTAAACCAAAGAATTGGACTCTCAACGAATTCACCACTTTCATCATTTTTCACATGTTTTTTTTAAATTACTTTTGTTAGCTAGTTTAGCTTTATTTTGTTTTCTTATTTTTAAAACCAAAACCTAAACACTGATTAATCTCATTTCATAAACTTTACACAAACTCTCTATGAGATCGACCTAAACTCACCACTACTACGATAGTAAGTGTAGTTTTTATTTTGACTAGCATTACGACGCGCTGTCAAAATTGAAGGTAACTTACAAAATTTTTTTAAGTCACACACAATTCACCCCTCTCTTACGTGTGTTTGCTTTATCATTTGGTATTAGAGCGAGGTTTCACATTTTTGTATTTTACAGCAAGTGATAGATCATGGAAAATACCTTAAGAAGTTTTAAAGGATAATCCGTCTCAAAGTCTCCTTACTTCAACAACTGCTCATGATGGAAAGAGATAATGACCATATATCTCTAATCTGTAGATATCGAATTATGGCAAGCAATTAAAGTTGGAGCTACAATTCCCACTTCCGATAACATAGAAATATGAAATAATGCTAACATGAGAAATGCACAACTAAATGCTAAGGCAAAACATCACCTGATGTGTGCGTTGTCTCCAGAAGAATATGAAAAGATATCCTACTGTTCTATAGCAAAAGAAATGTGGAATAAACTTCAAGTGAAGGAATGGATGAGGTAAAGAAGTATAGAATAAGTCTTTTAGTGTATCAATATGAAACTATTGGCATGAAATAAGAAGAGAACATAGACAAATTCTTTGGATGCTTCAACAACATCATCACGACCTTAAAGAACTTGGGAAAGATATATCCCAATGACAAGCTCGTAACAAAGGTTTTGAGGTCACTACCAAAGGAATGGAGACCTAAGGTGACAACTCTGGAAACGGAAAAGGATCTAGACACTATTGCACTCGACTGGCTGCGAGAAAATCTAATGATCCATGAGATCGAGCTTAGGTGAGATGAATCCTACAAAAAAGAAATGGAACTAAAAGCAACTAACGAATCAAACAATAATGAAAGTGACACTGAGTCGCAAATAGATGGAGATGATGAGTTCAAAATGGAGATGATGAGTTCAACTTTATGGTCAGAAAATATGATCGCTTCTGTTAAAAGAAGTTGATGAAGAAAAGAGAAGGAAACAAGAAAGCAGGAAACAACAGGCTCCTATCAAAAGGCAACAACAGTAATAACAATACACAAATCAATCAAATCATATGATATCACTACAAGAAGCCTAAACACACAAAACCAAAATGTCCTCTTCTTCAAAAGGACAAGTCAGAGAACAGAAAATCTAGAAAGCAGGCAATGACTGCAACTTAGTCAAATGAGAATTCTAAAAACTTTGAAGAAGAAGAATCAGAAGAAGATAGTAACATTTACTTCATGGCTGAATAGGAAGATGATGAGTTATATTATTCTAATTCTAATATTGAAGTTGATAAATTAAAAAATACATATCATGAATTGTATGATTAATACAAAAGGTTAACAGCGAAATATTTCAAAGAAGTTAAGAAGTCTAAGAGCAATGATGCATCTCTGAAAAGCAATATTTAAATCATTGGAATCTATGAATGAGAATTTGGCAACCAGAAATATGTCTTTTAAGGTTGACTATAAGCAAAAGGTTTCTGAAAAGGAAGTTCTAGAAGAAAGAGTAGCTAAGTTGGAAAATACGCTGCTTAAAAATGATTATAATAAAGTAAGATAGTTAGAAGAAAAAGTCGCCGCCTTAGAACTTGAAAAGGAGAAAAGTGCTGGAAAGATTGTATCTCTAGAAAAAGATCTGGAAAATTTTGTTGATGGAAGGAAGAATCTTGTTGCATTGCTTGGTAGTGGTAAATGCATTTTTAGTAAGGCCAAAATAGGATACAATGAAAATAACAATATCAATCCATACAAAAACTTCTTTGTTAAATCTAGTAGCAGCTACAGTAAAAACAGCAGGAACCTACTAAGTGGCAAAAATCATAACAACTATCATTCATCTATTTTGTGCGATTACTGTGGTAAACATAGTCACATTAGTCATTCTTGTAATTTTTGTAAAAAGAAATTATCTCAGATGTATGTTTGGAGACCAAAAGGTCAAACTATTAACCTGAAAGGACTCAGAAAATTTTGGGTACCTAAAATAAGATAATGCTTTCTGCAGATATGTTTCAAAATAGAGACAAGGGAGAATCAATAGATAGTTGATAGTGGTTGTTCGAGACACATGATAGGTGAAATATTACACTTCAACTACATTGAAAGAAAAGACAGAGGTAATGTTGTCTTTGTAGACAAAAACAAAGCAAAGGTCATTGGAATTGGTAAAATTGGTAATTCTGACTCTATATCTATTGATAACGTTCTACTTGTTGATGGTTTGAAATGTAACATGTTGAGTATGAGTCAGCTATTTGACAAAGGTTAAAAAGTCATTTTCTATGCATCTCATTGTGAAATTGTCGATAGTCATAATGATAATATTGTGTTTGTTGGTCCTACGAATCATAGTATATATATTGTGCTCAACTAGAAGACATGTCCTCACAAAGTGTTAAGTGTTTTGTCTCTTTAAAAAAGGATTCATTTATTTGGCACAGAAGATTTGGACATGTCATCATGAGCATCCTATCAAAATTGTCCAAAAATGAGTTAGTAAGAGGACTACCCACCTTAAAGTTTGAAAGCAATCAAATTTGTGAGGCTTGTTTAAAAGGTAAACAAGTCAAAAGCAGCTTTCCTCTTAAAAATATCGTATCTACTAGCCAACTACTTGAACTTGTGCACATGGATTTATTCGGCCCTACTAGGACTCAAAGTTTTGGTGGTAAACATTACGGTTTTGTTCCAGTAGATGATTACTTCAGATTTTCATGGTTTATTTCTTATCAAATAAGGATGATGCTTTTGAAGTGCTTGAGAAGTTTTGCAGAAAAATTCAGATAGAAAAAGGGTACTGCATCACTTCAATTCGGCGCGATCATGGAGGAGAATTTGATAACAAAAAGTTTGAAGAATTCTATGACAGCAATAGTATAACTCACAACTTCTCTTATCCAAGGATGCCTTAACAAAATGGAGTTGTAGAAAGAAAGAATAGAACTTTGGTTAATATAGCCAGAACCATGCTGTGTGAAAGTAGACTACCTCATGGATACTGGGAAGAAGCAATATTCACTGCATGTTATGTTCTTAATAGATGTCTTATTAGTCTGATACTCAAAAAGACCCCCTATGAGTTATGGAAAGGAAGAAAATCAAATGTTGCTTGTTTCTGAGCATTTGGTTAGAAGTGTTTCGCTCTAAACAATGAAAAAGACAATATTGGAAAGTTCAATGTGAGATCAGACGAAGCTATTTTTCTGGGATACAACAACACAAGTAAGGGATTCATAGTTTACAATAGAAAATAAGGAAGATAGAAGAATCAGTACATGTAGTATTTGCTTAGTATTTAATGAAGCACCACCATCAACAATAGTAACTGATTCAGATGATGAAAAGCATCCTTTGATACCTAAAAATACAACGAAGAATCAAACTCCATATATCATACCCTCAGAATTACAAAATGAAGAAGGCCCCTCTAAAGCTAGAATAGAGCAGGCTCCTTCATCTCAACAAGAGCCTATGTAACAAAACACATCAAGAGAATGCAGAGGACTTGAGACACATCAATTTATTCTGGGATGAAAGTCTAAGAACAAGATCATCGTTAAGAACAACTTTGTTGCTTTCGTCTCACAAGTAGAACCAAAGTCTGTTGAAGAAGCTATTACTGATGAGAATTGTATCTCAGCTATGAAAGACAAACTGAATCAATTTGACAAAAACAAAGTCTGGAATCTAGTACCTCGTCCTCAAAATAGGTCAATCATTGGGACTCTATGGGTATTTTAAAACAAACTTGATGAAAATGGTAAGGTGGTAAGAAACAAAACTAGACTTATAGCTCAAGGTTACAATCAATAGGAAGGTATTGATTTTAACGAAACTTATGCACTTGTTGCCAAATTGGAATCAATTGGAATTTTACTTGCCTTTGTATGCTATAGACACTTCAAGTTGTTCCAAATGGATGTTAAAAGTGTATTCTTAAATGGTTACATTAACGAAAAAGTATGTGTTAAGCAACCCCTAGGTTTTGAAGATGAAAACCATCCAGATTACATGATGAATTTATCCAAAGCTTTGTATGGTTTAAAGCAGGCTCCTCGAGTATGATATGAGAGGTTAAGTAACTTTCTGCTTGAGAATTGCTTTAAAAGTGGAAAGGTCAATAAAACCTTATTTATTAAGAGAAACGAGAATGATTTACTCATAGTGCAAATATATGTCGATGACATAATATTTGGTGTTATTAATCCATTCTTTTGTGAAGAATTCTCAACATTGATGCAAGGGGAGTTGGAAATGAGCATGATGGAAGAATTATCATTCTTTCTTGGATTACAAATCAAACAAACAGAAATAGGAATCTTCATTAGCCAAGACAAATACACAAAGGAACTCATCAAGAAATATCATTTTAAGAATGCCAAACTGATGGGTACTCCCATGTACACTGGAACTAAACTTGATAAAGATGAATAAGGCAAAGCTACAGATGAGACAAAGTATAGAGGAATGATTGGATCACTACTATATCTTACAAGCTTAAAACCATATATTATGCTTAGTGTGTGTCTTTATGCACTCTTTCAATCAAATCCAAAAGAAAGTCATCTTCAAGTAGTCAAAAGAATCTTTCGATATCTCCACGGAACTATGAATTTTGGACTATGGTATCCAAAAACTATTCATTTGACATAGTGGGTTATTGTGATGCAGATTATGTGGGTGGTAAAGTTGATTGAAAAAGCACAAGTGATCACTGTTAATTTCTTAAAGGATGTCTAATATCTTGGTCCTGCAAGAAGCAAAATTGCACAGCACTTTCGACGACTGAAGCGGAATACGTAGCAACTACCAGTTGTTGTGCTCAAATCTTATGGATGAAGCATCAACTACAGAATTTTTCTCTAAACTTTTTTCATATTCCTATATTATGTGATAATACGACTGCTATAAATCTTTCTAAAAATCCTATGCATCATTCTAGTACTACGCATATAGAAATCAAACACGATTTTCTTAAAGACCATGTTTTAGAAGGAACCATTGATCTTTTACATGTTAATACTGAGAATCAAGTAGCTGACATTTTCACCAAGCCACTCTCTGAAGATAGATTTTGCGTATTAAGAAAAGAGCTTGGAATGTGCAAACATGCTGAAAACACCTAAGATAGGAGACCCTGGAGCAGACAATTAGACTTAATATCACGATGTCTTGCATCACTTTCAGCTACTTCAATTTTTCCCAAGAGTAGCTCAGTTGAAAGATGCAGCCTACTAGGCACTTATGTGGTTATAATCTACTAAAAGAGAAAAGAATGAATCTTCCAGCTATGATCTTGAGACTCATGGTGGATAAGGGGAATCATAAGAATACCACCGATTGCCTACCTTATGGAATGTTGCTAACCAAGATTTTTAATCATAATGGAGTTCCTTTTGCAAATCTGAATTGGTATGCACTGGCTAAGTTTCACCCTTCTATTCCTTATCAATTTGGATATAGATTGCAAAAAAATATTTAGGTAGACAAAAGATTTGAAAGAGTAGTAGCAAACTTAGATCCTGCTCCAAACCAACAAACTCCTATCCCTCCTTAGGATGAAAATAGTGCAAATCTTCAACAACAGCTGAAGGATATTCAAGCCAATCAAGAACAAATGCAAGAACAAATAGATAACATGCAGAATCAACTTCTTGACATTCAGATTTTGCTGAGAAGAATCCTTGAATCTCTTCAATAACTCTGTTGCTATTTGCTTGGTTTATTTATACTAATGATTTCGTTTGATGCATTATTTACTCTTTCCCTCTATTTCATTCTGTCTTATTCAACTTCCTCCTTATACTCTATTATTTTTTAATAATGACAAAGGGGGAGAGTTTATGTGGATATATTTTTTTGCATATATGATGATATATTTCTCAATGTTGCCTCGTTTTTATATGTGATTGATTATGCTGTTGAACTTGTGAAAATCTATGATATATAATTGATAAGTTCCTTTCTTAAGGGACAAGCTCCTTCTAATTATGTCTGAACATATAAAAGCCACAGGTATCTTTCAAAATCATCTATTATCTCTTTGAATTTTGAAAAATATATCTATTATTGCTTGTCATCGTAAAAAAGGAGGAGATTGTTAGCTCAAGGTTTATTAACGATTTTGATGATAACTGTATAATACTTCAAAATTCAAATTGGATTTATTTTTTTATACAATTAACGGTCTTATTCTTAAAAGGAAATAAAATCATAAGAAATACGTTTTTTTTTTCATAGGAACCTTCTTTATGAACTTACTTTATTATAAATGATTTATCCGAAAGGATCCTACTAATTATGAAGGTCATATATTAGTCCTGTGATTACTGGAAGAATTTTTGCAAAGTTGACATCGAAGTTATTTAGACTTAAATCTATCCAGTTGACTAAGGATATAAGATGAAGCAAAGGCTAGTTAAAGAAATGCCTATTTAAGGAAGAGCCGATGCAATTGTGAAAAGCAACTGAACTATACAGAAGCTTGCAAAGCTATATTGTCAAAATTCACCAAAAGCATATACATTCTTGAAAGTGATATCTTTGTAAAAATTCTCTTGTGCATTAGAAAGAGAAATTCTGTTAAAAGAGATTACTGAAGCTCATATCGAGTAAACCTCATTTTGTATTTTTGAGAGCTTGTAAAAGCTAGTGAAATACTACTAATGTGGAAGGTTGAAGAATCTTGAAAAATATTAACTTGTGAGCTTGGAGAAGGTCGTCAAATTACTACTTAATTTAATAGTGAAACACTCAAGTTAGATACTTGGGGACTAGACATAGGCTTGGGTTGTAAGCCGAACCAGTATAAATCAACTGCGTCCTTCTTCTCTCTCTCTTTAAATTTAAATTTTCTGCATTATATTGTGTGTGTGTGTTCTTTTTAGCAAGAGGCTCCTTCTATTTTTAGCTTGCAAGAAGTCCCTTTTAGTTTTAATAGACGCCTTCTGTTTTTAAATTGTTTTAACAACATCTATCATTCAGTTAGCTTCCTTTCTTTTAAGCAAGGTTCATATCCCACAAAAGGCTTATATCGCCTAACAAGCTCTTGTCCTCTAAAAGGCCTTATCGTCTGACAGGCTCCTATTGTTTTAATTTTTAACAGGCTTCTGTCTTTATATGAATTGAAAGTAATTTACGAAAAAAATTTTAAGTCACACACAATTCACTCCCTTCTTGCATATATTTGCTTTATCATCTATTACATATAAATTAAAAGGGAGAAAACCACTTTGTAGATGTAAGGAGTACGTGATTTCCTATTTTTTGAAACAACATGAATAAGAATTTCTTAAGACCCTTAAAAAGAAGTGACCAAGAATATCACAAGTATTGGCGGTGTTCTGTTTCACTTCCCGTGATTTCGCATCTCTGTTAAATAATTTATTCAAACTAATTTAATATACATTCAAAAATAATGACTACAATTTTTTATTATATAATTATATATATATAACAAGTACAATTTTAAATTTTGAAACAGATGATAAAATGACAATAATTAAATGAAATGATAGGTAAAATGCATAACCTGAAAATAAAAATTTCATCATAAACTTTTACACCTAATTTCAAAAACATTCTATTAAAAATTGTTATTACACATAGGTTTAAAGGTATATAAAAACAAGTTACCATGTATTTCTACCCCCAAATTCTGATCGGATAACAAACCTGGACTAAAAAAGGGATGTAGGAATTGATTTCAATACCACCTTATCATTTGTAAAAGAAAAAACAATATCAGAATTTCGGAGAATTATGTTCTTTACCCTAAAGTGAGGTTAATATATGAATAAGCATTGAGGTGGGGTCTATCACCCAATTTATCACATGGGAGGAGTGAGTGACAACAAAAGCATGAATACAGCTGACTGACACCATATTGCTAATTACTATTAATAAGATCTCAACACCATATGCCCACTTGAACTTTTTGAGATGGAGAGTATCAAAATCTAATCTAGGTGGTTGGACAGAGCAGAGAGACTAAATCCTTAGCAACAGTGAAAGTGAAAGGTCTGACAAAACACAGGGAGAAAGAAGAAAAATCTAATACAGAATCAACCTTGACAGCATGGACGATCCAGATAAGATACCTTAATTTTCTAGGTACATACAGCCAAATGCCTATATGGACTGCTACTACTTGGACGTATCCAAACCCAGAGGTTGGTCTTAGGCCGTTAAAATTTAACCGCAAAATCACCATTTTGCTCCCATGAACTGTCATTTCTTTCAAGTAACAGTGTTTTAAGTTAAGACTCGAGAGTGCCACAACTTCTTGTTGTCCTCTTGGTCTAAGAATTACTTCAATAATTTCTCAAATGATTATGACTATACCATGTGGTCATATTACGTTTATTCACCCTTAATAATCATTAGTATTTGGGGCTCTTTAATAGTCACTGTTACTTCTACAATTTATGAACTCTAAGGGATTCCTAATATATTGAACCGTCATTTGTATAAACTTGGAAAAGATATTTTCCGATAAAAACCAGCTTTCACTATCCTGCAATAAGAACAAACTCCGAATTGTCGTTTATGCAGAGATATGTTGCCGATCGAGAGCACCACTAAAGAACACTGTAATTTCCTATATTAGCCACTTTTCCAATTTCCCTGTCGACTTGGCATGTCCCTTTGTCCTGTTTCATGCTGATATGATGTAGACATATCTGCCGTTTATAGAGAGGAGAAGAGAGCCAAAGAACCGCATGTGCAGCTAACCTGGGCGACTTTACTACGACTGCCATTAAAAAGCCAAGTTGAGCTCTCTCTCTCAAATCGCTTTCAACTTCCATGTTGAATCCTCCGGCCAGCTCAGGAGTTTCTCACACAATCTTTTACTATACTTACCCAAACAAGGGATGAAGATTTTATGCAAGCCCTTTTGGGTTACGGGGTTATTGTTTCACATATTAAGGATTTGAATCTGCTCTAGTTTTGACCATTTCTTCCGAGTTCAAAGCTGAGAGTAAGTTACCTTTTCTCCAGGCTTCGATGATCTGGGTTTGACCCTCTAGGGAGTGGTGTCCGTAAGGGTTAGCTTGGCACGAGCCTTGCTTGAAAATTGAGCCTCCCAGACCACGCTTGCTTTCACCACCTGGCCAATGTTTAATATTTTAAATTCTAATGGCATGAATTCCTTAAAACTAGATATAATATCTTAGATCTTAAGAATTTAAATTCTAAAATATTCATTTGATTTTAAGTGGTTAATATATATATATATATATATATATATATATGTCTAACAATTTATAAGATTTGTCGGAATTTAATTTCTTAATTATAGAAAATATTGTATCTTTTCTTTTGTCCTGTTAATGGGATGAGGAGGAATAAGTTTTGAGGAGGGATTTGAGCTCGTGCGTGCGTGTTTAAAGACAATAAATAAGCCAACAAAGATATGAATTTCATATTGTAATATCCGAAAGGTATTATATCAGTCAAAAAATTGTACGAAATTAATATTTTCGGTATCTTCCATCAGTACTGACCAGTATCAAATTTTTCGGCCGATACCATAAAATTTTAAACCTTCAAAGACAAAATTGCAAAAAAAAAAAATAAACAAAGACAAAACAACCCACACACACACAATAAACTCCACGCTATTGTCATCTGTTTCTCTCCTCTCTACCCATTTTCAACATTCTCCCTCCCTCTAATATTCACCGTTGTCGACCACCCACTACCACCGTGTCATCACCCGCAGCCACTACCATCACACCATGCTCCACCCGGACTTGCCCAAGCCAACGCTACACGCTGCTCCCCACCTCTGCCTAATGCCACACTTCACTATCGGGCCACTTCACCATCGCCATTCGTCGCTAATCCAGTCCACCATCATCCTGCTGCTTGCCTAGAAATTGAAAAGATTGCATAAATCACGATTTTTATTTTCCAGATTTAAACCCCGAACCGAACTCGACCTAATCCACATTGCAATTTCTGACTTTTTTTTGTATGTTTTGAATTGCTTATTATTACTATAAATTGTAATTGCATTGTATTTTGGTTGTGTCATTTGTGATTTGTGAATGTTTTATAAAATATACATTGAAAAATTCGGGTTTGAAAGTTGTAATTATTTGTATGAATTGGTTCAATTTTAATGTAATTTAAGCATTATAAATTTATGAAAAAAATTAATGCATTGTAAAATTTCCCCTTACTTCTCGGAAACATAAAGAGATCTACGCGTCCCTTTCTTGAAGATAAAATAGAAGATGATTTTTTCTAGATAGATGTGATAATTTTCTCTTATAGTTTTCCTTATTAGTTCAATTTTTTTTTATAGATATATGAATGTATATAAAGTGATTTAAATGAAGGAAATGTAAATTCAGGTTAGGGTTTGCAGTGGGAAGCCGACGACAATAGTGGCTTTAAGAAAAGGGCTTTACCTTGCTGGAAAACACCTTCTTCTCTGTCATTCTCTGGTTACTTTTCTTTAGCAAACTAGGAAAACTTTGACTCTGTTAGCTCCAATTCCTTTTTAGTTTAGTTCTAACAAGTTACAATGTTGCTCAAAGTGAGTACTTTCTAGAATTGGGTTTAGTTGTGTATTCTTCTTCTTCTGCCAGGCATACAAAGCTCTCATGAAGGCATTCAGAGAGCACAATAACAACAAAATGTTTAATTAATTAGTTTAATTAAATGATATAGATTAGTTAAACTTAATTAGTTAGTTTCATTAGATCACACGTATATAAGTGCTTAAAGTTTCTGAAACACGTGATAAGTCACGTCAATAAACTTAACGAAAATATTAACGTCAAGTTAGAATTTTAAAAAATAAAAATTAATATTTAATTGTCACTTTTTAAAATCCGATTACAAAATTTAAGAAAGTTTATAATTTTTTTTAAAATTCCTA
>JAOQMM010000003.1:9485236-9498984 GCA_027563515.1 Erythroxylum platyclados | reverse complement strand
ATTTTAACTCTAAACTTTCGGCACTGCCGAAATCCATCCTATCGGACTTATTTTCGAACCGTTTCAGTATCATCAAATTCTAATACTTATTTCGAATATTTTCATTATTTTGAGGTTGGGTCCTAAAATTTTCACTCTTCATCTGAAAATACTATTCACCAAACATAAAAATTTATATTCAATAAAAGGAAAAGGTTCGGGGTTTTACAATAAATATGTACAGACAACTTGCTGTTCATTGTAACATTCATTCTTTGAAATTGACAATCTTTAGTTATACCTCTACCTCTTTTTCTGACGTTGATATTGGAACCTGACAACAAATGACTAATGATAAGAAAATACACATTAAACATGTAAATATATATTTGAGCATAAATAAGTCTATTTGTATGTGTTAAAGAATAACAAACCTACAAATTCCTCAATATTAGTTGAGGAAGATGAAGGTTGTTGCTGACTGGGTTCATTGGTAGATGAAGTCAATTTTTGTTATTGGCTAGGATTTGATTGATTTGGTTATTGTGGGGGAGGAACAATTTCGATGCTTGCCACCTTCTTTCCTTTGTTTCTACAAGATGCCATTATATTGGATATTTATAACTTAAACATCATCAATACATATAAACATCACAGTATTATGTTTGAAATCATAACATAACTAAGGTACGTGACATTGTTGGATCACATGAATTGAGAACGGGTCTTCTCACTGTGACTCCTAGGCTTGAGGAATATTTCACCGATAAGCCTCATCAGAGCTGCATCATGGGTTTCCAGCCTATATACCATCCTAGGGGTTTATTATGCCTCGGATCATCCATAATTATAGGTGAATTTCTTATGTTACTAGTCCAAAATTATGAATTATAGTTGACATATTATGTTTGGAATCATAACATACCTAAGGTACGTAGCATTGTTAGACCACATGAATCGAGAAAGGGTCTTCTCAATGTGACTCTTAGGCCAGTCAAATATTTCACCGATAAGCCTAACTGGAGCTGCATCATGGGTACATGCATTCATGTATGGGTCATATTCTAAACCTAAAAGACATAAAATTCAAAGAAAAATAGGCACAATTTTTATGCATGTTAATCCTAGAAGTAAATGCAACATCTTCTTTTTCATATGGACACCTCTTTATCTTTAAAATGACATGAAAGAAGATCATAATTATTATAGGTCTTATTATAAGGATATAATACTTGCACCCTGATAGGTGTAGATTGTACGTTATTTTTATGGGTAGTTTAGTGTGTGTTCAGGTGTTAATTTCATTATTTAGCATGTGTTTATGATAGAATTGCATTATTTTGTAAATAATTGTGTTTACTTGTGTTTTGGGTGTAAACATGTCAATTGAGCTTAATTTTTATATATGACGTGCATTCATGTGTTTGTTGAGTGTTCCAGGATTTAGAAGAGCTTTCGAAAGACAACCCGAAAAAAGAGCCAACCCACAATCGTAGGAAATCCAGCATGATCGTGACAGAAGCAAATGGAGAAATTCCACGATCGTGGGAAGTTTCCCATGATCATGATAGAAGGCGTAACATTTGGCCACGATTATGGCTGTGTATCCCACGATCATGGCCAGCGCCTTACTATAAAAGGAAAAGAAAGAAACCCTAGTCGAGGGAGCTATCATTTTTACCATTTCTAGAAATTCAGAGAGAGAGAGAGAAAGAGAAGAGGGAGATCCCGACATCAAGCTTCCCGGATTAGGTGTATTCTGACGCTGTGGTCCTTCCTAGCGCCCCAAATCCAAGTTTGGTTTTTATTTCCCTTGTATTTTGTTTTTAATGATGTATAGGGTAGAGATAAATGTTGTTGATTCCAGATTTGCGATGATAGGATTCTAAACTCCTTCGGGGTTTTACTTGATTTAATGTTAATTTGATTGATTTTGTGTGTTGGTGTTGTGGTTGGTTGATGTATGTTCGTATTTCGATAATAAACTGAGAGGGTGAGTCGAAAGAAAATGATTGGACTAGGCTAATAAGAGTTAGGTAAGCCAATAGATCACTCAACCAATTTTATCAGATTTTGTACGGAGAGAGATCCCGTGTGAGATCCGGTAGTTTATTAGAGCACTTCAGATCTAATTTAAGTTATGGGTAATTCGTTAATTGAGAGATTTCGAATGCCATAATTTGATTAGGGATAATTAAGTAGGGTTGAGATTATAACTTGAGAGAGAGTAATTTCCCCTAGGAAATTCTAGAACCGACACCTAGGGTCATTGATTTAGGGTTGAGATTATAACTCGAGAGAAAGTAATTTCCCTTAGGACATTTAGACCCGACACCCATAACACATAATTGATTAAATTAGCATTAATGAAAAGTGAAATCCCTTTCTCTCCAGTTGAGCAATTCTTTGATTAGTTTCTGAATTGTGCTTGTGATTGCTCAATTTCCCATTTTATTGTTAATTGTCCAAGTAAATTCTGAATTCAATTTCTGCTTTTATTTCGTGTTGCAATTCTTAGTTAGTTTTGGTTAAATTCGATTTTAATTGTTAACTTGGCTTTTGTTGTTTTATCTTTATTTTCGTAAGCCTTAGACAATTAGGAATAGACTAAGCTCCTCCCTATGGATCGACCCCTCATTTACTACTATACAGACTGTGCGTTTGCGGTTATTGAGGGCTTATAAATTTAAAGCTCAATCAGACACATTCACACCAATTGAATATAGGTAATATTATTATAAAAGAAGCATGTCGTTTTCCAATTCATATGCAAGGTTTTTTCATCACACAAAGATAGCTTTCAATACATCACATATAAAAGGTTAAAGAGGTTGTGATCCAATATCAAACAATCTTTGAGATATTATAAGTTTATCTTGCAAAAATTTGTCACTTCTTAAACTTACGCATAAACTAGTTGGGAAGTATTGTTTGGTGAAACACTTGGATCATAGTTGATGGACAAACATATGTTCATCAAGATGAATAGCCTTCTTCATAATGTTCCCCTTTATATTTTGTCTTTTACCTTTAAATAATTGTAGGATAAGTCATTAGATTGCATATGGAAAAGAGATTTCATGACATGGATGAAGAGGTTCGGTAAATGTTTTGTGTCTATTCCTATATTTAGAAGTTAGTTACCTAACATACAAAGTTTTGTCCCACATTATTCCAACACACTTTTATTTCAAGGCTAACAGTTTTTTCAATCTCGTAATAAGCACAAGGATAGGATCTGCTTTTACTTGAAAGTTAGTGAACTGATTGTGAAATTGGCTTTGGTTCGAATCTATTAAGCCATTATAAGAAATAAAGAACCTTAAACCAAATGGATAAAGAATATTAAACCAAAACGCATATCATAGAAATTAAAATAAAATGTTCTTCTAGATTGATTATCGGGAGTGTGTCTGAGTTAGTTTTGATTTATTACCTTCTTGACTGTGCCAACTCTTCCCAAAGTTCTATAAATGCCACCTAGTCCTCTCCAGTTTGCTTCACTAACCTTACCTTGCATTTTCCTATAGCCCATTCTGTGTTCCCTCTCAAACTTGTTCATTTGTAAGTATGTTTCTTTATTTCAGCTAGGCTTGTACATTTACTTGGAAAATGCTTAACTGGTTTCCTTTTCTTTTCTCTTTTTTTCCCCTTTTAGTGTAGGAAAATGGCTATCTCTGGAATCTTCTGGATGTGTTTTCTTGCGATTATTTCCTCTGCTAATGCTTATGGTGGCGGAGGGTGGATTAACGCCCATGCAACTTTCTATGGAGGCGGTGATGCTTCAGGCACAATGGGTATGGCTACTTAGAATGTTTAAATCTTTTTATCTTAGGGAAAATTCACTGAACTGGATGTCAATTTTGTTTTGTCATCCCAGGGGGGGCTTGTGGCTATGGAAATCTGTACAGCCAAGGCTATGGAACAAATACCGCAGCTTTGAGCACTGCTCTGTTCAACAATGGTCTCAGTTGTGGAGCTTGTTTTGAGATTAGGTGCGTGAACGACGGAAAATGGTGTCTTCCTGGCTCCATTATGGTCACGGCTACCAATTTTTGCCCTCCAAACAATGCTCTCCCCAATAATAACGGAGGTTGGTGCAACCCTCCTCTGCATCATTTTGACCTTTCTCAGCCTGTGTTCCAACACATTGCTCAGTACAGAGCCGGAATTGTACCTGTAGCCTACAGAAGGTATGTTCTCTAATCTATTTTTTACAAAACAAAAAATGAGTAAGTAATCTCGTGTTAAGACTTGTTAAACATGTGATTGTGCTGCGATTGTTCTTTTTTTATAGGGTGCCATGTAGGAAGAGGGGAGGCATAAGGTTCACAATTAACGGTCACTCCTACTTCAACCTCGTACTAATCACCAACGTTGGTGGTGCCGGTGACGTTCATGCGGTGGCTGTTAAAGGATCGAGAACTGGTTGGCAGTCCATGACAAGAAACTGGGGACAAAACTGGCAGAGCAACACCTACCTCAATGGACAGAGCCTATCATTTAAGGTCACAACCAGCGATGGACGTAGTGTGGTGTCCTACAATGTTGTACCTTCGGGTTGGTCCTTCGGCCAGACCTATACCGGTGCTCAATTCCGTTAAGACAACATCAGCCACGCATGTCCTTCATCTACATTCAAGCTCAGTATATTATATTATGATGAATAGTATTAGTGCTAGTGTTCTAATCTAGGTGGAGTATGTATAATTAATACGGTATCTGCATAGGGTCAGTCTTAGGGAGGCTTATCGGGTCAGAACGAGATGGGGCTTATTTTAAATAGCCATTTCTTGTTTTGAGGTAATTGTGTAACCCGAGAGAATCCTATTCAAGGGGGCCCTTTTCTCTCTTTTTTTCCCCCTTTTTATATCACTCGCCTTCCGCTGTAAAAAAGCAGGAAGGAAGTGGCAGAGGTGGACTTTTACTACCCGCACTAGCAATTTGAGTTTTTTTTTTTTAGGCCTCCTGTTTTGCGCTTTTGGAGGGTATCTAGAAGCTGCTTTTTGCTTGTGAGTTTATGTCCTATGCTTAAAACTACACAAGACTCAAGTGTATGTTTCCAGTTCCACTTCTTGCTTGCTAGTAATGCAAATGATAAGTGTTGTTTATCATATTCTCTTTTATAATTTTTGGTCCTCTACTTGAGTTGAAAACTTGAAAATGATATAAGAAATAGATATTGAACTTGTCAAAAGTAAATCTATATTTGCTGCATTTAAGAATTGTCAATACACATACAGAAGGTCGTAAATGTCTTCAACCCTTCACAGCATCTCCTGCCTTTTGGTACTGGTGAAGCCTCCTTTCTATATGAAATATAAAGCTGATGAAGATTGACACATTTGGAATCCGAACCTAGCGAGTTTGTGTGCTACAACAACATATTTCCCATTCTCATTGAATTTATTGTGTTTAGATACCAAATTAATTCACATGGTAAGTAGTAAAATATGTACAGATTTACAAAACCAGAAGTTCGTTTGAAAAGAAACTGTGTCAGGTCTGACAGTGCCTAAATGAAACGTCAAAAAACGTTTCATGTCCATGTCCTTCTGCTTGTCTCTTAGCTTCTAGTCTCTTTATACAAAGATTTCCTGAAGATTCAAATCGATATCACCAGAGAATCCGATAGTATACAAAAGTCACTTGCACATTTGTTTTTTCTTTTAACTTTTTCGGTTCTTTGACGACAGGAGGTGGTCATCACATGAGATGAGAATAAAAAACTTCTGCTTAATGGGCACTTGTTCTGCTTCTGTCAATTCAACGTTTCATTTAATAAAAACCAAGGTGAACAGAAGTGTACTTTAATCCCAGGTAATTCCGAGAAATGAAATCTGTTATTTTAATTATAATAGCTTCTAAAAACATGTTTGAATAAAAAGCTAATATTTTCAAAACCTGCAAGGAATCGCTTTTTCCTACAAAAAACAGATACGTATGTCAAGTGATTGATGGGTCAAACTCTGGCGCGACCCGACACTTCCACGTTGCCCATATCTAGACTACACATGTCCACCACGTGCCGTTCCCGCTCGTTCCGCTGACTACTGACTAACCTGTCAGATTCAAGGACAATTACTTGCCTGCTCACAAAGTATAACAATAAATATCAATATTAGTACTAGTTAGTTCGTTGGTTAGTTAAAGGCATCGATCCTCAAATCAACCTGCATCTTCGGTGTTCTGCACCAAGATGTACAAAATATTGAATGCTTGTCTTTTAGTTGTAACCCTGTCTCGTAACTAGAGAACAAATCTTCTATTTTTATTAACTAGTTTCTATCTTATTTTATTAAATCTTATCTACTCACATAAATATATGAGCAAAATTAAATAATATAAGTTGAAATATCCATTTGAGAATAGAGTATTTCGTTCTCTCGGAATCCATTTGTAATATTACTTTTTTTCAAATATTATCAAATGAGATTTAGATAAATATGTGAACAAAATTAAATGACACAAGTTGAAATACCCATTTGGGAATTGAGCATTTCATTCTCTCGTAACCCCTTTGTAACATTACTTCTTCCCAAATATTATCATGTGGGGTATTTTTAATTTTCTTCTGTTCAATGGAAACATAAACACCGTTCATTTATGAGGACTACCCTTGAGCGATTAGTCTCTAAATACCATGCATCTGAATCCCAGTGCTTTCCAACTATGAGTTAGAAAACGTCATAAAATCTTTCATTTTATTAAATTCCCACGGCCTTAATAATCTGCTAGTGGTTAGGAGTTAGGACCATTGCATACATAGTGGTTTGTACCCATCACAATCTTCCCTTTAACATTTATAGCATCGTGGAAAAAATCTAGGCGAGTTGTAAGTACATTAATTTTTAGTAGTTACCTTGTGATGGGTTTAATGATATAAAAGCGTGACTTTAGGTAGGCATGTTAACGAGCTGGGTTGGCCCCTACTACTTACAACCTGACCCTGGCTCAATCTTTCTAGATCAAGCTAAAACAAATGTTCAATTGATTTTTGGTTAAACAATTTGAATTCGATCTGATTGTATTTCAAACAAATACAATATCGCTATTGTCAATTGATGCTTCAATCAATTTAGACTATTTAGGTCAAGTTAAGTAGATTATATTAACTTCAAATCTGATCCAAAATTTGATGATCAAATTAAAATGTAAACATAAACTATGGATTGGTTCGAATCAAGCCTTATTCGTTTTATTTTTGCTTGAGTCTAAATTGAAGTTTGATCAAATTCAAGCCGAACAACTTGAATTTAGTTCAATTAGACTTCAAACAAAAATATCCTTATTTTAGTTAATTAGTTCTCTAGCTATTGAAAAAAAAATCTTTTTGGCCTAATTTGATTTATTTAGATCATTTAAGAGGGCGAATCTTGGGATAACTAGTAAGGTTACTCCTTTGTGATCAGAACGTCACAAGTTTGAGTCTCATAAACAACTTCTTTCTAAAATACAAAGAGAAGATTGTATATAATTGAATTCCCGATTTTCGCAAAACGGAAAGCCTTGAACAAGTCCATATTTCTAAATCTTAATTCAAGTCTTGACTTAAAATCTGATCAATTAGATTTCAGACGTTAACTTTCGACTAGTCTAATCCAACCCAACTTTATATTTTTAGATCGATACCAATCCAAACTTCGATTGGGATCTAGTCAAACAATTCGAATTCAAATCAATTGATCATTAATAAAAAATAAAGTTATTTTGGTCAATTAATTTTTCAATCACTAAAAAACTTATTTTATTAAATTTTTATAAAATGATATCATTTTTACTCAAATTGATTCCAATTTCCAATCAGCCAAATTGAGCACACCATCCCAAATTTGGATCCAACCCAAAATCGATCTTCGTTGTTAATAGTACCCCTGTGTACTGTGAGAAGCAAGCTACTTTGTAAAAGCTCTTGATAGGTTTAATAGATTTCCAATTTTCAATAGATGAGCCTCTAAAATTTTAATATTATAAATTCTTATTCCAGTTAAATTATGACCTTAAATAGGATCTGTTTTACAGTCCCAGACTATAGGTGGATGGAATCAATCAACATAATCACGCTAGTTATCAACGAGTAGATGTTTTTTCTCAAATCCAAAAGCTGTACATACATCTTTTAAATATATTTAAAATTTAAGAATACATCTTTAATTGTTTTGTATAATAAATTATTTTTAAAACTTATTAATTATGATATCATCATTAAAATTCATCTAAAAAAGAATTGCTTTATTAACATTAAAATTTGCTTTATACATATTAAAATATTCTTCTCAAAATCATCTCTTTATATTTTTTATAATTATTTATATGTAGTTGGACACATATTAAAACATAAAAGTTATCTTTTCAGACATTTTTAAATTACTTAAAACACATAAAATTAATAAACTGAAAATGTATTTATACATATTTATATGGATGTTAAATTAAAATAACTAAAAAGACACTTCCTTATTTTATTGTATAAAATTAAATATATTAATTAATACTTTTTACTTTTCAACAAAAGTATTTTTTGCATATTATAATAATAAAATTTTGAAGTGTTTAACAATATTTAAAAAGATATTAGCATTAAATTTTGAGAATGAATCCGTTGTATGAGTACCTTTAGCCCTCTTGGCTTTTGTCAATATCCATCCTTTGTGGTGAGTCGTGAAAATGCAATCACCGCGCAATATCGACTTGGTAGTGTTTCCAACTTGTCAAGGAACTTGAAGCATGCAGTCAATTTCATTTACTGAATGAAATAGGGCTTATATGCAGAGAGGAGGCAAAACTATTAAATTCAATTTATATGCATTGCAGAATCGTAAACGTTGGTATATGGTATTAGTATACAACTCAGGGGGGGCAGTGAAGTAGTCTGTGCCTCCACCAGTGACTTCTGTCACCAAAAAGAGGTCGAGTATATATAACTTGGGATAGCCTACTACTATATATATAACACAGAAGATTTGGTAATATCACACAACTGGTGCCTCATTGGGTTAATAGCTTGCCTACGCTGTTATGCCCTATACATACAATAGCAATCACTGGTTGCTTCTAACACTTGCGTTTCTGGCAAATCCCTATTTGCCCGTTCAACAGTTTCTTTCGACCAAGCACTCCAGCAACTTGATCAGTTGGTCAACGATGATAACACAGCGGCACCTCAGTTGGGCTGCAGCAAGAAACAGTAAAGACGGTTTTAAGATTGGTGACGAGGTTTCCATCACCATGGGAAAGTCTTAACACGAGCATGCCAGGGCATTATATTTATACCTGCAAAGAGCACACGAGAAACATAAAATATCAAACTCATAATAAATTTGGTTTCTGTTAAAGTAAAGCTAAAGCATCTACAAAGTAGTTTTGTGGATAACGTGCACGCCTGCAGGCAGATATGCAGAAAGTAGAGTCCCAGATGAAAAACTTGTTCTGTTAAGCAGATTATTGTGTATAAATTTAGTTGCACAAAATCATGCATGTAACTGCTAGAACATTGCTGCTGTCAAAGGAAAAAAAAAAGGTGCTTACTTTATCTCCAACTTGTACCTAGCAGAAAAAATACAAAGCAAGGACTGATAACTGTGATGGGTTTAACAGAATGCAAACAAGTGTACATTTAGATTTTAAAACCTGAATGAAGTTAGTGCCTTTTCAATGCCTTAGTTCAATTGTCATAGTTACAGTTGTAGTAATTATGAACTTGGGGTTTGGTGCTGTGAGTCCATTCTACTAAGGGTGAGACTGGAAGGAGCCCCTGCCTTGATTTAGTCTTGCAAGAAGTAGGCTGCCATGTCAAAATGTTCATGTTAACGCCTCTTTCTTTCCTCCCTAACCCGTTAAAAATAAAAACAAAATTTGGGATAATGGTTGCATTTATTCGATCATTCTCAATATCTCAGAATTTAGAGTCACCCAAGTAAAAAGGGAAAATACTTGAGGAAAGGTGGGGAACTTTGAGGTTCACTAACCCGGGAATATAGATGCTCATCAAGCATGGTAACAGCACAAGGCACTGAAGTGGAGGCCCAACTACCAGGGCCTTTATCATACTCGGGTTGAGGGGCTTCAAAGCTTCCATGAACTTGATAATCCACATGGTTTTCATGTATATTAATCTCTGTTGCAGGCTGGTACTTTGTATCATTCAATAAATCTAGACTATATGGCAGGTACGAGTACTGCCCAGCCATCTGCAGCCTCAGGGATGCTGTTCCATTTAGCTCATTAAACAGACCATTCACACCACTCTCTTGGCCAGAATTTGATAAGTCAGAACTTTTTCCTGCACTAAAGTAGCCAGGATAACTCCCAAAGGAAGAACCCGCAGAGCATTCGACATCCCTGCAGACAAAACAAGGTCCACTCAATAGGTATGTATAGATTGGGTACTTTGCTTTTCATCTGTTCTTCATATGGTAATATAATTGACATGCATTTCATAGAATTTGTGCTCCATTTTCATGGTAAAGGAGTGATGTTTGGCACAATAAACATACAAATGAAGAAATGTTTCTTCAAAGATCTGAGTTTAATTCTACAGCATATTCATTTCTCTTCCACCTGCATGCCGCTCACCTATGGGGAACCAGATTTGGGTCATCTGCTAACACCATATGGTGACTGTCATTATTAGGAATCCATGGCACAGATGATAGCTGCTGTTCGGCACCCATTCTGAAAGGCACATGCATCCCATTCTGGAACTGAAGACAAATGTAACTTAGATAACATCTCCCAACAGGACAAGAAGAAACCTATCAGAACTGTTGTAGATAAGGAGTCATGCCTTACCGGACTACTGCATTCCAACGAAATAAGTTGTTGTGTTCCTAGATTTTCCTGACAATAAAAGGTAAGTAAGATAAGATGAAAATGCAGATGAAACCAGTAAATAGAAGTAGTGATTCACAGGTTACAGCCTTGCAGGCAAAAAAAAAAAAAAAAGAAGAAGAAGAACTTGCAGAATGCAGATGCTAATGAAAGTGCTACAACATGGTTACTCTCACTACAGCAAATTTTGGTAGCTACTGGCCTTCATTCTGCCAAAAATTAGTTGATATTTCCAAATAACACTTGGACAATCATTTTGAATATTTAACGAGACCACTTATTGGATATAAACTTTGGAACCCCTTAAGAACACCCATACAAGGATTAATGGGCATACCTTCTGTGTTCGAATTCGGTCTAGAGACTCCCTGAGTGAATTTTCAAGCTGCCCCAGATGTTCTATGCTATTTATCTTATCTGGATTAGTCCAATAGCTGCAGAACTCAAAGTTTAAAGTTATATAGGATGTTTTTTTTAAAATTTTTTTGCATAGGATGGCTCTAAACTGGAATAATTTGCAGATCCTTACCTCAGTCTCTCCTGTACTTCAGAGAGTTGACTCTGCAGATACCTTGATTGGTTAGTAAGGTCCTGTTACATATAATTTGAAACATTCGAAACTGCCATCGTCATAAACACAAAAGAAAAGACTTCTAATTAATTTGAATTAGATGGCTTGTGACTGTACCTCCATTGTTTGTGAACTGAAACAAACCAACCAAGGGGACAAAATGTTAATACATAGATACCAAAGAAAGTAATTGAAAATCAAAATAATAAGTGGAGAACACGTACCCTGTACCCAGAAAGTCCGGTATATTAACATCATGATCCAACTTTTTAAACGTTTTCTTTAGCGCCTAGACTCTCAAAGTAAGAAGTAAAAAAATTAATATTGAAGGAAGAAAAGCCAAGCAGTAAACAGAAAAATACTATCCTCATAATGACCCATAAGGAGGAACTTACTTCAAGACTTTCTAGCTTCCTGTTTGAATTAAGTAGAAATAAAAAAGAAAAAAGAAATCAGCTATCTAGCCGAAGAACAATTAACTAACGCAGTTGAGTAACCAAAGGAAGGAAATAAAACTTGAGTGTACCTCTTTGCCCTTTCTTGAGGTGTTAACTGAGCAAATTTTCCGATGACCTCCTCAATGCTACATTGCCACATGGAAAAAGAAATGTCAAAGAGATTTATTCGTCTAATCATGATTATCATGACCATAAGGATGATGAAAATGATTTTAAGATGGATATTGTGAGAACACAATTGAACAAAAAAACTAAAATGCAAACATCCCATACGTCAAACTTGTCCTCTGGCTGAAATATTTACTACTATCCTTCAAGAAAAGGGAGGACAGTAATGTGCTTGGCAATCAAATATCCAATTATCAACATATATAAGCCTACATTATATTGCACTTAATCTGTTTGAGAGCAATTGTACTTTAGCTAAACAATGAATGGCGAGTAGTGAGTTTTCGTAAATGTGGTTATGCAATGTAATGCCTAAGCCAGGATAAAAGCCAATCCATAAAATGACAGGAAATTGTTTGGCAAGCTTAATGCTCACCAGCTGTATTTGTTGAATTCAGACCCAAAAAAAACATAATGAACGAAGGATACCTGCGTTTTCCTTTGCATAACGACGGTTTACCAGTCGGAGAGAACATGAGAAGGATAATGTCTATGTCACAGAGTATGGATAACTCATTAGCCTTCTTCATAATGCCATGTTTCCTTTTGGCATAGGTCGCTTGACGGCCATTTGTGTTCTCCAACCTCTTGATCTTTAGTTTAACCCTTCCCATCCTACACAATTAAACATACATAGTTTCACCTTCAGAAGGAAGTCTCACAATTCTAATTCAATTTGATCTCCTTATAACCTCCATTAAACCCACCTCAAAATCCGCTTTCCAACATCAACTATACAATGCTAAAAGTTGCAATCATCAGCCTATTATCAGTTGACATCTACAACGTTGCAAAAATTCACAAATTGACCAAAATATTTGGAAGAAATAAGTTTTCAAACAGAGGAAGAAAATGGGAGCACAGAAACATAACCAAAAAAAAAGAAAGAAAGAAAGATTGAAATGGTTAAAAGTAAAACCAGCCTGAGATCGCTGAACGATATATTACAATAACTAAAAACTGAAATCATTAAAAAAAAAAAAAGATGTTAAAAGAAGATTTAGTTTCTGATAAAAGATGGAAAAGGGAGATATCAAAATCTAACCTTTTGAAGAGTAAAAGATGGGAACGTGTATGAAGAAGAAAAAGCGAGAAAAGCTCGAAATAAGGTAGAACTCAAACGTACCCCAAATTAGCACGCAAATCAAACGACGAGTTGAAAGTTGATCGTTGAGAGGGTCTTAAATGTGGGAAACACGAATATTGAGCCAAAGCAAAGAGAGAGATAGAGAAAAGAGAAGCTTCAGAGAGAGAGAGAGAGCTTACATATAGGATTGTCTCACACGACCGGGTGAGCGGGAAAAGCGGTCATGGGATGGAAGCTTGAGAATCGGGATCGTCTAAAAACCAATCAACCCAATCAAAAACTCTACCTCTCACTCACTCCCGTTCCCGTCCCACGTTTTGCAACCATAAACCCCGTGGTTTATCAACAAAACCTCGTCTCCCCAGTTCCCAGTCCCCAGTCACCCCATTTTGTCTTTTGATTATTTCCATATTTTCCCTTGTTAATAATCCAACAAGTCAAAATTAGGGACTGCCCTGCCCTTTCGTCTTCTACCTTTGCCTGCTGCTTGTATACGTAATATCAAAGATTCCGGTTCTTACTTTAGCATTGTTTCTCATTTAAAACGATCAATCATTCCGTAACGTTATAATTCCTGGGCGTAAATGGCTTACCGATGGTTTATTTCCGTTCCAAGCTTCATAGGGAGTTTGATTCCAGATAACTTTTGTGGGAG